>MU226600.1:21578-36418 GCA_018584345.1 Thuja plicata
AAGTTGATACAAAAATCCAAATGCATTCCCTACCCAACACATGACAACAAAATTTACATACTACAACACTATACAAGATTACATACATGAATCCCATACAAGATTTCATATTCATAAAATAATACATTCAAATTTTCTTGCAACAAATCAAGCACTCCATGGCAAGAGAAACCAACCTTCCAAATATGTTATGGAAAAATGAAACTTGAGAAGAGCCCAAATCATTATCCTTCCTCTTTTCAAAACCCTAATTGTCTCTAAAATTAGAGAGTGGGTGAACACCCACTAAGTCTCCCAAAACCCTCTAAAAATACCCCCAAAAGTGTACTCAAGAACTAGCAATAATGAGACATGACAACTAGCCTTTTTGTCTCCCCTCTTAATTGTGAGTTTAGCAAGGAGTGTGGAACAAGTTAGATGCCTGTGGCTATCTCTTTTTTCGCCACTTTTGAAAAGTAGGCATTTTGGAGAGTCATAATGGTGACCTAGGTTTCTCCCATAGGTAAAAAACTAACCCTAACCCAAGGTACCCCCTTAGGGTTAACTAATTTTGGTCAAAAATACACTCTAGGGTCACTTTTAATCCCTCCAAACTACTCCTAAGGTGCAAATCCGAGTTCCAACATGATGTGATCCCTACAAGGCACCTATATGCAAGTGATTCATATAATATCATATAAGGTTAAGTGATTCTTTCCCTAGCCTTAAATGACATGTCACTATCCACATGGACAACACAAGTGTCAAGTGACACCAAACAAAATACACATCACATTCACAATGACATGTCCAAACAACAACATAAATTTAAACTATTAACACACATTCAGATTACAATTACAAAAGGGTCACATTACAACAAGGTTTCAACCCCTTATTGGATTAAACCTTGGATTACTCAATTCACATGTGTTTAGCCCTGATTCTTCAAAAAATTCCACGGTTTCCTTTCTTGCACACTAAACTTCGAGCATCAGTAGTCCAAGATGATAAAATTACATGTAATATACATTTTCAATTCATAATTAGCAACATTAATCAATAAGCAGAATCAGGCCCCTAATTGAAATTTTCATACAGAAATGTTTAAACATAAGGATTCCTTAATCACCATGAAAGAACATCCATGAAATAGTCAAGTCTAATCATAATTTGGTCTTCTCATCAATTCACTGATCTAAACATATATAATCAAAATCAACCACCTGTTCTAGGTCTAATCAAAATGTAATCCACACAATATAATCATCATGATAACATAATATCATGAGTCTCTGTCTGGATAACAAAAACATGTATCAATGTATCAAAATATAAAGTGTCAAAGTGTGATCGAGCAGTAAAGTTATGATGGGTCAGGGTGAGGCCTCACACCAAATTAACTAGTTGTGTTGGTTCTATCAAGAATGAAGATCTTTCATGGAAGTTCTCAGGGAGGATATCAAGAATCTCATCCTTTGGTGCCTCTGAGAGGTTTTCACCTTTAGATACGTCTTTTATTTTTACTTTTTTAGAATCTGACAATGCCACAACGTGGTTTTCACCATCAGTTCTTTTCTTCTTTTTACTTTTCAATTTTTGATTAAGAAACTTGATATCCTTCTTTGTCATGTTCATGCTCCTTGCATTGGTGGAAGAGGGATAATATTCACAAGCATTCAAATAGCAAGATAAATTTTAGTCATTGGGAATGTTCATTATAGGATTGTGTTCTGAGTTTGTCCAATCAATCAGTTTAGGATTTACCAAGGATAGTAATTTTGAGGATTCTAAGGACAACACCGCGTTATTGTCAAAACTATTAAATGATAAGAAAAGTTCTATTAAGTTAGATTCTATAGTGTTTATATCATTAAGAGTAGTGTTGTGGATCCACAACACACACCCCATTTTCTCCCTCTGGCCATGGGGACCCCCCTATTTTTTTGTTTTTTCTTCTACTTCCCCCCCTTTTCTTTTCTGGTTCCTTGAACTTTTTCACTGGGGTCCTATTGAGAAAGTGCCAAGTCCTTTCAAACTTTCACACTTTCAAATTGACGAGGTCATTTGACCTTCAAAAGCCTAAAATCCTGAAAGTGTAGAAGTCCAGGTCAGAACCTTTTAGGTTTCCGACGTCTAAAACACTGAAAGGGGTGAGTTTTTCCTTTTTCAAGGTTTTGGACACTGAAAGATCAAAAGATATTATGTCATCTATGGGCTATAAAAGCAAACCCGCGTGTCTTTTTCCTCATTATGCTTCCTTGCGTCCAAGTTTTTTTTGCTTCCTCGCTGCTTTGTCTCTTCATGTGGTTGTTTTGTACTTCATGGTGACAGATCATCCCCTTCATATTCATAGCCCTAGAAGATTGGCCTCCTCTCCACCTCCTCTCTTCGTCCTTTTCATTTTCTATTATTGTTTTTCATTTCGCATGCCCTTGTTTTTTTTTCTTTTTTCACCGTTTGGTCATTAATTTTTAGGTTTTTTTTCTTGTCCTTGCTAATCCCAAGTCACAATGTCTTTAGCTCTAGATTTTTGGTGCCTTTTAATTTTTTTCCTCTTTGTTTCTTTGTTTTCTTGGTTTTTAGGGTTTTCCTCCCCTCTCAAAAATCATAGGTTTTCGGCCTCCAAAAGGCCAAAAATGGACCCAGCATCAGATCCTGAAATGCAGAATCGCTAAGTATGAAGATCTTCAGACTTCAAAATTTTGGACTTGCAGCGTTTCATAGATCCCAACACCCCTGATGCCTGATACACCAAAAAAAAGGCCACACCCTAAAATCTATGGCCTTTTGCACTCTGAATCTCATTCTCACCTTTGCACTCTGAATGTCTGAAAGTGCATCTTAAAACCACCTTCAGCCTCTCACACCCCAAGGAGTTTTTCGGCCTTTCACACTCCGAAATTACCTTTCACCTTCGCTCTCTACAAGTCTGAAAGAAAATCATAGGAGCTTTTTTGTATTTTTTTTCCTTTCACACCCGACCTTGTTTTTGGTGTCCAGAAGTTTGAAAGGCTGAAAATCTACCAAGTTTCATTTCTAACTTATTTTGAGCCCCTACTTCTGGTCATTAGATTTTTATTTTTTCTTTGCATTATTATTTAGTAGTTTGGTTTTTAATAAATGTTGATGTTTGCATGTTTTTCTTACAGGTTTTTCAGAAAAGAAAATTAGATCACCAATGAAGCACCTTTTCAAGGGGTACTATGCATCATCCAAGATCGGAAACTACCAACACAGACATAAGAAACATAGACTAGAATGATTTCTTGGTCAGGTGTTCCAAGCCTACAGGAAGGCCGTCTGATTTCACCACCTTGGTCTTATCTGGTTTAGTAAGCACAACTGCACACCTAGTATTAGTTCTATCCTCAAAACTTATTATGACCTTAGCACACCATTACATACTTGATGAGAGAGTGGTCAAGAAAAAGATGGAGACATGGTCTGTGATCTTAAACTAGATAATATTGAAGATAGCTTCCATCTCTAGAAGGGGGTCGATCAGTTCTATGACTTCTCCATCAAAAAAGGCCTAAAATGGTTTACAAAACACACTTTGGAGGCTTATGAAATTGCCAATCAGGAATACTTGATACAATCCCTACTCAAGGACAAACTTGAGAGGATATACTTGAGGAGAGGATACCTCAAAGATGACATCCAAGCAGCCATTACAATGCTAAGTTGACTGTATGGACTACCTCAATACATTCAGCTTGAAAATTGGATGATCTTGCTAATCAAGAGAATCAAAGGGAGAAAGGCCAGGTTTGACTAGGTGACCATTCTAAGTGACAATTTAGATGAACAACTGATCTCCATAAGGCATAACCCAAAATTCTATATGACCTCATACATGGTATACTTGTTGGCAAAAAGGGAAGAATACCCAAGACTGGTGAAACAGGGGGCCTTTGACCAACCAAATGCATGACCTTTCACACTCTATTCACACTTGAAAAGGAAAGAAAAGATGGATGAAAACTATCTAGATTACAAGATAGTGAATGATTCGTTCATCTTTGCAATCATCCATTCAATAGAGGGTGATTATGTTGAAAGACTATCCAAAGAGGCTGCTGCCAAGGTTAGGGAAATAGGGGCCTTCTACTTACAGTTCAATATATTCATGTACATCTGAGTAGAAGGATCCACTCTCATCCCTAAGAAGATACCCAGATACCCTTATTATTGGGTAATCAGCATAGAAATGCCCAGATAGCTCGCAGATGCATATGAGCACATAAAGCACAATAAGAACCATTGTTGGGACTTCCCTATATTAATAGGTATGTATATCCGGTAGGATATGAAGATATGAAAGTCTCTGGTATTTGAATGGGATGAGTGCCCACTACACTTATATGCACATATCAGGACTAGGTTTGACCTCATAGGAACTTATAGCCACATTATGGGTAAACACTACGTTCATGAGCCACATATAGAAGATCACTGGATCAATTGCATGGATGATTATGAGGTCCGGATAAGGGACTATTGAAAGATGACTTTGACATTGGCAGAGGTGGCCCTAGAGATTGAAATTGCCCCTAAAGTCTAGAAAAGAGACACAAAAGATGTGTTGGATCCTCTGTACAATAAAGAAAATATATTTACTAGGCCAATTATAAATGTCGAAATAGATAAAGATGAAAATGATAGAATCAATTTTAAGGCAAGGCAAATAATCAAGGCCACCAAGTTGTGGATCAAGAAACCATTCCCATGAAGCCACAATTGAACCTGCCAACAAAAGGAGATAGAAAATGCAGAGAAAAATCCCACAATGCCTCTATTCAAGAAGACTCCACCTCAGAAGCCAAGAACAGTATATGGTCACGAAAGTCTAGTTGTGTATGGATCCAATCCAAAACATGATCCACAAAGGAATAAGATTACTAGGAGTATAACACCACCCAAGGATCAATCATAGAAGCCCAAGGAGAACTCCCTACTACCTCCAGTCAATCTCTTGCTATAAATACTGCCACTAGAAAGAGGAAAAAGGTATATAAGAGGAAGAGAGCATCCACCTCACCATAATTGGAAACCCTGTGGGAGGAACCAGAAGAGGAAAAAAATGATGAGGATGGTATACCTCTAGTTAGAAGGAAAAGATCCAGGACAACTATGTTAAGGGAAAAGGATCCCAGTGAAGGTGCACCTACCCATGGAGGAATAGAGACATAGGGAGAATGGGAAAATCCTCTGGACGTCCTTGGTTTAGATGATTTTCTCATGTCCAACTTTGAGGACCTTGAAGGTTTTGGAGACCATGTCCATGATTCCTTTCATCCAATAATGGAAGTTAGTACAGGGGACAAGTGCCGATAAACCCTCAAGTTATCCTCACCCCACCTCTGACTCAATTCACCATTACCACATCAGATGTACCAATCATAGGAATGGACACAAACACAAACAAGGAGACAAGAACCCAAGGTGTATCTACATCCTCTATTGACTAGGTTTCACACATTAATATAGAGAAGTTTCCCAAGGAGATAGGAGAGGATAAGAAAATAGAAAAGGATGTAGCTCCCACTCCACCACCTTTTCTTCCAACTCCTACTTCCACCCCACCACCTTCTCTTTCAATTCATACTCCCATTCCACCACCTTCTCTTCCGAATCCTACTCCCACTCCTCTGCCTTCTCTTCCAATTCCTTCTCCCACTCCTCCACCTTCTTTAAAAGATCCTACCCCATGACCTTCATCTCCATTATCTTTCTCCAAACAACTCCCCAAGTGCCACTAGATACAAGAACAATGCCTCCTCTTCAGACAACACTAGAGTCAATATCAGGTTTGAGGGTTGAAGTATTAGCGAGATCCTCAGAGGATGAAGATAGATAAAAGGATAGGGAGAAAGATACCATGGAAGAAGAGGGAAAATAGAATGATGAGGAGAAATAAGAAGGATAGGATAAGGAGGAAGAAGGAGAAGACAAGGAAGAAGAAGGAGAAGACAAGGAAGAAGAAGGAAAAAATGAAGGAGAGGAAGGAGATGAAGAAGGGAAAGGAGATGAATAAGAGGAGATACATGAGGAGAGGGTAACCCAAGATGAACAAGGCCTTGCTCTAGTATTAAATATTTCCCCTTATTAGCCTGTCACCACCTTTACTAAACCAACTTAGTTTACTAAATAAATTTAACCCAAGAAGAGGGTATATAAAGAAGAAGAAGAAGAAGAAGAAGAAGAAGAAAAATAAGAAGAAGAAGAAGAAGACATTTCCTTCCTAGGCCAAGCCTTCCATCAAGATGGATCTAGTGTACCAACAATGACCATATCCTATGTCACTCAGGATACAAAGGGTCACTGTAAAGCATATGTAGTAGCTCCTACCACTGGCTTCACCCAAGAAAAGGTAACCCCAGAAGACTACACTTTTGAAGAGGTTGATTTGGGAGAGCCTACAAGGGAAGGGAGTAAAACTTTGGTAGCTATGGGACTCAAACATGCTTTGGGTTTCATGGAAAAGGATGAGGAGAAAGTAAAGTCACTAACTAAGAAAAATGAGTCTCTAAAGAAATTCATTGACAAGATGGTGGGTCCCATTGACCCAAGTTTCCTGGAAGCCTCATTACATGCCATCATTGAGAAGAAATTCGCTCTAGAATTGTTAGAAGGCATGACTCATTCTTTCCTACAAGCATGCACCATTTGGAAGAATGGTTTTAAACAATTTGGAGAAGGGGTTATTAAGGAAATTTCTAGTCTGTTCAAATCTATCCTTGTAGAAGCCAACAAATTGGTGGATATGATAGAAAGTGACACATGGTTAGAATTCAAAATAACTAGATGGCAGGCCGCACTACGAGACCTAAAGATAATCAGGAAGAAACACTTCCAAATCTTGGTAAAGGTATATGAAGGTGCAGAGTTAAACATTTTTGGCACATGGATCAAGAGTATAGCCAAAATGGTTATGGTCTACGAGAAGTGCTTAAACTGCATATCCCAAAGGCATGAGGGAGTCATGATGTGGGTAGAATAGATAGAAAACTTCTTTACAGATATTGACTTGGAATTGTACAAGGATAAAGAACACAAGATTCTATGCCCAACCAAAGAAATCATACAACAATTCAATGGAATCCTAGAAGGGCTCAGTGGGAAAGAAGATCTTCTTCAACTCTTTTACTTCAAAGACGATATGCAGAGAATGGTAGAACATGAGGAAGAAATAAAGTTCTTCACTTCAGAGTTGACCACCTTCATGGAGAAGCAAGAAAAATGCCTCAATGAAGTAGAAGAGAAATAAGTAGACTATGAGGAGGTACAAGAAATAGTGCAAAGGCTGTGGGAAGCTCATTGAGAAATACTCCCATAGTTACTGCCCATTGGGGACTTAGCCAAATTTGGAAATAGAAATTTCCCCATACTTAGCCATTTTGAAAAAGGCATGTTTTTCGGCCTTTCGACCTCCGAAAGTCTAAAATTTAGGAGGACCAAAAACTTGATTTTCATGCTTAGTGAATTTTTCCTCTATCAAAATTTGGAGCAAAGGTCAGGGTACAAATTCTGGGCCATTCCAACATGAGAGATTGTTTGCATGAAAGCAGAGTTCTAGATTAGATTGATCAACAAATGGGGTTCATTTTTGCATGAATAAAGGTCTTCTATCATTCTTCACCACATGGGGAACTCCAAATGAAGATTCCAAGGGAGAACTCAGAGATCAAAAGGAAGATTGTAGTTAGAAACGGTGGATCTCTAGTTCCTTTTTCTCTTATTTCTGAGTGATTTTGACCCTAAATTCATGGGAAACTGAATGTAAACGGATCAATGATCCATGCAAACTATTTCGGATCAGTTTAGTAGTATTTTTATTTAACAAGATTTAGATTTAGATTTTTTTTCATCATTTTTAGAGTTGCTAAAGCCCTAGTTTCGAGGTTCAGAGTTTGTAGATCAAAGCACTATATATTGTAATCAAAATAATATAATATGGCTGGATCTTTGATACAATAAAGATATACAATTGGTGCTTTATTCATTGTGTGATTATTTTATGCTGTCTATGGGAATTTTATGGATGTGTGTCTTCTCATTCATCTGTTTCAAAGATTCAATTGGGTTTATTGTGTTTTAGATCCGCAATTGACTAAATTGGAGTTTTTTGTTGTTCATTGATCTTACTATGATGAATGATTGGGAAAGATAATTATGTTGGTTGAACGATACATCCATCTCGTGTGTGTGTGCACATACTTGTGGCTTCACAATTTTGATAGATTTTGAAAATATTACATCTTGATACATCTCTCTCAAAATGATTGCATCTATTGGGTATATAATTGTGACATGGTCTACTTCATATTTAGTGGGTTTCCATATTTCTACCATTCAATTCGAAAGGGAGGTTCGATGATGGTTTATGTCTATTAGGATTTTATTTTTAGAAAATTTATTTGAACTCTCGTTACCCAAATATTTTGATCTTCTTTGACAATCTGGATAAATAGTTAATCATCGTAGGTTTTAGCATAGATTTGCATCATTAGTAAGCTACATGCATTGATAAATTGGAAAATAAAAAGACAAGTACTAAATTTGTTCTTCAGTTTGACATCTTGAAAGTACCAACAAAGGCCTCCTTGTGAACATTCACATTTATCTTCAACTGATTTTATTGAGCATGTTGTACCATGAATGCATAGAACCTTGGGAATAAATTTTTTATTCTTTCAAGAGAGGAAATTTAATCTCAAAATCCTAACAATTGATTTGTGTAAAAACAATGCTCAAAAAGTAGGATCATCATTATTAGAGTAGTTGTTACTGTTATGCAAACCTAACTCTAGCGACCTATCATTTGATCTTTCTCCTTCTTCTCTCTCTCTTGTTCCATCAAATTTGTATAATATCCTTTGATACTCCTCTAGTCCTATTAAGATGCATCTGTCTGCATAAATTATGCTACGCATCCCCACCTCATCAAATTTTGTGACAACCTGCGTAATCCATAAATTATGTAGATGTTTTGATATGTTATTGAAACCTAATCCTGTCTTGTCCTTAGTGTCTCTAAAATCCATATGAATTGGTTCAATGAGTCCTTTTCCTTTATCCCCTAAAGTTCCTTTCCCTTTGTATCCCATTTTTTTAATAATATCATAACCTTTGCCATATTTTTTGGGAGATATTTCATCATGTTTGACTTCATTTTCTCCCTTTTCCCCTTTACAGAGCCATGCTAAGACTGTTTTATCTTCTTTTTCTTCCTCTTGATAAGTTGAGGCTCTAACCATGCGAGTGGGTTCATGAATAACTTTTCCTCATGTTGAGGTAGAAGGTGCAAAGGATGGGAATGGTTTCCCATATGAATATACTTTTGTGTCTAGTTTGTATTCCCCCATACTAATTTCTTCAAGTTTTAATGTCTTTCCAAAACTTCTCATCACCATATCTTTGGATGCTTCAACTATAGACTCCTTTGGAACTTCCTTATTGTGAGGAACCATACTATCTACCTTGATGTTGTTGCAAGTGTAGCAAGTGTAGTTACTACTACTCCATTGTGTTGGAATTTGATACATTGGTTGTAAGTAGATGACACAAATTTCATTTTATGTATCCAAGGTCTCCCCAATAATATTTTATAATCCAATGGTAGATCAAGAGCTTGAAAAATCACATTTCATTCTATTGGCCCTATTCTTATTGGTAAATCAACTAGTCCTTTGGATAACCTTTCTTCCTCATCATAGGCCTTAATGGTTATCTTACTTCTTGAGTCAATTGTGTATTCTGAAAGACCCAATTCTTTGACCATATTGAGATTACATATACTCAAAACCACACCTCCATCTATCAATACATGTTTTACATGGTGTTTGTGGATCAAAAATTCAATGTGTTGAGGTTGATTATGGGGATGAGTCAAATATTTATCCTCCTCTTCTAAAAAAGAGAGGTAACATGGATCTTATATGTGATTAATCATTTCTTGGAATTTTTCTACATCTATGTCCTTTGGAATGTTAGATGAATGTAGGGCTTGTTCAAGAATTTCCCTATGCATTGAAGATATTTTTAGAAACTCAAATATAGAAATTTGGGCTGAGGTTCTTTGCAATTTGTCTACCAAGTTATAGTTAGCAGATGGTATGGGAACCGTTTATCTTGACGTTGCTATTTTTGGAATTGTGACAAGTAATTTAGATGATGTCTATTTGGATGAGGAATTAACCCCTTTGATCATAATTTGCACTTGACTTCATGTTACTACGTTTGAATGTGTCAGCTTGTCCTTGACACCTTTGATAGTGATCACATTGTTTGATTCATTCTTTATGTCCAACATATTGATCACATTATTGTTATGAGAATAGGTGTAATTACTTCATTTCCTTTTTCTTTAGAGGCTTCTCCTTTTTCATAGATAGGAAATGGCTTATTATAGGATATGTGACCTTCATTAGATGTATGTCCTTCCACTTTGATTTTTACTCCATCGATGAGATCTTGTATAACGTAATTGAGTTTGACACAATCATTGGTCTTATGTACTTTATTTTTATGGAACTCACAATAGGCATTATAATTCCACCATCTTGGTTTTACTTTCGGTTCCCAAGGTTTTGAATCTGATAAAGTAATGATATATTTGTCCAAGAGAGTTTTCAAAATTGTTTCAAGAGGTTCTCCCAATGGAGTAAATGTCCACTATGGTATAGACACCCACAAATTGTTCTTGTTGGTATCATTTTTTTCTTGTGGAATTTTTGTTGTTATCTTAGCTTATTTTCTTGCTTGTAGGCTGTTTGTGAGATTACCCATAGCTAGTTTAACATTCATATTTGAAGCTTCCACCACTCTCTCATTAACAACATTTTTGTTCTTGTTCCACCATTTAGTTTTGTTGTTATAGTTGTTAGTGGATTTTGTATCATTAGAAAACATGATTTTTCCTTTTTTGATCATAACCTCTTCTGCACGAATAGTGTTCTTAATCATTCTATCAAAACTAGGAGAATCTTGAATTTATAGAACATAGTTCATTTCAGGTACTAATTTATTGATGAAGATCTCCATATTTTCCAATTCAGGTATTTGTCTTGAGTACCTTGCAAATATTTTCCTCCATCATTGTAAGAAATGTGTGAAGGATTCACCTGTTCATTTTTTGGTATTACAAAGATCCATCCTGGTGACATTGTGTTGTATGTTATAGGAGTAGTGTCAGATGAATCTTTGAATCAACACCTCAAACTTTTGTATTCTAGGTGTGAGTTTAGAGAACCATTCCATGGCTTGTCCTCCTAAAATTGCCAAAAATAGTCTCATCAAGTATGTTGGTTCATGCATAAATTTGATACTCAATGCGCAAAATTATCTCACATGATTGTGAGGATCCATTTCTCCCATGTATTTTTCATACTTTTCTCTTTCCGTGTTTGGTGGAAGAGGCACCATTTGAATGTTCTTATTGAATTTGAATGGACATATGTGTTCTAATGAGTATTTCTTGGCTGGTTTAGTCTTTTCTTTCTTGAGTGTTGTGAGTTTTGTTTGAATTTGATACAACTATTTAGAGAGATTGATATAGGTGTCTATACCTCTTCATCTTTCAATCATTTCACATCATAATATTTAGGAAGTTTGACCCCAAGAGAAGCTAGGTGGAGAAATTATTTTTCTTTGTCTTCTTCAATGATTTTCTCCAAGGTCTTTTGAAACTTCCTACTTTTTTTGAGTTTAATGTATTCTTCTTCTGATATTTCTTCATCACTATTTGAGTCAAACAAAGGACGGTCATGATTTATTTCTTCTTGAATTTCTCTTTAATCTTGGTTATGATCTTGGTCATATTCATCAAAGGTGGCGCTCCATTATCTATTAGGTACATCCATGTGAAGTGAGTCTTGATCAAAAAGAGGGTTTTTTCAAGATGTCTCTCCTCATTGAAATTTAAGCAATCTTAAAGGTCTTTCTGAATCATCAGCAAGATATTATTTTCTTCTTCTGTTAACCATGAAAGTGGGAGATCAATCTCATCAAAAGCATTCTAATAGTGTTAAAAGGAATTTTCTGGATTGTCCAAATGTGTTTTTCCAAGTTATGTTGAGTGTGAGTTTGATGATTCAAAGTGATTGACTCCAGCGTCAGAGGGTTAGAATACCTGATAGTGAGCTGTGAATCAAGAATATTTGTTTAGTGAAGAAAAAACACAATTTAGGAACAATTGCAATAGCCCTAAAGAACATGCAAGGTAGACTTTCAATTTGACTGAGAAATAGTGTCAGATGGACCAACAAGAACAACAAAGTCTAGCTGACAAGCCAAAAGGGTATCTAAAATTGCCATGTTTTTTAGTCTGACACATGTGCAAATACCCTTTTTCCTAGATGTGACTAACAAGATGCAATCCTAGATTTCTTATATTTGAGGTTGTTCTTCCTAGATGCAATTTTTTTTTCCAGATGTGATCTAGGATTGACCAAATGTGACTGTGTTTACATGATGAGATCCTGTTTTGACCAAATGTGATCCAAGATCCTAGACACAACCTTATGATGGTTTTTTTGAAATTTTTCCACTTTTTTTTAAAGACATGAATTTTTTTCTGATTCCAAGGTCTATCTGACAAATTTCAGAGTGTTTGAAGTGATGCAAAATGTCTGTGACTGTCAAAATATTGGTTTGTTTGGGGGCTTTATCTTGTTATTTGCAATTTTAACACATCAAGAATGTTTATTAAGAGCCAAACACACCTTTTCCTACTCAGTGGAATAACATAAAAATATTTACTCATAGAATCAGGTACACACTCAAATGTTAATTAGAATACAACCATCACCAAGGATGCAATCGCTCCGGTCATGATGTTATATTATCTGAATCCAAACGCAAATGAGGGCATGAAATGACAAGTATCTTGGGGAAATTAATATTTTCCTTGGGAAAAGATTATCACCTTTTGGGGGTGAATCGGGTAGCTTCTATGCTTAGATTTTCTAGTAAGGGTCTCTATTCAGTTTTATCCTTTGCGTTCGTACAAGTGTGATTGAGACGTATAGTCCTGCAAAGCGTCTTAGCACAAGCAATCATGTAAACATGATTGAGACAAAAAAATGCCCTAATTTTGTGTTAGACATGGGCAAAGTATAAGACCAAATGATATCCGACTCCTGATGCTTTAACCCCAAAGAGTAAATTTGTTTAATGTGAGTTCGAGTAGTGTGGCTCACACCTCGTTCTCACGTGGATCATCTCGGGAGATTTTTTCCTTATCGACAGGACCAAATAATAGGTGAAAATAAATAAAGAGGTTTGGCAACTTAGGAGTCTGGATTTATGATTCTTCACAAGGAAGAAGAGAATAATCTCCTATTATTTCATTTTATCCTATCAAACACGCAAAATAATGGTTCATTTACCACAAATTTGAACTCAAAACTTAACTTGATTTTTGAGTTTCTCATTTTCCATGAAGGAAAAGAGCATAATCCTCTAATCAAGTTAAGATTCAATTCCAAATTTGAAATTTAGTGTCTAAATAAAAACTTAACCAAGCATAAAGTTTGATCTACTTTCACTAAGGCAAACTGCATTTGCACTCATTAGTAGTTTTGACATATTCTACTCCACTTCTTTCACTAAGGATTAGTTGGCATGCATCCTGCAAAAACTCGTTAGGTTGTCAAACACTAGTACATTTGACCCTAATTTGAGACCAACATTTCCAACCAAGCATTAAAATGGTTTTTCTTGGTTGGTTGATAGAAGGAAAAATTTGAATTTTTTTTAAACCATTCTCGTGTTGGTTGGAATTACGACAACCATGACATGTCAGAATTACAACCAACATGGGCATATAAATTTTTAAAAAATGGACATTTTTATTATATTTCATTTTGTTATTGCGAAGGAGGCCGGAAGGAGGGCATCTCTCGACACCACCTATGCATCTCAATATTCCGTAGAGCTGAAGGATGCCAAAAGGAGGGCATCTCATGACACCACCTACGAATCTCTCAACACCACCTGTATGGGTAAATATTTATATGACAGACCTTGGCTATTTCCTTTCTCTATTATTTTAGAAACATTCCAATGGAACTTTACATGTTGTTTTTCAAGTCTTTCATTTAACCATATTTCTTTACTCTCTTTTGTGTATCCCTATCTAATAAAAAGAAAACAAGTACTTCTCTCTACCGTGAAACTCTTTTCTCTGTTATTTTTTACCCTACTGGTATATGCATGGTTTTTTATCATTTTCATGGGTCATTTTCCTCTTCATATTTTTCTACAAAGAGGCCATAAGGGTTTGGGTGAATTTGGAGATTTTATGATAGTTTTCCCTAAATATAAAAGTTAGGGCTTTTTTTATATTAAAATTGAGTATCTTTTCCTTGAGTTGATCGTGGCTTCAAAGCTAGAAAACTCTATTTTTTGGAAGAATTTGAGGTTTCCCTTACCTTATAAAACTATGAGCTTCCTTATTTCCTTCTTCATGGTCATACAAATTATCATGAGGGTTTCTCTATGTCATTTTATTACCATAAATCCTTGTTGGGTCAATGATGGCCAAGGGTTAACTGAGTTGTTCATTGCCAGTTTAAAACATTACTCTCTAACTTTATATGATGATCTCTAGCTCAAAATCTATTTTTCATACCTAGGTCTTCTATTGATATTTAAAATTTTACAGTAAGCCATAAAGACATGTAACCTTCAACATTTTATCGTTCTAAACATTATCATGTAATGTTTGTATCACTTGTGACCCTGGATGATGTGACTCTTCAAATGTATCTTATAATTTTGTATCTTACCCTATGGATATAACTATGCAATCTTAACACATTATATATGATGCTTATAATTCAAAGACTCTTTCT
>MU226600.1:36468-54542 GCA_018584345.1 Thuja plicata
ATGTATCTTATAATTTTGTATCTTACCCTATGGATATAACTATGCAATCTTAACACATTATATATGATGCTTATAATTCAAAGACTCTTTCTATTATTGATGTATACTTCATTTCTTATATCAATTTCTAGTAGCACCATTCCATGTATTACTAATATTTTCACTTAAAGGTTATGTTACTGACTTGTCAGGAAACAACACTCTTGGATTGAACATCAAATTTTTGTTGTGATTTTATCTCTAGCATTGATTTTTTATATTGTCTATTCTCTATCAACAATACATATAATCTCTAATTTCCTAGAATCTATTGACTATGAGACTTTCACATGAGTGTTCTTTGTCACTGGAAGCACTACATATTATCTCATTCAAATATTATGACATCTCAAACATTTCATAGTACTAATCATTGATAACCTATGATGTTATTCATATTTCCTTTATTGGTTACCATTATTGTGTACTATTATTTCTGCTCCATGGTGAATTTTTCTCTTTTCCATGGCATAGGTCCCGTGATCTCTATCTTTTTCCTATGCTCATGGCATAAAACTATTCTTTGTATTTACTTGATAAGAAAACTCTATCAATGGTTTGACCAACAATGTCAGATATATCCTACCGTTTCAGTCATCATTTACAAATTCAAAGTATGATCCATAATTACAGAAACTTCATCCTCTTCTTTGAGTGATTTTATTAGGTTCTTCTTAAATGTCTCCAACTGGAGAAAAATATGACAAATATAATCATCTTAGGAACCATGTAAGATATCACTAAAAATTAATTCTTTTTATTAAGAAGAAAGGTAAGGTAAACAAATTATGTAGCTTGGATCCTAGTCAGGTCATGTACATAACCTCCTTGAGAGAGCAAGGGAAAATTTATTTATCATCCAAATTGTACGCCCTTTTCCTTTGACAAAGCTTGGGATAAGCCAAGCCTTCCCAATTTGTCTAGTCCAAAGAAATCATGTTTTGAGGTTTTTTCTTTTTACCAATGAGATATTTAGTAAGATTCAAAATAGTGACTTGCAGATCATAAGATGTAGCTTTGACCAACATACATGAATTTTGACAAGAATAGAATATACAATCAATTAATAGACAATTGAGATGAGATGTATTAGAAAAGAAAAGCTGAAGATTGATTTTGTGTCTTGAAACTTGACATTGTAAACAATTTTATGTATGTATAAACTAATATTATTAAATGTTTTTCCACCATTTGCTAACTATGATCACTTCTTCTTCAACTTATCTGCACACCAAAGCATTAGATTTGTAATGTACATGTTAGATATGATAATTCCATGAAGCTTAGGCCTTTAATTTCATGGAATGATGCCCATATTTATTGGATTCCGATTAAAATAGTGACTTAAGAACCCTCAAATGGAGACAGTGCTGAAATAGTGATTTTTATTAGATTCAAAATAATGAAAGGTTCATATGAATGCCTCTGAGAATGATAAGAAAATACTTCTAAATCATCATTCAATATACTCTTATTGATTATCAATCCATAAACATTCAAAGTATTACAAAATAATTTCAAGATTTAGAATTTTCTTTTATTCACTGTGATAGTCCGTACACAGAGCACCTCTACCCGTACAATGGATTCTCAATTTATTAAAATACCATTCCTCAACTTCCCCAACCTCTTCTGATCAGTTAAAGGGAATATTTGTAGGTGTTTAACTCTAAAACCCAACTTCCTCCCAAAACTGGTAAGGCTTTCAAACACCTAGGAGACTTATTCTAAGTACTTCTAAACCCCTAAACAACCCTTTGACTCCCTTGGAAAATAATGGTCCACTTACAAAAAATTTGGTCCTTTAGGCCATGAACAATCTCTTTACATTGAAATGTCATTTCATGACATTAAAAAACATTAAAGGTTCAAATATTTTTTAGTTGATATTCATAGGTTCTTTCTCTATATTATTTACCCTCTGGTTCTCATAGAATTTCTTCCAAGTCTTCATAGTTTTTTGGAATATCTTTGGTGCCCTTGCACCATATTTCATCAAGAAGTCTTCAAAATTGAAATAAATCAATCTTTCATTGCTTAAAACAGTGCAGTTTGTACAATTTGAATTCAAAACTTAACCTCTCTCAACCTCTCATGCTCTCTTTCCTTCTAAGGCTTTCATAGACATAAAAAAACTCCCAAAACTTATCCCAATTGATTGGGATTCTTCAACATGCACGATTGTCTATTTTTGGACTTTTTCCTCTATGAGAAATCTAACTGTTACATTTCAAGTCTTTAAACACTCAAACTTATTTAATTGACTCCCTAGGCTCTAAGACTTTGAAATTTGTCCACATAGGACCTTGACATAACATTAAATCCATTATTCTTCTCTAAGACTTAACCATTATCCTTCTAGACCTAATATTCCATCCTATGCACTCAATTCCTATTACATCACTCATGCCTTTATACATCAGGCTTATTACATTGCATTATATCCAATTAAATCTAAGACAAGAATTGGCTTCAAGCCATATTACAATTCACATATTGATCTTTTAAATCATTTAGTCTTCATGAGCCAACCAAGTGACCCCTTTGCATGTCTTTTTTAGGGTTCCCTGCACCACATTTGGTTCACCTGGAAGATGATTGAGAAGATGCATATGAAATTTTAATTGTTTATTTATTATTATTTTTAAATACGGTGTGTATGTGTGTATATATACACATATACATGTGTATATATAAACATATACACCCATGTGTGTATATATACATACATGTATACATATATACACAACTCTAACACAATTCTAAATTTATTTTTTCATGTTTAATTCTATATGACACTTCTTAATACAAATTTGAGAGAAATTTGGCACTAATAGGAGGTATACATGGAACTCATGCATATTTAGTGAAAGATTTATCTCTTTCAATAGAAGTACTACAAGTTTAAATCTTCACAAGTTCTTAGATATGGAGATCAAATACTCCTATTTTGGGAGCTCCAATATTCCTTTTTTATTCATATGAATGGTTAAAGCATTAGGAAAATTCATTTTAGCCAAGGGGAGAATAACTAGAAATGAATACAAATTATATGCAATGTGAAATCTATTATCCATTACAAAATTTGTATAATATGAATTTTTTTATTGGGCAAATCATCTGTTAACAAAGCTAAGCCTATTCAAAATGGTCCTCTTAAATTATTTTTTATCATTTGGTTTTGTATGATATTTTTAATTTTGTTATACTAAGTTGCTAGTTCAGGTTTGGATTTGGGATTTGAGTTTGCTAGTGTGAAAATTTTTAACCCAAGTTCGGTACAGGTAGGTATGACTAGATAATGTATATGTGTTTGTGTGTGTTTCCTGACTTGGTTGCATCTGTTGTGCAATGTGAGGTTTTCCATAGTCAATTATATAGGTTGTTGGAGTGACATTGTGGTTGCTTCTTATTTAAATGACCCAAGTGATAACTTTGATGCTCTCAATGAAGCTTATTGATTGCATTCACTATTTTTTAGTGATTTGACATATATGATATACCATTTAATTATCAGTTACCTTAATCTATATTAATTGTGTTTTCAATTTTGTATATATTATTTCACAAATTATCAGTTATCTTTTGTGATATACCCAATATTCTAAAATCGGTTATAACTTTTAATTAAGTTTGATAAGGAGTTGACACACCATGTCTCCTGTACATAATCTGTATTTCTGTAAGAAAGAAATAAAATTATGATTATTAAGGAGCTAGACAATCACCACACCATCCATCCACCATTTAGAAAAAAAATTTATGATGTCATTTATGAGCGACCTCCATTATCACTTATAAATCTCACCATAACATGTTGGTTATAAGAGGGGTTGATGACTTTATTTGTTGAAGCCACCCATCATCTTGTAATCACCTTCATATTATGCATTTTATTCATGTAGTGACCAAGATTCATTCTCATACTTTGCATTCATACATCCATTACTCTGCATTCACACATCCATGATAGGTCATACCATATATGCATTTTTTCATGCACATATACAGAGCAATTATAAAATAATAAAATTGTCATGCCTATATAGTATATACATAACATCGACATCATACTATCAAACATATATGCATAACATGTCAATGTCACATTATCTTCACATAATCATGCCAAGTTCTTAGTCATCTCCACATACATTACATGTTACATATTTTTATTTAGCCTTGCATTTGTATATATTCACTTCACAATCGCATTACCATGTTATTACATAAATCACATTACATTTGCGATTATCAATGCTCAGCCGATTACCATAATAATCATTCCATGGTTATTATGGTAATAATTGAGTCAAGAGAGGCATTTTTTCATACATGCCTCTTCCTTTCAAATCACACATATTATGATGATCATATCATTCGATCAGGCATCATTGGTGAAGAATTTATTATTTATTATCCTGTAATGATCACTTTGTGTAAGAGCACTTTGCCTATCAACATTCTATTTTGGTGCAAGTAGGTAAAGACATTATCAGAGACAAACTATATTACAAGGATATGTTACATATTAGACATCTCCCACCAATCAAAGTGATCACAGGGGGTGGGAGAGTCAATTCATGAAGGAAGACTACAATCAGAATTCACTGTTACAACAAGAAGCCCAGGTATAGTAAGGATACCAGTTGATTCCCGGACCTCTTTAGCAATTAAAATAATGATATCAATGCATGGAAATGTAACTAATAACCAAATAAATGATCTTACATCTCCATCCAACCATTAACATATCACAAAAGGTGTTTGAAGACACAAGGTTGATGACTATACTGACTTGATAGAATACAATATGTAGAGAAAAATATTTGTTTTATCGATTAAACCTAATACATTATGGTTTTCTTACACATCCACTCTACACCCCCTTTCCTCTCATGTGGATCAACAAAGAAATAGACTCAAACTCTTCAAAGAAACCTGACTACAACCACCTAAATTCCCAAAACTGTTCCATAATAGTCATAAACTGACTGTCAAAACCAAATAGGCTTAATGTTGTTGTCAAGTTGACAACCAATTTTTTCAACTCGACAACATGGTGTCTCATAACCCTATTTAGGATATGTAAAAGGTTTTAAAATAAAATTTATAATCCATACTATCCCATAACCCCTAGATGACCATTCTAGGCCATAATTGCACGAATGCAATTTTACATATTCTTTTTGGCATCTTTTCACTTTGAGTGCAATTACATGATTTAATGACATTAATGGCCATATTACAACTATAGATGCCCTTATAGGTCCTTGACCTTTACATAAGTCCTTGGACACTCAAGTGACCCCAAGGTTACATAACTATCCCTTATGCCATTGAATGGCTTACATAACATTATTTTGTGATCCAGATTAAGGATCCATGGCATCCTTGTATAGTGTTAGGGCCCATTTGTTTCATGGAATTCATGTATGCTGGAATAGCCAATTCACACCTTGGATTTCCATTCGCTTCTTCAAACTCAAACCATCCAATCATTCTCCATGATCATGTCATGCACTCTTCATCCAATATGATTCTACAACCACACTCATAAAATAAGCTCCCAATGGTGACCCTAACTCCTCTAAGAATCCCAAACTCATTCATGCATCCATTCTATCTTCTTTTCCCAAACTGTCCAGACTGTACAGTCCTAGTTGTACAATTGTGAGGGTTATTAAATCCTTTCTCAAAATCTTCCCAAACAACTCTTAAAACACATTACATATTATGATAACCTTTTCCAAGTTTAATAACATACCTCAAGATCAGACCCAAGTGTTTTGGACCAACCTACTCAAATCTGCCACTGTCATAGAACTAGGAGGGCTAATTCGACCCATTTTACAAAGAAACTACTAATGTCTCTTCACACCAGACCTTGAAACTTTAAAAAGTGTCATCAAATGACCCCAAACCATGGATTCCACAATAAATTTGGTTCTAAGACCTCTCTATATGAAAAAACCCTAATTTTATCTTCAAAACCCCTAAAATCTAGGGCTTGGTCAATATCTTACCTCCAATCATTGTAACCTCAAATTGGTGGATGATTCACCATTCTTAGACCATAGTAATATGGATTTTACCATAAAATCAACCCCTCTAATGGCTACATTCTCTGCTGCAATAACCATGCACCATGCATGTAACCCTCCAACACTGTCAAACTCGACTTTCCAACCTCATTCACTTGCAAAATCCTTGTTTCTACATTATTCATGTTAGAATTACAATAAAAATGTGGATCCATCCCCAAGTTATAGTATGTACAAAAAGGGGATGGATCTTACAAATTCATAGTGAAAGACAATCAAACTGTGAACTTCTACTGGACAGTCAATATAAAATTGCAAAATAGAGTTGTAAGGTGCTTGAATTTTCTCTAAAATTTTCTAAAAACCATCATGAAACCATAACCAAGGTTATGGATTGATATTGCATCAAGAAGTCTTCAAAATTTCAAGAAATCAATCTTTCATTGCTTCAAAACAATGCAGTCTAAACAATCTGAATCTGAAACTTAACCTCTCTCAACCTCTCGTGCTCTCTTGCCTTCTAAGGATTTCATAGAAATAAAAAACTCTCATAACTGATCCCAGTTGATTGGGATTCTTCAACATGAAATATTGTCTATTTTGGAATTTTCCCTCTACGAGGAATCTAACTGTTACATTTCAAGTCTTTAAACACTCAAACTTATTTAATTTACTCCATAGACTCTAAGACTTCAAAATTTATCCATGTAGGACCTTGACATAACATTAAATCCATTATTATTCTCTAAGACTTAACCATTAGCCTTCTAGGCCTAATATTCCACCCTATGCACTCAACTTTTATTACATCACTCATGCCTTTATACATTAGGCTAATTACATTGCATTATATCCAATTACATCTAAGACAAGAATTAGCTTCAAGCCATATTACAATTCACATATTGATCTCTTAGATCATTTAGTATTCATGATCCAACCAAGTGACCCCTTTGCATGTCTTTGTCAGGGTGCCTTGCACCACGTTTGGTTCACCTGAAAGATGAATGAGAAGATGCATAAGAAATTTTAATTGTTTATTTCTTAATTTTTTAAATACGGTGTGTATGTGTGTATATATACACATATGCATGTTTATATATATACATATGTTCATATATACACATATACACACATGTGTGTATATATACTCACATGTGTGTGTATCTATACACACATGTATACACATATACACATGTCTATATATATACACACATACACACATGTGTGTACACACACACACATTTGTGTATATATACACACATATTTCTCACACACATATACACACATGTTTGGGATTTTTGAGTTGTTTAACTTACTTGGATGATTCCACTGACTTATTGAGGGACATTGAAGATGTTTTCAAAGGTCTAGAGTGGGTGGTTTTTAATATTCCATGAATTAAGTTAACATAATTCAATTCAAGTACATTAAACATATGCCATTTTATGCATAAACTAGTTGAATTTACTTTTGACCTCTTCTCATAACAATAATAATAATAGTTTGTGTTTTACATGATTGCATTCCCCAAATCATTACTGGAAATTTTTTGAACATATCTAAATGGAAAACACCAAGAAGTACCAAATGATGAATGCTCAATTGTTGTAATGGAAAAGCATCGGAACCGTCTATTTCTAGAAACTTGATTTTATATAGTCTTAATGATTTTTCTATAGTCCTAATGATTTTTCTTATTTCTTGTCTTTTGTCCCTTTTTGATTTTCTATGTTTGTGCTTGGTGACAGGATTTTGAACATTGTTGACAAAGCGTGTTTCTTTTTTCTGATTATTTGATTGATCCTCTCACCTTTCTTTACTTGGTGAATTCCATTGTCCCAATCAATTTTTGCAGTGTTCTTTATTAGGTTTCATATTTTTGATATTGGGGTTCTGCATTGTTTTTTGTTCTTGATAAATGAGGCCTTGAATTTGACTATGCCCATGTCTGAGTTTGTGCCAATTGTGGAGCTCACCTTCTTTTGATGATATATTGCATTCACTCTATGTGGAATAATATTTTTTTCAATGTTTTATTTCAGCTTCATATTTCATTCATTTTTCATATACACAGAGAAATGGACAGTTTTGAGACTACACATTTGTTGGTATTTGCGAGACTGCACATGCTGATAAAAAAATGAGTGATCTGATTTAGGTTTATTGTTCATGATTGTAAATGGTCAATATTTTTGATGGTACTCCTTGGTGTATTCCATTTAAAAATAAACAGGTTTCTATGGCTATGATAAATGTCCCTCTATGTTGACAAAATTAGAGCTGACAAATGGTTGTTCAGTGACTGTATCTGCCATTAGAGCCACTTCATATGCACAGGTGATGAACATGCAGATTTTCCTAAGCACTACTAGGAGCTTACCCTACAACACATGTACTATTGTGAAAATCATCACAAGTCCATTTTCTGTCGGGTCTAGCTCCCACTATTTCTTAAGGTCAAATCTGCATATACCTTCTTTGATCAACTCTTACATTGACTATGACCTTTTCAAGATCTTAAACACCCCAAAACACCAACTTATTTCATAATACTACCCATGATCCCACATCAATGACAACGACATACTATACAACATTAGACACCTCCCACTAGAGAAGGTATATGCACAGGTGATGAACATGTAGATTTTCCTAAGCACTACTAGGAGCTTACCTTGCAAAAAATGTACTATTGTGAAAATAATCACAAGTCCATTTGTTCCAGGGTCAAGTTCCCAATAATTCTTGGTCAAATTTGCATGTTTGTCACCTGTGCATTGTTAATGAAAATTGTTTAATTGTGTATTTTCATTAATGTCTAGACAAATGTCTAATCCTATCCAATTACAGTCAGTGTATGCCAAGATCTCTCATGCATTGAAGTAGACCAAAGTGATTTTTAGTTCTAACTGAGTTCACTCAGGCATTACAGTATTGGTCGGGCATTCAAGGATTTCAGTATTAACTGAGATATGTTTTTAGTGTCAGCCGACTAACAGTAGTTTACATTTTATGGTTAATTGGTTATATGCATTCCATAGACTTAAGATTTATTATTTATTTGAAATGTTATTCAAGCCAAATTGACAAGGCTTATCATATATATACAAGGTCAAGTTTGGATTGAATGTGTGAAGTAATAAGAAGAGTTGTGTGTTTGTGATATGAAGAGCGAAGGGGAAATCAGATGGGATTGTGATTAAGGAAAAAAAATCTAGATAGAGATGCAATAGAATATTTGATTAGTAAGGATCCATTTATAAATCTAGAATAGAGATCTGAATCAACAAAGATAGTTGCTTCGTCCAACAGGTCAATCCATTGTTACTCTCTAACAATTGTAGCAGTGATCAAAATCTCTTAACAGTCTTTTGTAAATCCTCTCATAAGGTGACATTTATACATTGAAGTGTTTGAAGACCTCTCACAAGGCCACTCCTTATAGGGTGATTAAATCCTCTAACAGGGTCACACCTAATAGTGTGCATTGTAACCTTTAACAGGGTTGGCTCCTAACACGGCTCACTTTAGAAGAGTGAAAAATAGTAACTAGTTGCAATTGGTGGCTTTTCCCATATTGGGTTTCTACGTTAAGTCTTGGTGTTATCTGTGTACATGTTATTTTCTTTATGCTTTATGTTCTACAATTCATCACTAAAGGATAATCATAGTCAATATCTTAAGATTTTCTATGTTAACCAAGTGACAATAGAATATATGTGTTAACGGAGCAATAGTGATAAGTTTGATTAAGACATCTAAGGGACTTGGATTTTTTTTGTGGTAATTGATTCACCCCTCCCCTCTCAGTTACTCAACTCATTTCCAACAATTGGTATCAAAGTTTTTGGTGCTTTCAGGAAAGGTTTAAAGGCCTAAGCTAAAGATCAAAGATGTCTTATAGAAGGGAGATCCCGAAGCTCAACAAAGACAACTTTGTTGCATGGTAGGATTTGATGAGGCTACATCTATCTACTATTGGAGACACTATTTTGAAATTTCTAGATCACAAGTATGTGGAACTGCCAAGACCTATGTCTATGGAACAAATGATGGACATGAATAATCATAACATAATGATAATTGATATTGCTTCTTCACTCAACTATACCGAATTTGATAAAGTCAAGGACTTCCCTACTTCCTATGATATGTGGAAGAAACTATATGATATACATGGAGGATATGAAAATGTAAAGAGAGACAAAGAATAAAGTCTCAGAGGTTAGTTTGATTAGATGAAAATGAAAGAAGGATAAGACATTACAAAATACAGTGAAAGAATCCAGAAAAGTGTTAGTGCCATCAGAGCTTCCAGTGGAACAATTGAAGACAAAACACTGGTTATTAAGGTATTGAGAACTTTACTTCCTATCTATGCAATTAGATTTTTAGCTATTCAAGAAATGAGGTACAGGAATGATATAACTCTAGATACATTGGTTGGAAGGCTTACAACTTTTGAGTTGGACAATTTTGACAATTATTCTCCTAATCCTAGCAATTTTGAGTCTGCATTCAAAGCTAAATTGAACCTTGGTAAGATGGATAGAAACTCAAAAGGAAAACAAATTGATAGTGATAGTGATGATGATTCTGATGTTGAGGATCATGAAATCATTGAAGCAATAATTTCAAAGAGATCTACCAAAGGAAAGTACAAAGGAAGAATACCATTGATTTTCTTTTCATGTAATGAGGTTGGTCACATTGTTACTAAGTGTCCAAACAAAGAAGACAAAGATGAGAAAAATTTCAACAAGTAAAAAGGCAAGAAAGACTTCAAGAGTTACAAAAGCTACAAGGACAAAGGTAAGAAATCTTGTTATATTGGAAAAGATTCTAATAGTGATGAAGATGAAGATGAAATGGTCTACATTGCTATTAAGGATGAGTCGGACAATGAAGATAATGAAAAGACTGCACTTTACTCTCATATTAGCAAGAATGAAAATTGGATAATTAATAGTGGTTATTCTCACCACATGGCTGGTGATAAAACTAAATTTGAACATCTTGAGCACTATGATGGTGGGAGTGTCAGTTTTGGGAAGGATGAACCTTGCTATGTGAAAGGTAAATGTTGTATTTCTCTAACTGAAGGAATCAAATGTGATAATGCTTATTGGGTGGAAGGAATAAGGTGTAATCTACTAAGTGTGGCATAGCTAAATAACATTTTTTTCAAGGTATAATTCATGAATGGTAAGGCCAAGCTCTTGGATGGTAAGGGAAACCTAGTTGGAACTGGCAGGTAAACAAAAGGTAATCTATTCTATATTGATCTCACTAAAAGTTCATATTTTATTGCACAAGTAGAAGAAAGTTGGTTATGGAATAAAAGGTTATGTAATGTGAATTTTCATAACTTGGTCAACATAGGAAAGAACAAAAGAGTAAGATGTATTCCTATTTTGAAGAAACCTGAATTAGCAATATGTAAACAATGTCAAATTGGGAAGATGGGAAAGACTAGTTTCAAGAGAAAGAATTACAATATAAAAGAAGTATTGGAGTTACTACATACTGATTTGTGTGGACCAATTGGAACAACAAGTTACATAGGTGATAATTATTTCATTCTATTTGTTGATGAACATTCCAGAATGATGACTGTTATGTTTCTCAAAGAAAAATCAGAAGCTTTTCAAAATTTTAAATGGTACCTTGCCAGAGTTGAGAAGGAAATAGGAAAGAAAATTAAATGCTTAAGATCTGATAGAGGAGGTGGATTCATTTCTAATGAGTTCAATGAATTCTACAATGAAAGAGGAATCAAGAGACAAGTATCTTCCCTAGGTACACCACAGCAAAATGGGATAGCAGAAAGAAGAAACAAATCTATTATGAATTGTGCAAGAACCTTGATGATTGAAAAGAATGTTGCAACCAAATATTGGAAGGAAGCCATCAGCACTGCAATTCACACATTGAACAAAGTTCAACTGAAGAAAGGTACTGAGCAGACACCTTTTGAATTATGGTATGGCTATAAACCTAATGTTCATTATTTCAAATTATTTGGAAGTAAATGTTACATCTTGAAGGAAGCAAGAAATGGAAAATTTGATGGAAAAGGTGATGAAGGTATATTCCTAGGCTACTCCTACAAAAGCAAAGCATATAAATGTTTAAATCTTACTACTCATAAAGTCATAGAAAGTGTACATGTAAAGATTAATGAGTTTGCAGAGAAAAGTGAAGAACAAAGCAATAAAGAGCCTGAAGACTACATAAATTTTGTGTATTAAGAACCTGATACTATACCTAAGACACAAGCAATGGTGATTGGATAGAAACCTTGTAAATGATTGAATTCATCAGAAAAAATCTTGTTGCAACCTGTGCAACCCAAGCTGCTAACTGGAGAAACTAAGTCTTAGACTGAAGAAATTGAGTCACAGACAGAGGGAACCGAGTCCCAGACAAAGGCACCCAAGTGTTAGATAGAGGAGCCTGAGTCTCAGATAGTGGAACCTGAGTACAAGTTGGAAGAGTAGAATAGAACATTTGAGCATGGTGAACCTAGAGGATCAAGCCAAGAATCAAAGAGGAAGGAACTTGTACTTGCAAAATATGTCAGAATGCATCATGCACCTAAGAAAATAATTGGAGATTAGATAGAAGGTATAATGACAAGGAAAAAAATTAAAGGTACATGTTTTCTTAGTGAAATTGAACGTAGATCTATTAAAGATGCATTGAATGATGAAAGCTAGATAGAAGCCATGAATGAAGAAATTGAGCAGATAGAAAAGAACAAAACCTAGACTCTTGTACCTAGACCAAAAGACAAGAATGTGATTGGTACTAAGTGGTTTTTATAAACAAGATGAATGAAAAAGGTGAAGTTTGTAGAAAAAAAACACAATTAGTATGTAAAGGATATTCTCAAGAAGAGGGTTTTGATTATGGAGAAAATGTTTCTCCTGTTGTAAGACTTGAAGGAGTTAGAACTTTTCTGGCATATGTTGCACATAAAGGATACAAGGTATACCAAATTGATGTAAAATCTGCATTCCTAAATGGAATTCTAGAAGAGGAAGTTTATATTGAGCAACCTGAAGGTTTTGTTGATCCTAACAAAAGGAATATGGTTTTCAAACTACACAAAGCCTTGTATGGACTGAAGCAAGCTCCTAGAGCCTGGTATGAAAGATTGCATGGTTATCTGATAAGCATTGGATTTTAGATAACTAATGACAATGGTAGCTTGTATATCAAAGAAGGACCTCATAAAAAGATACTATTAGCAGAGATATTTTTTGATGATATATTGTTTACTGGATATGATGATTTATGCAAAGCATTCTCTGAAGCTATGAGTAAGGAATTTGAGATGTTTATGTTTGGTGAAATCAAATTATTTTTTGGTTTAAAAGTTCATCAAATGAAGGATGGTATCTACATTACTCAGTCTAAATACATAAAAAAGATATTGAAGAATTTTGGAATGGAAGACTCCAGACCAGTTGGGACACCTATGCCTATTGGACATAAGTTGTCTAAGGATGATGATTTAAAGGAAGTAAATCATAATACCTACATATCCATGATTGGTAAACTTTAATATGTTGTTCACAGTAGACCTAATATTGTACTAGCAGTTGGTATTGTTGCAATTTTTTCAGCTAATCCTAGAGAGAATCATTTGATGGCTATCAAAAGGATTTTGAGATATCTTAAGGGTACTAAAGAGTATGGATTATGGTATAAGAAAGGAGGAAACTTTGATTTGAAAAATTTTACTGATGTTGATTGGGCCGGAAGTGTTGACGAAAGAAAGAGCACAAGTGGTGGAGCATTATTCCTTGGTAAGAGGTTAGTTTCTTGGACCAGTAAGAAACAAAATTACATTTCTCAATCTACAACAAAGGCAGAGTATGTTGCTGCAGCAATAAATTATTCAAATATCATCTGGTTCAAACAAATATTGTCAAGAATGAAGGAGGAAATCAAAGAACTATTTATTATCTACTATGACAATACTAGTGCAATTAACATTTCAAAGAACCCTATGAAGCATACTAAAACCAAGCGTATAGAAATAAAGTATCATTTCTTGAGAGAATTGGTTCAGGAAAATGAAGTAAGGTTGGAATATGTGAATTCTAAAGAAAAAATTGTAGACATATTCAAAAAACCATTACCTAAGGATGCATTCTTGTATCTTAGAGGAAAGCTAGGGGTGATTCCCCTAAATAAGGATTACTAATGGATAGATTAGTGATGCATCAACTGAGCTACATAACATATTTAATATGTTGATGTAGATTGTCAGAGCTTATTGCATATGAATCAGTACAAATAGGTACATTACAAAATTCATTGGATATGTATTGGATGGTGTCTTTGGCATTGATTGTCAAAGAGGGAGAGATTATTGATTCCATGCCAAAGAAATTATTAAAGGAAAGATTACTGAGGGAGAGATTGATGACAGAGGGAGAAATTTTATCAGAAATAGAGAATGATGTAAGAGGGAGAAATCTGTATTTCAGTGATTGTGAAGATGGAGGGAGTTTTCTGGATGAGAAAAAAAATATAGCTAAGGAAATTAATTAAATTTTATTTATATTTCTATTTCTCTATAATTCTTTGTATTATGACATGTGTTTCCATCAATGCCAAAGAGGGAGATTGTTGATGACAATTGTTTAATTATGTATTGTCATTGATGTCAACACAAATGTCTAATCCTATCCGAGCATAGTTAATGTATTCCAAGCTCTCTCAGGAATTGAAGTAGACCAAAGTGATTTTCAGTTCTAACCTATTTCACTCAGGCATTACAGTATTGGTCGGGCATTGAAGGATTTCAATATTAACCAAATTATGTTTTTAGTGTCAGCCGACTAACAACAGTTTACATGTTATGGTTAATTGGTTATATGTAGCTAACAGACTTAATATTTATTATTTATTTGAAATTTTATTCAAGACAACTTGACAAGGCTTATCATATATATACAAGGTCAAGTTTGGATTGAATGTGTGTGAAGTAATAAGAAGAGTTGTGTGTTTGTGATATGAAGAGCGAAGGCAAAATTAGATGGGATTTTGATTAAGGAAAGAACATCCAGATAGAGCTGCAATAGAATATTTCATCAGTAAGGATCCAGTTATAAAGCTAGAATAGAGATCAAAATTAGAAAATATAGTTGCTTCATCAAATAGGTCAATCCATTGTTACTCTCTAACAATTGTAGCAGTGATCAAAATCTCTTAACAGAGTAGACTTAACAGTCTTTTGTAAATCCTCTCACAACGTGACATTTCTACATTGAAGTGTTTGAAGAACTCTCACAAGGCCACTCCTTACAGGGTGATTAAATCATCTAACATGGTCACACCTAATAGTGTGCATTGTAACCTTTAACAGATTGGCTCCTAACAGGGCTCACTTCAGAAGAGTGAAAAATATAAACTAGTTGCAATTGGTGGTTTTTCCCATATTGGGTTTCCACGTTAAATATTATTGTTATCTGTGTACAGGTTATTTTCTTTATTCTTTATGTTTCTGCAATTAATCACTAAAAGATAATCATAGTCAATATCTTAAGATTTCCTATGTTAACCGAGTGACAGTAGAATATCTGTGTTAACATAGAAACAGTGATAAGTTTAATTGAGACATATAAGGGACTTGGATTTGGTTTTTTGGTAAATGATTCACACCTCCCCTCTCAGTTACTCAACTCATTTCCAACAGTGCATATACCTTCTCTGATCAACTCTTATATGCACAGGTGAAAGTTGTATATGCACAGGTTTTACATGATTGTGTTTGACATAACACAATAATAATACTAGTTTGTGTTTTACATGATTGCATTCCCCAAATCAATACTAGCAAAATTTTGAACATATATAAATGGAATATGTTGTGCCTAATATACTTAAATGGAATACACCAAGAAGTACCAAATGATGAATACTCAATTGTTGTAATGGAAAAGTATCAGAACCGTCCATTTCTAGATTTTGATTTTCTATAGTCTTAATGATTTTTCTATAGTCCTAATGATTTTGAACATTGTTGACAAAGTATATTTCATGTTTTTGATTGCGGGGTTCCGCATTGTTTGTTGTTCTTGATAAATTAGGTCTTGAATTTGGATTTTCCCCTATCCGAGTTTGTGCCAATTATGGAGTTCACCTTCTTTTGATGGTATATTTCATTAACTCTATATTAAATACTATTTTGTTCAATGTTTTATTTCAGCTTGATAATTCATTCATTTTTCATATACATAGAGAAATGGATAGTTTTGAGACTACACATTTGCTGATATTGTGATACTACACATGTTGATAAAAAAATTAGCTATCTGATTTAGGTTTACTATTCATGATTGTAAATGGTCAATATTTCTGATGGTACTCCATGGTGTATTTCATTCAAAAATAATCAGGTTTCTATGGCTATGATAAATGTCCCTTTGTGTGTAGAAAATTAGAGTTGAGAAAATGGTTGTTCAGTATTTGTATTTGCCAGTTACAAACAAGTCATCCTTCTTCCACCAACATTCTAGTCAATGTACAAGTAACGAGTCATTCTATTCAAGAAAGACCATGTCTGACAATATCAACCCAGAACAAAATAAGGAGAGAATTGCTAAATTGTGGTCTAACTTTAAAAGAAAAGGTGATGGAAAATGTTATTGTCCCTGTAATATTTGCAAGGGCTTAAAGACTCAAAGATATCTAATCAAAATAATTGAGGAACATTGTAGGCACCATGGTCACATTGAAGGGTGAAACAAATTTCATCCATTGGTATGTTTTCCAATATATTATTTTAATAATTTATATACATAAAAAATGAATTGATGATGACATCATGGTCATGGTTAATTTAAGGTCATCATTTTGATATAGGTCAACCACCCTTTCTTTCATGTTATGGACCATGACAATTCAGATAATGTGGATTTCCAAATGAGGGAACATGGAGGTGGGAATATCAAAGTAGAAGGTAATGATCCCATGGAAGAAAATCACGATGAGCAAGATGATGGAACTAGCACAAATGATGATGATGATGAAGATGACCTTGATGTACCTATACTTGAGAAGACATATGAGCCCCTATACAAAGGCTCCCAAACAAATCTTCTTTTCGCTATTTATTATTGATGAACTTGAAGGTTATGAATGGTTTATCAAACATAGCAATCACACGTATGTTAAGGTATGTTATATATGTCATCTTTTTTAGTCATAATTTCCTTATAGTTAACAAAGGGGGAATCATGTACCAATTAATATTCTTTATATTAACCAAGTATATTTTTGGTCATAGGTTGATAGGTGAGTGTTTCTTACCATGACCATCAAACATTCTACCTCGCTCGTATTGAGAATTATCTGTCATTAAAGATATTGGAATGGAGTATCAAACAATATATGCATGGCTGAATGATCATATTATATAACATAAACAACATGAATTTGCAACAGAATGCCCTAATTTTCATTTTAGTAGATATCGATAAGATAAAATAAAAAAATGTGCCTTGCAAGGTTTTTCGGTATATTCCCATTATTTCATGTCTGTAATGATTATTTAGGTGCACTAGCTTGGCACAATTTATGGATTATCATGCATGCAATAGAATTCAAGATGACATTATGTGAATTCCTATGGATGGTTCAAAATTTAAGGAAATAGAGGAAACTTGGCCATATTTTAAAGAAGAACCTCGTAATCTCAAGCTTTCATTGGAAGCGGACGATGTAAATCCATTTGGAGAGATGAGATCTGTTTACTCAGTGTGACCTATTTTTGTTATCAACAATAACATTCCTCCCTGGATGTCCATAAAGAGGGAGCACATAATGTTGGCAATGATTGTTCTAGGTATTTTTCATTTAATAGTCATCTAAATTAATTTATTATAAATAATCCATCAAAATGGTCATAATAATTATGTAATATTTTTGTTCATTCAACTAGGTAAGTACCAAGTTAAAGATATGAATGTA
>MU226600.1:54639-64983 GCA_018584345.1 Thuja plicata
TACATGATGCCCCTGGGCTAACACATTTTTGTGGTATGTTCTCTTGTTAACACCTCTTTTTTGGTATGTTATAGTGCTAACACAAAATTAACATATTTAATCTAATTATACATGATCTTGTAGGTCTTTAGAGAAATGGAAAATTTGCATGTCCAGTTTGTGGTCCAAAGATGAAATACTGTCATTCAAAAAGTTTAGGAAAGAAGGTGTTCGATGAGTATAGACACTTTCTCCACAGAAATCATAAGTACCAAATTACCAAAAAATATCTTTTCAATGGGAAAGAATAGACTACATCAAAGCCATAGAGAATAAAGCCTTGCCTATAGAAGTTGGAATACAATAGAATAAATCGTCGAGGTAATGTCATTCCATTTGGTGGTTTTTATTTGAAATTTATATTTTGATATTCTATTTTGTTTACTAATGATGTAATTGATGTTTGTGAAGGTTGTCAAGGCATTAATGACCAACTTCCAAAAGGATTGAAAAGTTATCCTACACAATTTAGCATGTTGTCATACTATGAGAAACTCCCAACCATGCATTTGTTTGATGCTATGCATATTGGAAAGAATGTAACAGAGACATTATGAAAAATATTGGATGGAAGGCATGACAAAGATAAAATTGTCAAAATTTGTAGTGATATTGAGAAATTCAACCATGCAATGGAAAATATCATTCGATCAAATAACAATGGACACCAGATTGATATAAGTTCCCTTGGTTATTGTCAGAGCAACAAAGAAATGCTATAAAAGAAGTCATACAAAAAATACAATTTCCCACAGGATTTGCTGCGAACATAAACAATCTCATATCAAAGAACAGTAAATTTGGGCCAGGGATAAAAAAACACAATTGGCATACATTTATTAAGGTAATTCATGTTATTTTGTATTTACTATATATTTGTATACTACATGTGTTAGTAATAACTGAGGGGGAGGGTGAATCAGTGGCCTCAAATTTTAATCCTTAAATCAACCCTTAAAACAAATAACCACTTAATTATGTCTCAAGTTATCTTCTATCCTACAAGATGTATGCCTTGAAATACTTTAATCAATTTTCTACTTAACGGATTACTTTTCTAATCTCTCTTCTCTATGATTACTGATAAGCAGTAAACTTATTTACCGAAACAAAGTAAATATGTAGAGTATACCGCTAAATCTAGAAATGCATATGTGAAATGTAAACCAGTAAAGTGATAAACCATAAACACATAGCACAAGTATTTTAACATGGAAACCCTGTTAAGAGAAAAATCACTGGGATCGGTACCCCAAATTTTCACTCTTCTGAAGTGAGCTCTGTTAAGAGATAAACCTGTTAAAGGTTACAAACACACTGTTAGGTGTGACCTTGTTAGAGGATTTAGAAATAGTTTGTCAACTAGTATCTGGCATCTAATGCTACCATCCTTGATCAAATAATCACTTGTCCTGTCAATAGGTATCAGGCATATCCAGTGCTACTTTTGTGATCAAACATTTTGATACTCCTTGGGATGTATCTCAATTGTAAAAAAAATTTAAGTCGTGCTCGGTTAAGAGGCTTATATGCTTCAATGGTTAAATTGAAACACTAATGATTTGTTCATACATACAACTCAATTGTAGATTTTCAGATCTATTGTAGGTCCATTACTTCACTGATCAATATAATCAAATATATACCTTTGCTCCACACTTGTTCTACTCTTTGATGCTTGTCTCACTATTCATTGGTGTCTGTAGAATCTAGCTCTTCCTTTAGCTTGTTGATCAGGACTTAATGAAGACTTTCTTCTCCATCAGATTTTCATTAGCATCTCTCCTCTTCTCTTGTTCACCCCACACAATTCATAATGAAATGAGTTTGTCTCTATATAGACATGATTTCCCCTTTTCTTGGCTTTCTTGATTCTTGGCGTGTTCCATAATTCTTGCCAATAGATTTAAAGAGAACTCCTTATTTATCTCAAATAGATCTTCTTGCCAACTAGACAAATCAGCTTTAAATCACTTACTTATCTCCAGCTTTATCTGGATGATTAAAACAATGATAAGTATCCATTAATTATATCTTTAGCTTCTTGATAGCTAAGCATTTTTTTGTTTTCTAAACTCTCTATTATGTCAGTCGACACTTTAGTTAGTCATCAGTGACAACTGACTATTCCGTCGGTGTGACTTTAGTTTTCATCAGGATCTTTGTCCTTTGTTTTCTCCATCGGGCAACACTAAAATTCTTTCCATCGGGTTACTCTATGTTTTGCTCATTGGAAAACACTATAACTCTACTCATCAGTAATGTTGTGCATTTGTTTGTCGAACAAAACTATGACTTAGCTCTTTTACTCTAACCGTCGATGTATGTAGTCACTTAGTGAATACTTGACTTATATGCATTACTGATAATATAGTCTTGATTTGTCAATTATTTTAAGTCTTTTAGCAGTATTTCCATGACCATACAGATTATATCAAGTTGACATCAATGACAATACAATACAATAACTGATTTAATGCCTTGCATGATCATCAACTTAACATCTTCAAACATTCAATCAGTTACATGTCATCAATCTCTCCCTTTGGCATTGATGGAAACATACTACATTATCATACTATACTATTACTAATACAATATGAAATATACAGTTTCATCAAGATTTTCTAATGTAACTAATACAAATGTCTGGCTTTCGATAAGATCAAATAGCTTTGATTTAATTCTTTCATCTTTTATTTTGTCTTCAATCCCTTTACTGGATGGATGTAGAATATTTCTTTCTCTAATGTGATGTGTTCTCCTTCTTTTTCAAACTCTCTCCCTCTGACTGTTCTCCTTTCTTGTGATGTTTTTTTTTCAGTAATTATTTTCCTTTGTGTGTACTCTCCCTATGGATACTGTGATGAATATGATCTTTCCCTGAGTTGATGCTAGATATAATCTCTGTATGTATGATAATGAGATATCTCTCTCCCTTTGACAACAATGCCAAACATCTTTTTCAAGAAATTTTTTGACAGTGATGCCAAATGGATTCTTTCTATCCATAATATATTCCTTAAATTTTCCATTCCATCGGTAACAACTCTGGTGCTTGGAGTAGATAAATACCTTTATATGTATAGAGTTATTTTTGAATTCCATCTCTCTGCTTGCATCAACATGAATGATATTCTGATAATATGTAGGCTGATGCAACCTTCTAGTTAGCTTACTAACTAGTAGATAAGGGTCTAACCCCTACTCTCTTTCTCAAGTACTCAAATGTGTCCTTGGGCAGTGGCTTGGTGAAGATATCGACCAATTGTTCCTTTGATTGCACATACTCAAGTATCACCTCTTTTGCCTGAACTTGTTCTCTCAAATAATGATACTTGATGGAAATATGCTTTGTTTTAGCATGCATGACTGGATTCTTGGAAATGTTTATTTCACTTGTATTATCATAATAGATAATTACTGGTTCTAGAATTTGCATATGCATACCTTCCATTAACTGTTTGATCCATGCAATATTTGAGTAGTTTACGGTAGTAGCAACATGCTTTGCCTTTGCAGTAGAGTGTGAGATGCATCCTTGTTTCTTGTTGATCTATGTGACAAGTCTACCACCCATGAAGAATGCTCCTCCAAATGTGCTCTTCTGGTCATCAAGATTTCCAGCCCAATCAACGTCGGTAAAGACCTTAAGTTCAAATTTACCATCTCTTCTATACCATAAGCCATATTCCTTGGTATTCTTTAGATATCTTAGAATTATTTTCACAAAATTCATATGTGATTCTCTGGGATTAGCAGAAAATCTAGCAACTATTCCTACTGCATGTGCAATATCTGGTCTAGTATGTACAACATACATGAGTTTTTCAATCATTGATTTGTACAAAGTCTGATTTACCTATGATGACTTGTCTTCCTTTTTTAGTTTGCATCCAGTTTCCATCGGTGTTCCAAGTGGTTTGGCCTCATCCATCTTGAATATTTTTAGTACTTGGATTGTGTAATAAAAATACCTTCATCTTGTTGCATGATCTACAGACCAAGAAAAAACATGATCTCTCCAAACATAGACATCTCAAACTCTTTGCTCATCTCATTTTCAAATGATTTGCATAGCATATAATTTCCTCCAAATATGATGTCATCAATAAATGTCTTAGCAATCAAAATGTTAGCATCAATATCTTCCTTCAAGTAAAGATTACTATTTTCACTAGTTCTTACAAATCCAATACTTATAAGATAGGAATGAAGTCTTTCATACCAAGATTAGGGTGCTTGTTTCAATCCATATAGGTCTTTGTGAAGTCTACATACCATGTCCCTCTTGTCTAGATCAACAAACCCTTTTGGTTGTTCAATGTATACCTCTTCTTCAAGTATTCCATTTAGGAATGCAAACTTGACATCCATTTGATATACCTTGAAATTTATATGCAGCATAAGCAAGCAATATTCTTACTCCTTCTAGCCTAGCAATGGGTGCAAAGGTCTCTCCATAGTAAATTCCTTCTTCTTGTGCATATCCCTTGCATACTAGTCTTGCTTTATTTCTAGTGACTTCTCCATTCTCATTCAGCTTATTCCTGAATATCCATTTTGTACTAATGACATTCTTGTCATCTGGTCTTGGTACAAGTGTCCATGTCTTGTTTTTCTCTGTCTGTTCAATCTCTTCATTCATAGCACTTATCCATTCATCATTATCTAGTGCAACATTGACATATTTGGGCTCATAATCACAAATAAGACATCTTGTATTTAGAGACTTACTTCTAGTTCTCATACCATCCCTTTTATCTCCTATGATCTAGTTCTATGGATGGTTCCTTCTGAAATTTCTTGAAAGTACAGGTTCAGCTCTTTGTCTATCAGCTTGATCATCATTTTGTTCTTCATTCTATTCTCCATCACTTTGTGCATTATTTTGAGCAATATTCTGATCGTCGGTATTTGCAGCCTGAAGCTCGGGTATAATGATCTATTGTTTAGGAGCTCTACATTGTTGATAGAGTAGAGTTTTAGGTTTCTCATTGTAGGTGAACCTATTGTAGTCCTCTGGTTCTTTAGTGCTTTCCTTTTCATTTTTCTCTACAAATTCATCTATCTTTACATTTGCACTTTCAACAATTTTGTTAGAGGCTTTGTTTAGACATTTATAAGCCTTTCTCTTGGTAGACTACCCTAGAAAGATTCCTTCATCACTCTTGGAGTCAAGTTTTCCATTTCTATGATCTTTTAAGATATAACATTGACTGCCAAAAATTTTGAAATAACTTACATTGGGTTTGTATCCATACCATAGCTCGTAAGGTGTCTTTTTGGTGTCTTTATTCAATTATACTCTGTTCAGTGTGTAAACAGCAGTACTGACAGCTTCCCTCTAGAAGATTTTGGTGATCCCTTTCTTTATCATCATCTGAATCATCCTTTACAACCACAAAAACCATCTCGATGTCTTCATCAGATTCGATGTCAGTATCATCATCTTTGCATTTTTCTAGGTAACTGGATTTCTTTCCTTTGTCCTTATAGTCTTGTGAATCTCTTCGCTCTAATTGTTGGTAGCTTCTGTAATCACCTCTGTCAAACTTCTTTTCAAATGGTCTTTCATTACTTTTGTCATCTTTTCTTCTGTTAGTACATCTTGCAGCAAAGTGTCCAATCTCTTTACAATTAAAACAAACAAGTGGTAATTTACCTTTGTATTTTCCTTTGCTTGCCTCTCTGCATTCTTTTGGCCATAAGTGCTTCAATTTCATCAAGATCATCTTCACTTTCACTATCACTATATTTTCTCATAAATTTTTTATGACTTGATTTACTTATTCTCATAGAATTTTTGAATGCAGACTCTATGTTTGGTAAGACACTATTCTCAAAGTTGTTCATCTCAAATGAAATCAGTCTTCCAATCAAATTGTCTAGAGTAACATTGCTATTTTCTATTACTCTCATTTCTTGAATGGCAAATACTCTAATAGCATAAGTAGGCAGTAAGGTTCTTAGGATTTTACTTACCACTGTATCTTCTTCTAGTATACCTCCAACTCCTCAGATAGCATTGACTACCTCTTTGATTCTTGTGTTGTACTAAGTGATGTTTTCACCTTCTTTCATTTTGAGATCATCAAACTTTCCTCTAAGGCTTTCTACCTTAACTCTCAAAACATTCTTGTCACCACCATGTACAAGCATCAATTTGTCCCACATCTACTTTGCAGTCTTTCGGGTTTTGACATCTTCAAATTCAACATCGGAGAGTGATGAAGCAAGATCTATCATCATGCAATTGTGCTCATGCTTCTCTCTCAATTGTTCAACTATTGGTGCTCCTATGGGAAACACATATTCAACATCTAAGTATTGAGTAACATCATTACCAATACCTAATAAGTGGAGTCTTATTCTGCTCTTCCATGAAGAAAAATTATCTTTGTTCAACTTGTGCACATCTTGTCTGTTCATCTTGCAATCTTTAGCTTAGGTCTTGAAACCTTCCTTCTAAGAACACAAGCTCTGATACCAATTGTTAGTAATAACTAAGAGGGGGGGTGAATCCGTGGTCTCAAATTTTAATCCTTAAATCAAACCTTAAAACAAATAACCACTTAATTATGTCTCAAGTTATCTTCTGTCCTACAAGATGTATGCCTTGAAATACTTTAATCAATTTTCTACTTGACGGATTTCTTTGCTAATCTCTCTTCTGTATGATTACTAATAAGCAGTAAACTTATTTACCAAAATAAAGTAAATATTTAGAGTATACCGATAAATCTAGAAATACATATCTGAAATATAAAATAGTAAAGTGATAAATCATAAACACATAACACAAGGATTTTAACGTGGAAACCATGTTAAGGGAAAAACCACTGGGACCGGTACCCCAAATTTTCACTCTTCTAAAGTGAGCCTTGTTAAGAGCCAACCATGTTTCAGATCTATTGTAGGTCCATTACTTCACTAATCAATATAATCAAATATATACCTTTGCTCCACACTTGTTCTTCTCTATGATTCTTGTCTCACTATTCGTCAGTGTCTGCAGAATCTAGCTCTTGCTTTAGCTTGTTGATCAGGACTGAATGAAGACTTTCTTCTCCATTAGATTTTCATTAGCATCTCTCCTCTTCTCTTATTCAACCCACACAATTCGTAATGAATTAAGTTTGTCTCTATATAGACATGATTTACCCTTTTTCTTGGCTTTCTTGATTCTTGGCATGTTCCATAATTCTTGCCAATAGTTTTAAAGAAAACTCCTGATTTATCTCAAAGAGATCTTCTTGCCAACTGGACAAATCAACTTTAAGTCACTTACTTATCTCCATCTTTATCTGGATGATTAAAACAATGATAAGTATCCATTAATTCTATCTTTAGCTTCTTGACAGCTAAGCATTTTGTTGTTTTCTGAACTCTTTGTTCTGTCAGTTGACACTTCAGTTAGTCATCGGTGACAATTGAATTTTCCATCAGTGTGACTTTAGTTGTCATCGAGATCTTCATCCTTTGTTTTCTCCATCGGGCAACACTAAAATTATTTCCGTCGGGTTACTCTATTTTTTTCTCATCGGACAACACTGTAACTTTTCTCATCAGTAATGTTGTGCATTCGTTCGTCGGGAAACACTGTGACTTAAATCTTTTACTCTGACCATCAACGTGCACTCTATTGGTGTATGCAGTCACTTAGTGAATACTTGACTTGTATGCATTACTGATAGCATAGTCTTGATTCATCAATTATTTTAAGTCTTTTAGCAGTATTTCCATGACCATACATATTATATCAAGTTGACATCAATGAAAATATAATACATTAACTGATTTAGTGGTTTGCATGATCATCAACTTAACATCTTCAAACATTCAATCAGTTACATGTCATCAGCATGTAGTTTTCATTGTATTATTCTATAAAACATTGCAAAGATCATTTTACAATTATTGCAGTACATTCTACCTCTATCTCTCCCACACCAATTCGACAATAGTGTCAAATAAGTTATATATGATCTTGGAAAATACATGAGGCGACTTTCATCAAAAGAAATCAATAAAGAAGATATAAAATATTGGAAGAGATAAATTCCTCATCTTATGTGTGAAATGCAGAAGTGTCTACCTTCAACTTTTTTCAATGCACACGACCACTACCTCATACATCAAGTTGAGGAGATTGAATTGTGTGGACATGTACAAACTAGGTCAATGTGGATGGTTAAGTGGCACTTGAACTTTTTGAAAGGCTTGGTTTGAAAGAGAGAAAATATTGAGGGTTCTATGGTGAAGGGATATATGGTATACCAGACCATGGTGTACATTAGTGAATATCTTCCTAAGTTTACAGAAAAGATCCATGTAGATCATATTTCGGATCCCAACTCCATTAACAAATTCAAAGGGGAGTACTTGATGAGGAAAGGTAGATTGAAGAAAGTGAGAGGTAATTGTAAGATGTTATTGTAGTTCATTAATTCTTATAAATCTTCAATATAAGTTATTTATAATTGGTCTATTTTTTTTATACAGTTGGTCGAGAGTGGGATACAATACATTTATATATTGCGAACAAGATTGATTAGATGATGGTATGGATTGAACAATGTCAACAAAATGGTTTCTCATTAACATGGGAAGGTGTTGCTTCATTGGTTAGAGAATCTCATCGCAATGGAGATTACAATGTTATGCCAATGGCCATTGATCTAGCATATGGTTTAAGAGGTAGACAAGTACATAAAAATTTATTAATGATCATGACCTGTATGTTTCATATCAACTCTTGATGAAAATAATTTTCACACACTTGAAAGTTGCAGGTCAAGCACCACAAAGCTATGTACTATCATAGCCACAAATTTTGCCAAAAATAGTTAGATGACATGAAGAAAACTTATGATTCTGGGATAACTGTAGTCTTTGAGGTCACTAATATTTCATCTAGAAATGACATACATCCTCAAAAATATCAAAATTGACACTATGAAATCTTGGATGATATATTTGAGTACATTTTTAACTCCTTCAAAATAGTTCTATTCATCATCAAACAGTATAGGCTACGACTGAATCAAAATGATCCTGATAGAACTTTTATTCAACATGATAATGGATTTACAATGATTAATACAAGGTCATTTGAGCCAGTTGGAGATGAGCCCTATGTTCTTCTAAGACAATGTGAGAAATTGTTTTACTTAGAGGTTCCACATAAACTGGGTTGGTCATTTGTTGTTAGACATGATCCAAGAGGAAGGTCGGTAAAGTATAATGTGATGGAAGAAGAAGATACTGAAGATGAAGAAGAAGATGATGAAGAAGAATGTGATGATGATGATGATGATGATGATGATGATGATGATGATGATGGATGAAGAAGATAATCAATGACATGATTCAAATGTACAAGGTATGTGATTTAATTATTTATATATATTTATATTGATTAGTATATATATTTAATATTGATTTATTGATGTATTCAACTCTAATGACATGGTATAATTAATTCATTGTGTTCAATTATAATGATTACAATATATGTGATTTATGATTACCAATGTATTGCTTATGATGCTCAAATAATTTCTGCTAATTACATGTATATATTTTGTTTGATTGTCAAACTTTCTTGAAACATGCAATTGACTACACACATCATCACCCCTTCTACCGACGATCTTTCATTCCATATATAAGGTAAAGGTAATTTGTTTGTGTTTATGATCTTGCATATTAGTCATGTTGTCTTCTACATAATTTGTAGCATATGTATCATGTAATTTTTAGATAACTTAAGATAAATGATTCACATATGTAGGAAATTTAACCCCTTTGACGAGGATCCTACACAGTGACATGGATCAGAAGGTATAAGTCAATACACCCTAAAGAAATATTTTATCAATTACTTTCTTTCTTTTTACGCCCATCTTCATTGAGTTTTTTAATAATAAGGTATTGTAGACACCCTAAAATGGACAGGCTTGCGACTTTACATTAAAAACACTAATTTTCATCTATTAATTAATGGTTTCTTAATCATTAATTAATCATCTATTTTCTTCTAAATTCATTTCTCAAATCATCTAATCCAACCCCCAAAATTAATTAAATAATTAATCTTATTTAATTACTTAAGTTTTAATTGATTAAATTACCATTATTTAATTAATTAAACTCAATTTCCTATAGTTTAAATCCAAATATTTAAACTTACTAATTTATTCTTCCAATTAAATTAATTTCAATTAAATTAATTTAATTTCATCAAATAAAGCAATTCTTAATTAAAAAGAATTCAATTATCTCACATGTTGAAAAAAATTA
>MU226600.1:69790-92780 GCA_018584345.1 Thuja plicata
ATTAATGGTAATTAATCAATTAAGGTTAATTAATTAAATAAAATTAATTATTTAATTAATTTTGGGAATTTGATTAGATGATTTGGGGAATGAATTTAGAGGAAAATAGATGATTAAAAAACCATTATTTAATAGATGAAAATTAGTGTTTTTAATGTAAGGTTGCAGGCCTGTCCATTTTCGGGTGTTTACATTTGCCCATCTTTCATGCGATGTGACTTGTCGCAGTGTGTCAAAGAATTTTCAGATTTGATCCTACTTTAGCTTGCCCTAGTGATAGCAAGTGGACTATATGCCCCCTCAACAAAAGCATATAAAATGCATTAGATGAGCATTAATTTGTTGAAAATGTGAATCACTATATGATGATGATGAATGCATTCCTATGTTAGTAGTTATGATGTTATTGATGATGGATGCATTGATTATACGATCTACTATGCACATTTTTTCTAAAACAATTTTCTTTTCCACTAGGTGCCTTAATATCAAATAAAGCTTGTAATAATTTTTCTTCTGGAGTATTTATGTTAGTAGTTATGATGTTATTGATGATGGATGCATTGATTATATGATCTACTATGCACATTTTTTTATTATTATTATGAAATAAATGAATGCAATCTATCATGCACCAAATTTTTGAGTAATGCATGTGTTAGTTAGATTGAATTTAGTTTGGAATGTGATATCTGGAATTGATCTAATAGACATGGGATGGTAGAAAGGATTTTTTTTTGCTTTTTTTTTTATAGATATGAATTGATAGAAAGGATGAATGTCCCAAGTCGCTGCCCCTGTTTCCAATATTTGTCATCGTTGCATCTTTTTTTTGTATTTTCTAAAATTTTGAAGAGAGTCCATTGTATCCAGATCACATACCACCTGGATACTACCATGGCCTCTTGATAGCGGAAGGAGTAGAGAGATTGAATAGAAAGAGAACCTAGTGCACCCAAATATTGACCATCTGGGTTCAACTATGTTCCCTGTTTGAAAAGAAAGAGAGCCAAAAGCACCCAGATATTGACCATCTTGGATACCATTTTGTCTTATGAAGAAACTGCAACAAGGATATCAAGATAGAAATCCTATGCTCCCAGAGTCCATCTGGATAACACCGCAAGATCTTGATTCCAAAAGGGAAAGCCAAAGAAAAAAAGATAGAACTCCTACGCCCCTAGAGTCTATTTGGATAGCGTCGTGAGCTCTTGATTGCAACATAAAGGGAAAGACCATAGAAACCAAGATAGAACTCCGACACACTCAGAGTCCATTTGAATAGCATTGTGAGCTCTTGATTCTATAAACTAAACAAGAAAATAAAAGAGAAGGAATGTCCAATTCTTTCCCAGGGTTAAGCTCAGATCATGGAACTGTGTGGCTGCCAAATAAGTGACAACACCTACCACATTTATCCTAAATCATCATGGCCCTAAAATCAAAGTGAACATTCAACAAATAACAATCAAAGAAAATAAGTCATGATCTATCATAGCTACTCTCCTCACATGGTGGATCCTGGAGTAGCATAAGAACATAACCGTAAAATATAGACTAACATCTGATCGATTGACTGACCTAGTCAACATTTTTGGATGGTTCCTCGATGCAGTTGGATTCTCTTGATTGGCTCGACTCTTTGATAGGCTTGATTGCTTTGATTTCTTGAGTGTGTCTAATTTCAATAATAGATTACTTATATAAGACTAACCTATTTGGTTTGAGCATATCCAACACTGTGTAAGACGATTGATATGATTTGATTGATTGATTGTGATCATGTTGGCAGCTAATCAAGCTATGTCAGATGGGCCCCATGTTGGTTCACAAAGCTCATGATTGTAACAGTTGATAGATTGGCTTGGTCGCCAGTTGCTTGCTGATTGATTTGATAAATTGATAAAGCTGTGTCAGATGAGCCCAATGTTGATTCGCAAAGCTCATGCTTGTGACATTGATTGACTAGGTGTGATCACCCTGTGTTCTCTTGATAACCAAGTTGGTTTTATTGCTTGGGATTTTGCAATTGTTTGAATGTTTTTTGATGAAGATTGATTTTCTCAGAACATTTTGATCTTTTTAGGATTTTGATGTGTTTTCCATTTTTTTTGGATTTTTTTAGGACATTAGAAACGCCCCCAGTCTAGTGGACCAGTAATAACCATGGGTAAGTTCTTGGTTCTCAGAGGGGAATGTGCTTCTGTATATAGCTTGGGTAGTCAGTCTTGGGTTTGAAGTGTGCTCAAGCTTTTGGAGTTCATTGATGGTGAAGCTGGATTTGATCACTTGGCGCCTATTTGCCAGGTTTTCACCAAGGTACCTACTCAATAGCACATGTTTTCTAGGTTTTCACTAAGAGAGTGATTTTGTTTCTCTTTACTTTTTTTTTCTTTTTTGACTCTTTTTGTTGTCGCCAAGGTGCCTGTTTGCCAAGTTTTCACCAAGGTAACATTTTGTATTTTTTAATTATTTTTTGGGTATTTTCTAGATATGTAGATAGGTGCATTAACCATAGAGACCTCAAGAGTAGAACCTCTTTAGGTGCATGTTTTTGATGTATCCAGGGAGCTGATCTCCTTCTAGTGTCACTAGTATGAATGCCCCACTCTGAATAGAGCTGATAATGACAAATGGGCCTAGCCAATTAGGCTCAAACTTTCCAGGTTTGACTCTTTCTGCTTGGTTCTTTTGATTTTCCATGAGGAAAAGATCTCCTACCTCAAATGTTCATGGCTTCACCTTCTTGTGATAGTTTCTTCGAAGGTGATTCTGATAGCCTTGTAAGTGGTCGAAGGCATGCTACCTTCTTTCATCTAGTAACTACAGCTCACTGAGCCTTGCTACTCTGTAGTCTTCATCTGAAACCAGGTTCTTTAATGATATCCTTAGTGATAGGATTTCCACTTCAAGGGGTAGTACCACCTCTGATCCATAGACTAGGGAGAAAGGAGTGGCTCATGTAGGTGTTCTCATGCTAGTTCTGTATGCCCATAATATGGGACTAAGCTGTAAATGCCAATCTCATCCTGATTTGTTCACTGTTTTCTTCAAGATTTTCAAAATCATTTTTTTCGTAGCTTTGGCTTGGTCGTTCCATTGAGGATAATAAAATGAAGATAACCCTTGTTTGATATGGAACTATTCACATATCTCTTCGACATCTTTGTTTTGGAAAGGCGTATCATGATCTATCATGATGGTTTGAGGGATCCTGTATCGACAGATGATGTGATTAAGTATGAACATTGATATCTAGTTTCCAGTTATGTTAGTGAGGGGAATTGCTTCCACCCACTTAGTGAAATACTCCATTGCTACTATGATGTACTTGTGCCCATTTGCTAAAGATGGTGTAATCTTGCCCACTAGGTCAAATCCCCACATAGAATTTTTTCAAATTGCCCCCAGTCTAGCAAGGCGAGGAAATTATGGATTGATAGATGAAGGTCAAAGGTCTCTTAGATGTCTTGAAGTTGTTTAGATGCCAAGGGCTATCCATGGGATGGGATAACATGTTTCTTTGCAAGATAAGGGACTGGACATGACAAGATAAGATAAAGACATGGTGCATTGATTGGCATGTGGTTGAAAAGAGTGGACATGTCAAGAGGATGTTGAAAATAGCTTTTGCACTTTTTATTTGTATTTTCTAATCAAGACCAAGAGAGGGTTTTAATAGGATAATGATAGGACATGGATAGGGAAAGCAAGATCAAGAATGGACAAGGGGAAGGGATATGGATTCAAGACTATGAAAATATAGGAAATATGGATAATAGGGATGTGGACAACATGAAAAATATAGGACATGTGATGCTTCTAGGGAGATCCATAGCCTTGTCAAGATCAAAGTTAGAAAAATATGGATGCTGATAAGGTAAGGGATATGAGGGATATAGATTAATAGAGGAATTGAAAGGGATACGACATGATAGGAAAATATGGATGGAACATGCCCCCATGTATGGAATGCAAGAGGTTTGTAGATTACACATGATGCATGTTTTCCTATTTTTTCTTCATGGTACTTTCCCAATGTGCCTGTTTGCCAGGTTTTCACTAGTGGATGAATATTTTTCTCTTTTTTTTTTTACTTTTTTGGAAGATAATGGAATCATGATAGGAAATGGAGGAAGGACTTAAGCATCTTTCTATTCAGATTGTAACCTTGTAATATGTGTTATAATAGATCATGGCTATTGAAGGTATGCTCAAAGATGTTGATAGGGTGATGGAAAAGGGGGATAAAATGGATGAAGTGGGATAGGGTAATGCTTTATGCACAGGATTGGACAAGAGGATGGATGGAAGACTGGAATATATGTGTTGGATAATAGAGGGATTGAGAGAATAATTTATTTTGAGTGGATGGATATGTGGGAAAGGACAATATTGGCACACACACCTTGACGGATGATGGAGTGATGGAGGAAAAAGAGATTTTGGATTTGATGGAAGAAAATGAGATTTTGGGCTTGATGGAGGAATGTTTATGAATTTTGGGACATAAGGACCCAAAATAGATTTGGAAGGTTGGAGGTGTTTAAATGGATGGATAGAAATTTTGGATGCCAACTTTGATTTTTCTTTGGGATACTGTGCTTTAAGAAGCTTCTTAGGAATCCACATGGATTTGGATTTTTTATTCTTTTGTGGGCCCTTAGAACATGTTATTTCTATAAGATATTTAGGAATTCATATTGATTTTGAATTTTCTTTTTTCTCAAGGGGCCTTTGTGGCCTTTTGGACATTTCTTTTTCCCTTTGGATCATATTTTCTTTGTTTTTGCATGTCAATTAGACTAGACATGTTGATCCTTGACTGCATGTGGATTTTTTGACTTATGAAACTTATGTTTGGGTTCACCAAAATGTACGCATCTCTCAATCATGATTTGTGGTTCCCAAGCTTTCCAAAGGCGAGGGTTAGTAGCAAAGGTTTTACAATGATATAAAACCAATACACAAAGCTACCAATAACGAATAAATTGAAATGTAACTAATAAAGTGTACAAGCAAAGAAAGGAAAACAAATGAATGCAAACCCCAAAGTGCTTGAAGATTTTATTGTCTCTCTCTACTCCTTCCGAAATGTTGTTTTTGATGCTCAGTATTGGTGTGGGAAGTCTCTATGACTTGAGAAGCATCAAGAATTTGCTAATTGGAACGGGTGTGTGATCGCAAGATGGCTTAAATGCTAGAACCAAACTGACATAGTAATGGTGCTCAAGAGCTTGAAATCCTAGATCCTTCAAAGGGTTATGAAGGGTTTATTATATAGGAATTGGGGATAAAATGAATGGTTGAGATCAATCCCAGAGATAGGGAGATGAACGGTTGAGATCAAAGAGAACTGGAGAAGCCATCAGTAAACTCCACCTCTTCAATTGGTAAAGAGGAGACATAGTTTGGTTGACTGAAGAGCTAATTGTGAGTTACCTTTTTGAACTGAAGAGGTGGGTGAAGTTACCTATGTGGACTAGAGAGGTGGGTGAAGTAGCCATGTGGACTGGAGAGATGGGTGGAGTAACCCATGTGATCTGATTGGAGTTATCTCTTTGAAGAAAAATGAATATTTAATTAAATTTTTTAACATGCGAGATAATTGAATTCTTTTTTATTTAGAATTGCTTTATTGAATGAAATTAAATTAATTTAATTGGAAGAATTTAATTAGTAAGTTTAAATATTTAAATTTAAACTATAGGAAATTGAATTTAATTAATTAATTAATGGTAATTAATTAATTAAGGTTAATTAATAAAATAAAATTAATTATTTAATTTATTTTGGGAATTTGATTAGATGATTTGGAGAATGAATTTAGAGAAAAACAGATGATTAATTAATGATTAAAAAACCATTAATTAATAGATGAAAATTAGTGTTTTTAATGTAAGGTCGCAAGCCTGTCCATTTTTGGGTGTCTACAGTAAGTACTATATACCATTTAAACTAACCTCAAGTTTATGAATCCAATATACCATTTTATTAATAAGTTTTTTTGCTAAGTCTATTGCTTTCAGTTCGCTGAATTTTTTATATTTAATCTTTGTCACAGGACGACATGGATCCCCCACATGATAGAGGTTGCGGGGATGCTCCACCCACCCATTCTTTAGCAAAGGTAAACCTTATTGTAATTGTACAAATTAGATAGTTAAAAAATGTTATATTATTATGTTCTTTTATTTAGGGTTTTGGAGTTATTCTGATAGTTTTACTGATATTGCTGTAAAAAAATTGATGTTCAGGATAGGGGAAAAGCACCTGCAACAACAGAGGAAATAGTTGTAGATACGAATGAGGCAGATATCCTTAACCTTGTAAATATGGTGAAGAAAAAATTAAAAAAATTCATTGCAAAAATTATGAAAATTTTGGAGGATCCATTTCCAACCGAGGATATGGTTAAGAGCACAAATGAATTGATGTCGCAAGCACGTAATTATCAAGTAAGAATTAATGAATCTTTAGTTATAAAAAGTTCAATAAATGGTTATATTTTATAATCTTTTATGTGACGAGCTAAAATATGTATGGGTTCTTGTTACAAGATTTTTTATTTCCTCAAGTACCTGGTCATGGACATTGCGGTGAGGCTGGTACTAGCATAGATCCCACCTCAGGTAAAATAATATTTAAGTTAGCAAGTTACAAGGAATGTTTTCTTTGGAACATTCAAAAACTTCATTGATCTTACTGATTAGAAGTGTACATTTTTTATTGGACTTACTGATACCGTAGATACAGCTATAGGAAAAGGTACAGTTACAACTAATTCAAAATTTCTAAGAAAATCTTCACTCAAACAATATTGAAAGCTACTCTTACTTTTATTATATCAGAATATCTTTGCTAATAATGTATTATTCAAGTCATCAAGTGCAAGAGACTCCTAGAAGGACCGACCATCCGAGATTGTCGAGTGCAATGTCCGAAACAAGGAGCATGCAAAAATTGACGATTTCATGATCTATGTCTGGTAAATACTTGTTTTGCTATATTTGGTTTTGTGTTAATTATCATTTGATAATTTGTACTTTAATCTTGGGTGCATCTCATAGTGGATTAATTTTCTACAGTAGGAGATACATCGGAAATTTGTATGCTAAATACAGATCAGAGTACCTGTATTGGTGATAATTCACCATTGTTTCCTAGATCTACCCATGTTTCTAGCACGTGAGTTATGCAGACATCATTGTTGATAGAAGATAAAGAATTGATGCCTTAAAATGTCTTAAGCTTCCAAGTACTTTAAAATTATTATTATTTATATTGTAATTGTAATTTAATTATTCATAACAAGTTTTGGATTGATGATCACATGACATTTTTTGCAGGGAATTATTCTTTTTATAAAATACTTCATGACTTCACATTAAAGATATTCGGGCCCACCATACTTACAAGGTGGAACATAATAAGTGAACTAACCATATCCCTCTATTTTTATTTCATATCATTAATAGGTACAATATGTTTCCTTTCATTCCATTTCTTTTACTATATTCAAGGTACGCAACTTTACTTAATTTTTCAATGTAACAATTTTGTGTTTTTCTTAAAAGGTGGAACTTACAAAAAAAAATTAAAAGAACAACTCATAAAAGAATTAGAGCATGAGTTTGGTAATAAAATTTTTGATGAGAAGAAAAGTTTAGAAAAATCTTCCAAACATCTTAAGACTGCAAGGGACTCATATAGAAGGAGTCTCGTCCACAACCCAAAGTATGAGCGTCCTCCCTTTATTTCAGTGAGGCATTGGAATGAATTCATTTTGGATGCAAAGGAGAAAGGGTATACTTAAAGAGGAATTGCACCACCATATTGTGAACTCTTCATAGGTTGCAGGACACATCAAAGTCTACAAAGGCCAGACTACAAAATATTGGCCAGCACAAACTTGGCTCTTGTGGTTATTCAAAATTTCAAGCACGAATTGTAGGTAGTAGTAAATGAAATTTTGGATAAATTTTTATAAATTGAAAATAATTTTTTTTAATCAAAAAATGCAGGGCTTAGAATTTAATTTAGAGGCCACCAAAGAACACAAAAATATTGCCTTCAAGGAAGGCTATCAAGCTGTAGCTGAACGCCTATGCCAAGCTTCCACTGGCCCAACCCAAGGGTCTCCTACATCAGTTGAACAGGTAAATATGCCAAATGAATTTTTTTTGAAATTGAATACTTGAGCAACAATCTGTTTGATGTTAATTTTGAACATAAATTGACTATTTTTGTTTTTAAAAAGAAAACAATGATAACAATGCGCATGTAATTGCAATGCAGCCTCATAATCCTAACACAGAACCTACGCCGCATGATGAAGGCCCTGATGTGCATCACGGTGTCGATGGAGGTATTCAATTGCTATTGAAAACTAATTATGTAATTATTAATACAATTTAACATCTTAAATTAAAATTGATGTAACCTTTTTTGTGTATATTTTAGAGCATACAGAACGTCATGCTGAACGAGTGGAGGATGTTCAGAGTGATCACCATGTTGACTTTGGGGATGACGAAAATGTTATTGTAGATTATGTGGCACAGTAAGGTAAATAAAATATATGTTTTGTTCTTCTAAATTTCTTTTTTGATTTATAGTTCTTTTAATTAATGAAATACTTGTAACACTAATATAAAATGATGTGAATTTAACCCATATAGTTGTTATTACAGCGGACCCCCCTTTGGAACAACAACCTAGTCTTCCTGAACACATGATGAGGAGACATGTGTTGAGATCAAAATTGGTGAAGGAGTGGAATGATGAGGTTATTGATGCACGCTTAGCCATTACCTTAAAAAAAAATAAGAAACAAAAAATAAATGATTGTAACTAACATTTTTTGCTAATGAAAGAACATTGTCTTAATGAATGTTATTTTTTACTACTAGTAAATTTTGATGAATGATATGTTAATGAATTATTCATGAATGTTGTGTGTGAATGAACTTTATGTGTTAATGAATTTTATGTGATTATAATGATTGAATGTAGGGAAGAGATTATTTATATAAGATGAATACATGAACTCTATTTAGAGGAAGAAAAATAGTGGTATATAGTGATACGGCATAATAAAATCTATTTTTATACCCTTACTATGTGTTGGGTATATTTTCAATTTTTTGAGTCTTGCTAAAAGTTTTTGGTTCCCAGTGTCAGTTATGCCTAAAAATGTTAAGGTCTATTCCAATGCAACATTAAATTTTCCTACTAAATGTATGATTTTTAAGCAATGAAGTTCAAATATGGTTGAAAACCCTAAGCCCTAGGTCATTTGTGTTGTTTCCATACAAAAAATCTAGTTATTCTTAACCTGGTTCTAATTTAAAGTTACTTTTTGTCGAGTAACTTAAGTCTTTTAAGCCATGTGCTTTTTATCCTTTGCCTTTATCTCCTGATCTCCCAATCAGAATCGAATATTCCATTTGATCTAGAAACTTGGAACAAGCTTGTATATCTTAATCTCAAGATAAATGGAATATTATCTAAGTCATTCAAAGATTAAGCGCAGACGGTTGATCTTGATCTGATCATGCGGCTAGCGCGTGATCGCTAGATAAATATGAAGTTGGATGAAGGATTCAAAAAATTAGTGACAACTGTGGATACAATTTTAATCGCATGGCTAGCACTAGATATTGTGATTTACCTCAAGTTATGTGAAATATCCAACGATCCATAGACTGCATAGTCACATAATCTCGTAATATACCCCAAGGTCAAGACAAAGTTCATTTTTACCTTATCGTGTGATCTCCATAAGAAATCAAAGTTAAGTGAAAGATTCAGAAACTGAGTGAGGATCCTTGATTTTTTTCAAGATGAGCAGCTAGCGTGTGATCTACAGATAAATTCCAAGGTCAAGGATTTCTCTAGCGATTAAGCAATAGCCATAAATATTCTTATATCTTTGACTTGATCATGTGGTCTGCGCATAATCTCCCAATTAACTCATGAGTTAGTAAATATTTCAGAGACTTGGAGATAAGGTTAGTCATGGATTCTCCAGATAAACCTTAGGTCTAGGATAAGTCAAGTAAAGTTTATTCTAAGATTCAGAGATATCGTAGTCACATGATTTTAGAAAGAAAGTGTGGTTAATAAGATAGTCTCGAGATTTAGCGCAGACCATTGGATTAAAGAAGAATCAAGGGTATTCATGTAATCTCAGGAAGAATTGATCAAGTATAGAAAGATTGTGAGACTTAGTATTGATCTTTGATTAAGAAAAGAACTGAGGGCTGGCATGTGATCTCCAAATAGAACCTGAGTTAGAAGAATTATTTAGCGACTTGGAGATTTTCTTAGTTGCTAAATCTCCAAAAGAACCGCGATCAATTGTGGTTAAGTTAGAACCAAGTAAAGTTTTTTGTGAGTAAATTTGAGCCATTGATCAAGACACAGATGTGTGCCTGGTGCTGAATTTCTAGAAGTCAAAAGGTCATAAGTTATTCAGCAATCAAGAGATAATGGCTAAGATGTAGACACGTGTGTAAGTGGATAAGAGATCTGTGATGTTCGTGAAGTCTCTAAATAAACCTAGGGTTGAGAAAATATTTTAGAGATTCAGAGATAGCTTCTATCTCTGAATCTCCAGAATTGACCAGAGTTAGTCCAAGCATTGTGATATTGCGAGATAACCTTAGTCGCGTGATCTTTGAACAAATTGAAGTTAAGGCCAAATATTGTGAGATTCAGCACAGACCGTAGATTAAAAGGATAATCAAGGGTAGTCACATAATATCCAGACAAAATGAGCAAGTACAAAATGATTTAGAGACTCAACACAAGGCATAGATCAAGATCTAATCATGTGGTCTGTACGTGATCTCTGAATAAACTTAGGGTAAAGTAAAACATTCAATGACTTTGAGTTTTCTCAGTCACGTGATCTCCAAATGACTTAAGGTCAAGTTAAGGCTAAAAGCTGAGTTGACAAGAGAGATATGAACTATTGATGTAACTTAAATATAGTAGTGTGCATGTAATCTTTGAATAGATTCATGGTTAGTTGAAATACTCAGCGATTCAGAGACTTAGTTAGTCATTGAATCTCAAGATAGACTCAAATTTTAGATGGGGTTATTCTTTTTCCTTGTCGCATGATCTCTGGATGAACCTAAGGTTAAGAAAAAAATTTAGTGACTCAGCAAAGATCGTAGATCTTGTATCAGATGAGCAACTAGCACTAAGTCTCCAGATGAAACTTGGGTTAAGAGAAATATTCAGAGACTTAGAGATATTTTAGTCACTGATTCTCCAGATTTGAATCATAGTCAAAGTAAAGCCTAGTAAGGTTTATTCAAAGATTCAGAGATAAGAAGGAACAAGTTACTCAGCATTAATAAGTAAATCAGATGCTAAGTCAGGTTAAAATGATTGGCTAGCGCATAATCTCATAACAGAATTAGAGTTAAGAAAATTGTCTAGTGACTTAGAGAAGACCGCTGATGAAGAAAAGATCATGTGGCTGGTGCTAGATCTTGTGATGTAACCTGAGTCAAAGAAAAATCTCAGTGACTTGGAGATAGAGCAGTCACATGATTGCCAGATAAATAATGGTCTAAGTATGCTAATTAATGGTTTGCTCTCGCACCATATCAAGGAAATATTATAAAAAGACAGGGCCTATTAAAGACAAAAGATTCTGACATGGTACAATTAATCTGATGAGTTGTGAAAAGAAAGAAAAATAGGCCAATCAGATAGCATGTTGAGCCTTTTGCATAAAATAAGGATTTAAAACTGAAAACCACTCATGAATCTTCCAACTAGGTTATTAAAATTTGATTACCTGTCAACTTCAAGCACTAAGGCTAGGAAAGAATTGATGTCAAGGCACACGAAGTTATGGAAAAAGTGATTGAGCAATGGTTTCCAGGTTCTCAATTAGACTGGTGCATTCAATTTTTAATAATTAATAGACATAGCCTTTGTACATTTCAGATTACCAAAATTTTCAAAGTACAAAGCTGAGAAATTGCATGAGTTTCAGAGTGAAAAATTGCTTGATTTTCAGAGTGAATTGTAAGGAAAATCTTGTGTTTAAGTGAAGAATTGTTCCATAAAGATCAACAAAGATGAGTCAAGCTAGACCTAGCGGGTTTTCAACCAGTGGAGCAAGTAAGGATGTAGAGGATGAGCAGAAAGGCAAGAGGAATTACTCAGATGAATTTTTTTCTTTTATCCCTGAGACCAACCAGAATAAAAAGGTAAATAATGAATTCTTCTCTGATGATATGTCTAATTGTAGAGATCCCAAAAATCCCGAGTGCTCTGGTTTCCATTTATTCAATTAATTTTATAGTAATAGGCATAGGAAAATTCTTGTGTCAAACCCTTGGACATTAGGTTTAGCAAAGTTGATTGTCCAAGATATCTTTGTAGATGTAGACTTGCTAATAGAACTGGATAGAAGATATGATCCTCTTTATAGAATTATTAGAAAAAACAATGAGACAACTTTAATGACCTTGGATAGGTCTTTTAGTAATAAATGAGAGGGGCGGGGGGTGAATCAGTGGCCTAAAAAATTAATCCTTAAATCAACCCTTAAAACTTATTACCACTTTTGAGCCTCTAGTTATACTCATTCCTAAAAGATGAATGCCTTGAAATAATTATATCAAATTACTACTTGTCGAAATGCTTTATAAACCTTCTTCTATATGTTTACCAATAAGTAGTCTTCTATTTACCGAAATACAGTAAATAACTAGTGTATACCGATCAATCCATAATAACTTATGTGAGATGCAAAACAATAAAGTAATGAAAAATAAACACATAACACATGGATTCTTAATGTGGAAACCCTATTAAGGAAAAACCCACTGGGACCGGTACCCCATATTTTCACTCTTCTGAAGTGGGCTCGGTTAAGAGCCAACCCTGTTAAAGGTTAAAAACACACTGTTAGGTGTGACCTTGTTAGAGGATTTAAAAGATAGTTTGTCACTTAGTATCTAGCATCTAATGCTACCATCCTTGATCAAACACTCACTTGGCCTGTCAATAGGTATCGGGCATATCCAATGCTACTTTCTATGATCAAAATTTTTAATACTCCTTGGGATGTATCTCAATAACAAAAGACTTTTAAGTCCTTCTCGGTTAAGAGACTTGATGCTTCAATGGTTAAACTGAAATATTAAAGTGATCTGTTCATACATACAACTTGAATTATAGATTTTCAGATCTATTGTAAGTGCATTACCTCTCTGATCAATATAATCAATTCAATACCTTTGCTCCACATTTTTCTACTCTGTAATGTTGTTTCACTATTCGTCGGTGTCTATAGAATCTAGCTCTTTCCTCAGCTTGTTGATTAGGTTTGAATGAAGACTTTCTTCTCCTTTAGAATCTGTTCAGCATCTATTCTTTTCACTCCTCTTCACCCCAAAATTTGTAATGAATTGGGTTGTCTCTTTATAAACATGATTTCACCATTTCTTGGCTTTCTTGATCTTGGCATGATTTACAATTCTCACCAATTAGATTTAAAGCAAAACTCCAGTTTTTATCTCAAAGAGATCTTCTTGCCAACTGGACAAAGCAACTTTAAATCCTTTACTTATCTCCAACTTTATCTTGTCAATTAAAAAATGATAAGTATTAGTTAAGTCTATTTATAGTTCTTGACTACAAAGCATTTTGTCATTTCTGAACTCTCTATTCTATCAGTCAATACTTCTCATCAGTGATAACTGATTGTTCCGTCGATGTGACTTCAGTTGTCTTCAGGATCTCCGTCCGTCAGGAAACACTGTAATTCTGTCTGTCAGGCTACTTTGTGCTTTTCTCATTGGGAAACACTGTGACTTTTATCATTGGTAATGCTCTACATTTTATCGTCGGGTAACACCATGAATTTTCTCTTTTACGCTGACCTTCGGTGTGCACTCCATCTGTGTATACAGTCACTTTGTGTATACTTGACTTATATGCATTACTGATAGCATAGGCTTTGATTCATCAGTTCTTTGAGGTCTTTGGCAGTATGTCCATGACCATACATATGATATCAAGTTGACATCAATGAAAATACAATACATTAATTGATTTAATGCCTTGCATGATCATCAACTTAACATCTTCAAATATTCAATCAGTTATAGCTCATCAATCTCTCCCTTTGGCATTGATGGAAACACACTACATTATCACACTATATTACTGCTAATACAATATGAAATATAATATTTTAAGTTCATAAAACTACCAATCTAATGTACTATAACCAATACAAATATCTGGTCCTCGATAAGTTCATATAACTTAGATTTGATTCTTGCAACTTTCCCTCTGTATTCAATCCCTTTATTGGATAGATGTATAATATTTCTTTCTCTAATGTGATGTGTTCTCTTCCTATTTCAAACTCTCTCCCTTTCACTATTCTCTTTTCTTTTGATGTCTCTTGTCAGCAATTCTTTCTTTATATGTACTCTCCCTTTTTGGTTACATCTCTCCCTTTCTGGTTACATCTCTCCCTTTGGATAAATGTGATAGATATAATCTCTCCCTGATGTATAATCTCTCCCATGGATATAATCTCTCCCTAAAGTGATAATATCTCCCTGAAGTGATAATATCTCTCCCTGAAGTGATAATGGATATAATCTCTCCCTTTGACAGCAATGCCAAACAAATATTTTTGACAATAATGTCAAACAAATCCTTTCTATCCATAATATACTCCTTAAATTTTGCAATCCATTGGCAATACAATAACTCTAGTGCTCAGAGTAGATAAATACCTTGTTGTGTATAGATTTATTTTTGAAGTCCATCTCTCTGCTTGCATCAACATGAATGACATTTTAATAATATGTAGACTGATGTAGTCTTCTAGTCATTTTATTGACCAGTAGACAAGAGTCTGACCCCCAGTCTCTTTCTCAAGTATTCAAATGCATCCTTGGGCATTGGCCTTGGGAAGATATCGGCTAATTGTTCCTTTGATTGAACTTACTCAAGTATCACTTTCTTTTCTTGAACTTGTTCTCTTAAATAATGATACTTGATGGCAATATGCTTTTTTTTAGCATGCATGACTGGATTCTTGGAAATGTTTATTGCACTTGTATTATCACAATAGATAATTACTGGTTCAAGAATTTTCATATGCATACCTTCCAATAACTATTTGATCCATGCAATATTTGAGAAGTTTGTAGCAGCAACAACATACTCTGCTTCAACAATAGACTAAGAGATGCATCCTTGTTTCTTGCTGATCCATATGATAATTTTGTCACCCATAAAGAACGCTCCTCCAGTTGTGCTCTTTTGGTCATAAATATTTCCACCCCAATCAATGTTGGTAAAGACATTTAGTTCAAATTTTCCTTCTCTTCTATACCATAATCCATATTCCTCGGTATTCTTCAGATATCTTAGGATTCTTTTCATAGCAATCATATGTGATTCTCTAGGATTAGAAGAAAATCTAGCAACTATTCCTACTGCATGTGCAATATCTTGTCTAGTGTATACAACATACATGATTTTTCCAATCATTGATTTGTACAAAGTTTGATTTACCTCTGTTGACTTGTCTTCCTTTTTCAGCTTACATCCAGTTTCCATCGGTGTTCCAACTGGTTTGGAATCTTCCATCTTAAATATTTTCAGCATTTCCTTGATGTATTTGGATTGTGTAATGAAAATACCTTCATCTTTTTGCATGATCTGTAGACCAAGAAAGAACTTGATCTCTCCAAACATAGACATCTCAAACTCTTCGCTCATTTCATTTCCAAATGATTTGCATAGCATATCATTGCCTCCAAATATGATGTCATCAACAAATATCTCAGCAATCAAATTGTTAGCATCAGTATCTTCCTTCAAATAAAGATTATTGTTTTCACTAGTCCTTGCAAATCCAATACTTATAAGATAGGAATGAAGTCTTTCATACCAGGCTCAGGGTGCTTGTTTCAATCCATACAAGGATTTGTGTAATCTACATACCATGTCTCTCTTGTCTGGATCAACAAACCCTTCTGGTTGTTCAATGTATACCTCTTCTTCAAGTATTCCATTTAGAAATGCAGACTTGACATCCATTTGATATACCTTGAATCCTTTATATGAAGCATAATAAAGTAATACTCTCACTCCTTTTAGCCTAGAAATGGGTGCAAAGGTCTCTCCATAGTCAACCCCTTCTTCTTGTGCATACCCCTTGCATACTAGTCTTGCTTTATTTCTGGTGACTTTTCCATTCTCATTCAGTTTATTCCTGAATATCCATTTTGTATCGATGACATTCTTGTCATCTAGTCTTGGTACAAGTGTCCATGTCTTGTTTTTCTCTATCTTCTCAATATATTCATTCATAGAACTTATCCATTCATCATTATCAAGTGCAACATTGACAGATTTTGGCTCATAATCATAGATAAGACATCTTATGTTTAGAGACTTCTAGTTCTCATACCAGCCTTCTTATCTCTAATGATCTAGTTATGTGGATGGTTCCTTCTGACATATTTGGAAAGTACAGGTTTAAATCTTTGTCTATCATCTTGATCATCATTCTATTCTCCATCACTTTGTACATCATCTTGAGAAATATCTTTGTCCGTATTTGTAGCCTGATGCTCAGGTGTAATGATCGGTTTCTCGAGGGCTCTATATTTTTGGTCAGGTAGAGTGTCAGGTTCTTCATTTTAAACAAACATGTTGTATTCCTCTGGTTGTCTTGTGCTTTCCTTTTCATTCTTCTCTGCAAATTCATCTATCTTTACATTTTCACTTTCAACAATTTTGTTAGAGGCTTTATTGAAACATTTATAAGTCTTGCTCTTGGTGGAATACCCTAGAAGTACTCCTTCATCACTCTTGGAGTCAATTTTTCCATTTCTATCATCTTTTAAGATATAACATTGACTACCAAAAAATTTGAAGTAACTTACATTGGGTGTGTAACCATACCATAGCCCATAAGGTGTCTTCTTGGTATCTTTCTTCAATTGTACTCTATTCAATGTGTAAATAACAATACTAATAGCTTCCCTCCATAAGATTTGGGTGATACCTTTCTCTATCTGTACACCTCCTTTTTGTGATTCGTGGTTCCCAAGATTTCCAAAGCCAAGGGTTAGTAGCAAAGGTTTTACAAATGATATAAATCCAATACACAAATACTCCTAAAATGAATAACTTGGAGCATAACCAATAAAATGTACAAGCACAAGAAAGGAAAACAAATGAATGCAAATGCCGAAGCACTTGAAGCTTCTATTGTCTCTCTCTACTCCTTCTGAAACGCTGTTCTTGATGCTTAGTATTGGTGTGGGCAGCTTCTGTGACTTGAGAAGTGTCAAGAATTTGCTAATTGAAATGAGTGTGTGATCGCAAGATGGCTTGAATGCTAGAACTAAATTGACATAGTAATGGCGCACGAGAGCTTGAAATTTTTGATGCTTCAAATGGTTATGAAGGGTTTATTATATAGGAATTGGTGATGATATGAACAGTTGAGATCAATCCCAGATATAAGGAGATGAACGATTGAGATTAAAAGGAACTTAAGAAGCCATCAGTAAACTCCACCTCTTCAATTGGTAAAAAGGAGACAAAGTTTGGTTGACTGAAGAGCTAATTTTGAGTTACCTTTTTTAACTGAAGAGGTGGGTAAAGTTACCCATGTGGACTGGAGAGGTGGGTGGAGTAACCCATGTGATATGGTTGGAGTTATCTCTTTAAAGATAAATGAATATTTGATTCATTTATTTAATTAAAGTTTTCAACATGTGAGATAATTGAATTCTTTTTCATTTAGAATTGCTTTATTGAATGAAATTAATTTAATTGGAAGAATTTAATTTGTAAGTTTAAATATTTGAATTTAAACTATAGGAAATTGAGTTTAATTAATTAATTAATGGTAATTAATCAATTAAGGTTAATTAATTATTTAATTAATTTTTAGAATTTGATTAGATGATTTGGGGAATGAATTTAGAGGAAAATAGATGATTAATTAATGATTAAAAAGCATTAATTAATAGATGAAAAATAGTGTTTTTAAAGTAAAGTCACAAGCTTGTCCATTTTTGAGTGTCTACATTTGCCCATCTTTGACGTGATGTGACTTGTCGCAGTGTGTCAAAGAATTTTTAGATTTGATCCTGCCCCAGCTTGCCTCAGTGATAGTAAGTGTATTTATGTCCCCTCAACAAATTTGAGCTAAAAGTCTCGATATGAGCGTTAATTTTTTGAAACTGCCATTTCATTTGCAAATGATTTACATAGCATATCATTGCCTCCAAATATGATGTCATCAACAAATATCTCAGCAATCAAATTCTTAGCATCAGTATCTTCCTTCAAATAAAGATTATTGTTTTCACTAGTCCTTGCAAATCCAATACTTATAAGATAGGAATGAGGTCTTTCATACCAGGCTCGGGGTGCTTGTTTCAATCCATACAAGGATTTGTGTAATCTACATACCATGTCTCTCTTGTCTGGATCAACAAACCCTTCTGATTGTTCAATGTATACCTCTTCTTCAAGTATTCCATTTAGAAATGCAGACTTGACATCCATTTGATATACCTTAAATCCTTTATATGCAGCATAATAAAGTAATATTCTCACTCCTTCTAGCCTAGAAATAGGTGCAAAGGTCTCTCCATAGTCAACCCCTTCTTCTTGTGCATACCCCTTGCATACTAGTCTTTCTTTATTTCTAGTGACTTTTCCATTCTCATTCAGTTTATTCCTGAATATCCATTTTGTATCGATTACATTCTTGTCATCTAGTCTCGGTACAAGTGTCCATGTCTTTTTTTTCTCTATCTTCTCAATATCTTTATTCATAGCACTTATCCATTCATCATTATCAAGTGCAACATTGACATATTTTGGCTCATAATCATAGATAAGACATCTTATGTTTAGAGACTTACTTCTAGTTCTCATACCAGCCTTCTTATCTCCAATGATCTAGTTATGTGGATGGTTCCTTCTGACATATCTGGAAAGTACAGGTTCAAATCTTCATCTATCATCTTGATCATCATTCTGTTCTCCATCACTTTGTACATCATCTTGAGAAATATCCTGATTGTCCGTATTTGTAGCCTGATGCTCAGGTGCAATGATCGGTTACTCGGGAGCTCTATATTGTTGGTCAGGTAGAGTGTCAGGTTCTTCATTTTAAACAAACATGTTTTATTCCTCTAGTTGTCTTGTGCTTTCCTTTTCATTTTTCTTTGCAAATTCATCTATCTTTACATTTGCACTTTCAAAAATTTTGTTAGAGGCTTTATTGAAACATTTATAAGCCTTTCTCTTGGTGGAATACCCTAGAAGTATTCCTTCATCACTCTTGGAGTCGATTTTTCTATTTCTATCATCTTTTAAGATATAACATTGACTACCAAAAAATTTGAAGTAACTTACATTGGGTGTGTAACCATACCATAGCCCATAAGGTGTCTTCTTGGTGTCTTTCTTCAATTGTACTCTATTTAATGTGTAAATAACAATACTAATAGCTTCCCTCCAAAAGATTTGGGTGATACCTTTCTCTATCTGTACACCTCCTTTTCGTGATCCGTGGTTCCCAAGCTTTCCAAAGTCAAGGGTTAGTAGCAAAGGTTTTACAAATGATATAAATCCAATACACAAATACTCCTAAAATGAATAACTTGGAGCATAACCAATAAAATGTACAAGCACAAGAAAGGAAAACAAATGAATGCAAACCCCGAAGCACTTGAAGCTTCTATTGTCTCTCTCTACTCCTTCTAAAATGCTGTTCTTGATGCTCAGTATTGGTGTGGGCAGCGTCTGTGACTTGAGAAGTGTCGAGAATTTGCTAATTGAAACGAGTGTGTGATCGCAAGATGGCTTGAATGCTAGAACCAAATTGACATAGTAATGGCACACGAGAGTTTGAAATATTGGATCCTTCAAATGGTTATGAAGGGTTTATTATATAGGAATTGGTGATGATATGAACGGTTGAGATCAATCCTAGATATAAGGAGGTGAACGGTTGAGATTAAAAGGAACTGAAGAAGCCATCAGTAAACTCCACCTCTTCAATTGGTAAAGAGGAGACAAAGTTTGGTTAATTGAAGAGCTAATTTTGAGTTACCTTTTTTAACTGAAGAGGTGGGTAAAGTTACCCATGTGGACTAGAGAGGTGGGTGGAGTAACCCATGTGATATGATTGGAGTTATCTCTTTGAAGATAAATGAATATTTAATTCATTTATTTAATTAAAGTTTTCAACATATGAGATAATTGAATTCTTTTTCATTTAGAATTGCTTTATTGAATGAAATTAATTTAATTGGAAGAATTTAATTTGTAAGTTTAAATATTTGAATTTAAACTATAGGAAATTGAGTTTAATTAATTAATTAATGGTAATTAATCAATTAAGGTTAATTAATTAAATAAAATTAATTATTTAATTAATTTTCAGAATTTGATTAGATGATTTGGGGAATGAATTTAGAGGAAAATAGATGATTAATTAATGATCTAAAAGAATTAATTAATAGATGAAAATTAGTGTTTTTAAAGTAAAGTCGCAAGCCTGTCCATTTTTGAGTGTCTACATTTGCCACTCTTTGATGTGATGTGACTTGTCGCAGTGTGTCAAAGCATTTTCAGATTTGATCCTGCCCCAGCTTGCCTCAGTGATAGTAAGTGTATTTATGTCCCCTCAACAAATTTGAGCGAAAAGTCTCAATATAAGCGTTAATTTGTTGAAACTACCATTTCATTTGCAAATGATTTGCATAGCATATCATTGCCTCCAAATATGATGTCATCAACAAATATCTCAGCAATCAAATTGTTAGCATCAATATCTTCCTTCAAATAAAGATTATTGTTTTCACTAGTCCTTGCAAATCCAATACTTATAAGATAGGAATGAAGTCTTTCATACCAGGCTCGGGGTGCTTGTTTCAATCCATGCAAGGATTTGTGTAATCTACATACCATGTCTCTCTTGTTTGGATCAACAAACCCTTCTGGTTGTTCAATGTATACCTCTTCTTCAAGTATTCCATTTAGAAATGCAGACTTGAAATCCATTTGATATACCTTGAATCCTTTATATGCAGCATAATAAAGTAATATTCTCACTCCTTCTAGCCTAGAAACGGGTGCAAAGGTCTCTCCATAGTCAACCCCTTCTTCTTGTGCATACCCCTTGCATACTAGTCTTGCTTTATTTCTGGTGACTTTTCCATTCTCATCCAGTTTATTCCTTAATATCCATTTTGCATCGATGACATTCTTGTCATCTAGTCTCGGTACAAGTGTCCATGTATTTTTTTTCTATATCTTCTCAATATCTTCATTCATAGCACTTATCCATTCATCATTATCAAGTGCAACATTGAAATTTTTTGGCTCATAATCATAGATAAGACATCTTATGTTTAGAGACTTACTTCTAGTTCTCATACCAGCCTTCTTATCTCCAATGATCTAGTTATGTGGATGGTTCCTTCTGACATATCTGAAAAGTACAGGTTCAAATCTTTGTTTATGATCTTGATCATCATTCTGTTCTCCATCACTTTGTACATCATCTTGAGAAATATCCTGATTGTCGGTATTTGTAGCCTGATGCTCAAGTGCAATGATCGGTTGCTCGGGAGCTCTATATTGTTGGTCAGGTAGAGTGTCAGGTTCTTCATTTTAAACAAACATGTTGTATTCCTCTGGTTTTCTTGTGCTTTCCTTTTCATTCTTCTCTGCAAATTCATCTATCTTTACATTTTCACTTTCAACAATTTTGTTAAAGGCTTTATTGAAACATTTATAAGCCTTGCTCTTGGTGGATTACCCTAGAAGTATTCCTTCATCACTCTTGGAGTCAATTTTTCCATTTCTATCATCTTTTAAGATATAACATTGACAACCAAAAAATTTGAAGTAACTTACATTGGGTGTGTAACCATACCATAGCCCATAAGGTGTCTTCTTGGTGTCTTTCTTCAATTGTACTATATTCAATGTGTAAATAACAATACTAATAGCTTCCCTCCAGAAGATTTGGGTGATACCTTTCTCTATCTGTACACCTCTTTTTCGTGATCCATGGTTCCCAAGCTTTCCAAAGTCAAGGGTTAGTAGAAAAAGTTTTACAAATGATATAAATCCAATACACAAATACTCCTAAAATGAATAACTTGGAGCATAACCAATAAAATGTACAAGCACAAGAAAGGAAAACAAATGAATCCAAACCCCAAAGCACTTGAAGCTTCTATTGTCTCTCTCTACTCCTTCTGAAACACTATTCTTGATGCTCAGTATTGGTGTGGGCAGCGTCTGTGACTTGAGAAGTGTCGAGAATTTGATAATTGAAATGAGTGTGTGATCGCAAGATGGCTTGAATGCTAGAACCAAACTGACATAGTAACGATGCATGAGATTTTGAAATCTTGGATCCTTCAAATGGTTATGAAGGGTTTATTATATAGGAATTGGTGATGATATGAACGGTTGAGATCAATCCCAGATATGAGGAGATGAATGGTTGAGATTAAAAGGAGTTGAAGAAGCCATCAGTAAACTCCACCTCTTCAATTGGTAAAGAGGAGACAGTTTGGTTGACTGAAGAGCTAATTGTGAGTTACCTTTTTTAACTGAAAAGGTGGGTAAAGTTACCCATGTGGACTAGAGAGGTGGGTGGAGTAACCCATGTGATATGATTGGAGTTATCTCTTTGAAGATAAATGAATATTTAATTCATTTATTTAATTAAAGTTTTCAACATGTGACATAATTGAATTCTTTTTTATTTAGAATTGCTTTATTGAATGAAATTAATTTAATTGGAATAATTTAATTTGTAAGTTTAAATATTTGAATTTAAACTATAGGAAATTGAGTTTAATTAATTAATTAATGGTAATTAATCAATTAAGGTTAATTAATTAAATAAAATTAATTATTTAATTAATTTTCA
>MU226600.1:98794-110253 GCA_018584345.1 Thuja plicata
TGGGGGAGGGGAGATGATGGGGGAGATGATCCTAGTCCTGGGGGTGCTGGTGGTGGAGTGAGGACTAGAGGTGGCCAGAGTGGTGGTCAGATTAGTGCTCTAAGAGTTGGTTTGAGAACCATTTTAGAGGAAGAGGAGGCTATAGAGGAGGAGGCACCCTAGTTGGTGCAAAGAGTACGTCGGCCAACTAATGTTGTTTTGGCTCTGAGAGAGGATGACAGAGTAGTGATTGAGGATGTGGAGGCTCTAGATGAGCAAAGTGCAGATACTGGTTCTTCGACCGATAGTGGCAGTACTAGCAGCAGTACCAAGGAGAGTTCAGAGAGTGATGATGACTCCTGGGTGGTGAGGGGGAGGGGAGATGAGGTTTTGGGAGACAGGGCTGAGGAGGGGGAGATGGATGTGGCTATGGGAGGTATGGAGGTAGATCCCTTAGAGTTGGAGCCTCTCACCCAGTAGGTATAGGATCTTCAGGCCAGGCTTTCTTCATCTAATGCACACGCTACTACTTTGGAGGCTAGAGTGACAGATGCTGAGGCTAGAGAGCGACATGCTCCAGCTTAGGTTCATTCTTTCATTGAAAGTGTATAGGATGTCTCTCACCAGGATGTTCTAGACCGATACTATAGATCTAGGCTAGATTCCCAGAGAGAGATTGAGTACTAGAGGCATCATTATGAGGGTGCAATTCCTGCAGAGCAGAGGGTGCCCAATTACACAGCATCCTAGAGATTGAGCTAGGCACAAAGATCACAGAGCAGTGGTGTTGGAGCTCCTAGTTCCTCATAGAGACTAGCTTCTGATATGCCACCCCCTGGTCCACCTCCTAGTGAGGGTGGGGGTAGCACATGTTGAGCCTATTATGTACCATGTACCATTTTTGTTGTGATGTCACTTGATACTCTGAGTAGTATCCATTTTTGTATCCCGACACACTGATATTTATTGATATATATGTTGATTACCTTCCTTTGTTTAGACTTGCGACCGTTCATTGTACTCAAATACTTTGATTTATATGAGATGCAACTAGTGTTTTTTTGATATGATATGCACTGGTTTACTTTCTATATAAATGATTCTATATGATGTGGTTGTAGATGATGAGATGTATATGCAATATGATTCCTATGATGCAAACTCGTAGATGGATGATTTTAATTTTCCTATGATACTGACATGTTTATGCTGGATGGTGCATATGAGATGCATGTTTATATGAGATGCTGCTGGATGCATGTGATTTTATGATTTTCCATGTATGCAACTACTATGTTTTTTTCATTTTCTGATGCACTTAAATGGAATGAATGCAATCTATTATGCACAAAATATCTGAGTAGTGCATGTGTTAATTAGAAAGAAGTCAGTTTGGATAGACGTTCTCTGAGATTGATATAATAGAATGGAATGATAGAAAGAATTTTTTCTTTTCTTTTTTGATAGATATGAATTGATAGAAAGGATGAGTGTCCCAAGTTGCTGCCCCTATTTCCAATATTTGTCATCATTGCATCTTTTTTTGTATTTTTGTAAATTCCAAAGAGTGTCGAATGATCCAGATCACATACCACCTAGATACCACCATGACCTCTTGATAGCGGAAGGAGTAGAGAGATTGAATAGAAAGAGAACCTAGTGCACCCAAAATTTTGACCATCTGGGTTCAGCTATGTTCCCTGTTTGAAAAGAAAGAGAGCCAAAAGCACCCAGATATTGACCATCTAGATACCACTTTATCCTCTAAATTACCTAAAGAAAAGAAACCAAGATAGAACTCCTATTTACCCAGAGTCCATCTGAATAACACCATGAGCTCTTGATTCCAAAAAAGGGAAAGCCAGTGCAAACAAGATAGATCTCCTACGCCCCTAGAGTCCATCTAGATATCATCGTGAGCTCTTGTTTGCAACATAAAGGGAAAGACCATAGAAACCAAGATAGAACTCCATGACACTCAGAGTCCATCTAAATAGCGCTGCGAGCTCTTGATTATATAAACCAAACAAGCAAATAAAAGAGAAGGAATGTCCAATTCTTTCCTAGGGTTAAGCTCAGATCATGGAACTATGCGGTTGCTAGATAAGTGACAACGCCTACATCATTTATCCTAAATCATCATGGCCCTGATATTGAAGTGAACATTCAACAGACAGTAATCAAAGAAAATAAGTCATGATCTATCATAGCTACTCTCCTCACATGGTGGATCCTAGAGCAGCGTAAGAACATAACCACAAAATTTAGACTGACATGTGACCAACTGACTGACCTATTCAACATTTTTGGATGGTTCCTCGATGCATTTGGATTCTCTTGATTGGCTCGACTCTTTGATAGGATTGATTGCTTTGATTGCTTGAGTGTGTCTGGTTTCAGTAATACATTATTCATATAAGACTGACCTGTCTGGTTTTGCGTATCCATCACTATGTAAGAAGATTGATATGATTTTATTGATTGATTGTGATTGTGTTGGTAGTTGATCAAGCTATCTCAGATGGGCCCCATGCTGGTTTGCAAAGCTCATGATTGTGACAATTGATAGATTGGCTTGGTCACCAGTTGCTTGTTGATAGATTTGATATATTGATAAAGATGTGTCAGATGGGCCCAATGCTAGTTTTCAAAGCTCATGATTGTGACATTGATTGACTGGGCATGATCGCCCCTTGATCTCTTTATAATCGAGTTAGTTTTGCTGCTTGGGATTTTACAAATTTTTGAATTTTTTTTCTGATGAAGATTGATTTTCTCAGAACATTTTGATCTTTTTAGTATTTTTTGATGAATTTTCTGATTTTTTGGATTTTTTCAAGACATTTATAATTGCCCCCTAGTCTGGTGGACCAGTGTCAACCATGGATAAGTGCTTGTTGCTTAGAGGGGTTTGTGCTCTTGGATATAGATTGGCTAGTCAGTCTTGCATTTGAAGTGTGCTCAGGCTTTTGGAGTTCATTGATGGTGAAGTTGGATTTGAACACTTGGTGTCTATTTTCCAAGTTTTCACCAAGGTACCTACTCAATAGCACCTGTTTGCTAGGTTTTCAGTGAGAGAGCAATTTTTTTTCTCTTTAATTTTTTTCTTTTTTGATTTTTTTTGTTGTCGCCAGGGTGCCTGTTTGCCAGGTTTTCACAAAGGTAACATTTTGTATTTTCTAATTTTTTTGGTATTTTCTAGATATGTAGATAAGTGCCTTAACCATGGAGATCTCAAGGGTAGATTGAGGTGCATGTTGTTGATGTATCCAGGGAACTGATCTCCTTCTGGTGTCACCAGTATGAATGCCCCACTCTGGGTGGAGCTGACAATGACAAATGGTCCTAGCTAGTTAGGCTCAAACTTTCTAGGTTTGACTCGCTCTGCTTGGTTCTTTTGATTTTTCATGAGGACAAGGTCTCCTACCTCAAATGTTTGTGGCTTCACCTTCTTGTGATAGTTTCTTCTAAGTAAATTTTTATAGCCTTGTAAGTGGTTGAAGGCATGTTGTCTTATTTCATCTAGTAACTCCAATTCATTGAACCTTGCTACTCTGTAGTCCTCATCTGTAATCAGGTTCTTCAAAGATATCCTTAGGGATCAGATTTATACTTTGAGGGGTAATACTACCTCTGATCCATAGACTAGGGAGAAAGGAGTGCCTCTTTTAGGTGTTCTCACACTATTTTTGTATGCCCATAATGAGGGACTAAGTTGTAAATGCCAGTCTTGCCCTAATTCGTTCACTGTTTTCTTCAAAATTTTCAAGATTATCTTGTTTGTAGCTTCGGCTTGGCCATTACCTTGAGGATAATAAAATGAGGAGAACCCTTGTTTGATATGGAACTATTCACATAGCTCTTCAACATCCTTGTTTTGGAAAGGTGTACCATGATCTGTCAGGATAGTTCAAGGGATCCCGTATCGACAAATAATGTGGTTAAGTATGAACATTGCTATTTTCTTTCTAGTTATGTAAGTTAGAGGAATTGCTTCTATGCACTTGGTGAAGTACTCTATTTCTGCTATGATGTATTTGTGTCCATTTGCTGAAGGTGTAATTTTTCCCACTAGGTCAAATCCCCACATGGAAAATGGTAATGGTGATGTGATAGGATTTAGTTCATGGGCTGGTGCATGGATGAGGTCTCCATGAATCTGACACTGTCTACACCTTCGTACATGTTTGTGTGCATCTATCTCTATTGTGGGCCAATAGTATCCCATGCAGATGATCATCTTATCTAAGTTGTTGCCACCTCTGTGGGTTCCACAAATTCCTTCATGTACCTTGTACAAAGCTTTCTGGGATTCCATTGAAGTGAGACATCATAGTAGAATTCTATCTAGAATTCGTCTATATAAAGTAGTTGAGAGGATAGTATACCTAGAGGCTTAGCAGATGAGGGACTTTCTATGGTTCCTAGACAAGTTGGGAGGTAAGACACTATTTTGGAGGTAGTTATAGACATCTTGGTACCATGGCTTTTGAGGACCAACAAGGATGCATGCTGATTCTTTGATGGACAAATAGCAGAGATGCACCTGGGGCACAACATAGAACATGTCTTCATAGGCAACATACTAGCACAGTTGTTGCCCACCAAAGAGGGAACCACACAAACCTGAGTAGACCTCCATATAGCAATCGATGATAACCAAGGAAGTGAGACATATAACAACCGGTCTATCAAGACTGAGTCCCATGAGTATGAGTGGAGATCCTTTCATGACTCAGAACCATCGATCCTAGATTATTCCCCTCAGTCAGACACTATCATAAACCTAGAAGACTTATTTCACCAACTATCCATTGCCGAGAAACCTTGTATAGATAAGCATGTCATTTATCAGACCTTAAATGGTGCGTCCACATCACATTCTAGTTTTGTAGGAACCATATTTATAGTCCCTTTTAGTCAACCAGAGTCAGACAACCATGAAATTATCTGTCTTATACACCTAGAGCTAATAGAGTGGGATCAACAAGGACCCCCTGATTTAGATGTATTTGAGAACGATGAGGCTATTACTGATTTCATGGGACTTAGGGAAGGCATTCCATCAGGAGACCACAAGGAAGGCTTCTCCATTAACCTCGACAGAGTGACATATTTTGGGGAGGAAGCTCCTCTTTCTAGTCCACAAAAGAAAAAAGAACAGAAGAATGATAAAAAGCTAAAACAAGATGTATCTTCTAGCGAAAACCTCACTGGGGCGCTAGAAGATGGAAAGAAGGAACTCCTCCCCTTGACAAAGGACAAATTGGCATTACTAGCAGAAGAAATAGAGGAAGTCAATTTGGGAGATGACAAGAGCCCAAAGAACATATAATTGGAAAAATCACTCACCCCTGAGGAGAGAGTATAGTTTATCAGTTTCTTTAAAGCAAGGATGATCAATTTTGCATGGTCCTACTCGGATATGCCAGGGTTAGATCCAGAGCTAATATTACATCATCTCCCATTGCTACCCAATGCCAAACCTATCAAGAAGAAGCTAAGAAAGATGCATCCCCATGTTGCATTGCTAGTCAAGCAAGAGTTGAGGAAGCTCCTAGATGCTAAGTTCATAAGACCTATACCCTACAAAAACTAGATATCTAACTTGGTACCAGTTACAAAGCATAGTGGTTAGATACGGATTTGCACAGACTTTAGAGATCTCAACATAGCTTGTCCCAAAGATGACTTTCCTTTACCCAACATTGATATGATAGTATACCTAACTGCTGGACATCAAATTCTATCACTCATGGATGGCTTTTCAGGGTATAATCAGATAAAGATCGCACTAGAGGACCAACATAAAAAAACTTTCACATGTCCTTGGGGCACTTAATATTGGAACATCATGCCATTTGGTCTCAAAAATACTGGCGTGACATATCAAAGGGCTACGCCAACTATATTTCATGATCTAATCCACAAGAAAATGGAAGCCTATGTGGATGACATACTAGCCAAGTCAATGCTTTGCAAGGATCATCTACAAGTATTGGGACCAATCTTTGATAGAATGCAGGAATTCAAGGTCCGTCTAAACCCAAAGAAATGTGCATTTGGTGTCACAACAGGAAAGCTACTGGGGTTCATAGTGTCACATAGAGGAATCAATGTAGACCCAGTGAAATCCAAAGCAATATTGGACATGCCTCCACCATCGAACCTAAGGAAACTAAGAGGGTTACAAGGAAGGCTCCAATCAATCAGGCACTTCATAGCTCAGCTAGCAGAAAAGTGCCATCCATTCCAACATCTATTGCACAAAGACATCAAATACATATGGACAGAGAAATGTGAACAAGCATTCCAAATATTCAAGGACTACCTTCTCAAGTCTCCTATATTGGTGCCACAAGTCCAAGGTAGATCATTTCTTCTATATATCTCAGCGATGGAGTCAGCATTAGGTGTACTCTTGGCACAACATGATGACGCAAGTAAAGAGAGGGCCATCTACTATCTAAGCAAAACATTGGTTGGATATGAGCTCAACTATACGCTAATCAAAAAGTCATGCCTTGCAGTTGTCTTCACTTCCCAGGAGCTAATACATTATATGTTGAGTCACCAAACAAAGTTGATCACACACATTGATCCTTTAAAGTACCTCCTAAGCAAAGTAGTGCTCACTAGACAACTTGCAAAGTGGGTAATGATCTTAAGTGAGTTTGACATTTAGTACATAGATAGAAAATCCATCAAAGGGCAAGTGATCGTGGATCAACTAGCAGAGGCACCCATTCAGGACCATCAGCCTATTATTTCTAATTTTCCCAACGAATCTATTATGACACTACAACCAATGATCGAGGTATGGAAACTCTATTTTGATGGGTCATGCACAAACCATGGGGCGGGGGCAGGGATAGTGCTTATCACTCCAGATCATGATACAATTCCAAATTATTTCAGACTCAACTTCCCATGCACAAACAACATAGCAGAATATGAAGCACTGGTCATCAGTTTAAAGATAGTGATTCAATGGAGAATAAATAACCTTAAAGTCTTTGGAGATTTGCAGTTGATCATCAGTCAAGTCAACAATGATTATATGACCAAATATGAGAAGCTCATACCATACAGAGCACAGATTGAAACACTATGCACCAATTTCCATTTCATCTTCTTCAAGCAAGTCCTACGAGTACAAAACAAAGTTGCAGATGCAATGGCTACCATAGCATCATTGATTGATATGCCAGGCAATGAAACAAGATTCCAGTTTCTAGTAGAGAAACTCTTGGTACCATCACATCAAGCATCCATCACAGAATCAACATGCGTCCTTGTTGGTCCTTAAAACCCATGGTACCAAGATGTCTATAACTACCTCCAAAATAGTGTCTTACCTCCCAACTTGTCTAGGAACCAGAGAAAGTCCCTCATCTGCCAAGCCTCTAGGTATACTATCCTCTCAAATACTTTATATAGATGAAATCTAGATGGAACGCTACTGCTATGTCTCACTTCCATGAAATCCCAGAAAGATTTGTACGAGGTACATGAAGGAATTTGTGAAACCCATGGAGGTGGCAATAATTTAGCTAAGAAGATCATCCACATGGGATACTATTGGCCCACAATAGAGATAGATGCACACAAACATGTACAGAGGTGTAGACAGTGTCAGATTCATGGAGACCTCATCCATGGACTAGAACTTGAACTAAATCCTATCACATCACCATTCCCATTTTCCATGTGGGGATTTGACCTAGTGGGAAAAATTACACCTTCTTCAGCAAATGGACACAAATACATCATAGAAGCAATAGAGTAATTCACCAAGTGGGTAGAAGAAATTCCTTTTACTTACATAACTAGAAAGCAAATAGCAATGTTCATACTTAACCACACTATCTGTTGATACAGGATCCCTCAAACTATCCTGATAGATAATGGTACACCTTTCCAGAACAAGGATGTTGAAGATCTATGCGAACAATTCCATATCAAAAAAGGGTTCTCCTCATTTTATTATCCTCAAGGGAATGACCAAGCTAAAGCTACAAACAAGACAATCTTGAAAATCTTGAAGAAAATAGTGAATGATTCAGGGTTAGACTGGCATTTATAGCTTAGTCCCACATTATGGGCATACAGAAATAGTGTAAGAAATGTTAGTAATAACTGAGAGGGGGGGTGAATCAGTGGCCTCAAAAATTTATCCTTTAAACTTTAATCCACCAATTAATACACCTCATATTATTAAGTCCCTACAAGATGTATGCCTTGAAATACTTGGAATAATTAACTATCTGTCGGTTTACCTTGTCTGTCCTTATTCTCCTTGATTACCGATAAGCAATAAAACTCATTTACCAATACTCAATAAATATGCAGAGTATACCAATCAATCCAGAAATGCATATGTGAAATGTAAAACAATAAAGTAATAAACCATACACACATAACACATAGATTTTAACGTGGAAACCCTGTTAAGGGAAAAAACCACTGGGACCGGTACCCCAAATTTTCACTCTTCTGAAGTGATCCATTTTAGGAGACAACCCTGTTAAAGGTTACAAACACATGATTAAGTGCGACCTTGTTACAATATTTTTATACATAGGTTGTCACTTAGTATCTGGCATCTATGCTACCATCCTTGAATAAGTCTTTAGACTGTCAATAGGCTTTATGCTAATCTTACTACCATCCTTAAATCACCCTCCTTCTTAGACTGTCAATAGGCTTTAGTTAATACTTATGTTACTATCATGAATCAACCCTTTTGGTAATCTATTAGGATATACCTCAATTATAGAAGATGATTAAGTCCTGCTCTGTTAAGAGACTTAATGCTTCAATGGATAAACTGAAACACAATTACCTATTTCTAATGAAACTTTGAATTACAGATATTCAGATCTATTTATGTACAATACCTCTCTGATCAATGTATCAATTCAATTCCTTTGTACTTCACACTTTCTGCTCTATGATGATGTGCTTCACTATTCATCGGTGTCTATAGAATTCTTTAGCTCTCCCTTAGCTTGATTGATCATGACTGGATGAAGCTTATCCTTCACTAGTTTCTCTTCAACATCTTCTTTCAATTCACTCCCCCGTGTATCTGAGTGCATGCAAAAATGAATTATGCTTGTCTCTTATATAGACATGATATTTCTTAATTCTTGATTCTTGATTCTTGGCGTGAAAAATAATCCAACCAATTTGATTTACGGCTTTAACTCCTGATTTATCTCATAGTTATCTTCTTTCCAACTATATAAATCAATTGCTTAACTGTGGTTGAATAAAAAAAATAAAACAATCAGTTAAGTCTATCCTTAAGCTCTGCCAACTAGATATTTTATCATTTTCTGATCTCTTTGTTCTATCAGTCAATCCTGTAGTTTGTTGCCAGTGACAACTGGTAGTTCCATCAGTGTAACTTCAGTTAGCTTTGGGATCTCTGTCCACCGAGCATCATTGGATCTTTCTTGTTGGGCAACTCTATTTTTAGTTTGTCGGGCATCCTGTAATTCTGCTTCATCGGGCAACACTGTCTTCTACTCATTGGGCATCACTGTGACTTTATCTCTGTCTTTATCGATGGTGTGCACTCTGTTGGTGTAGTCTATCACTTACTAAATACATGACTTTTATGCATTTCTAAAAGCATAATCATTGTTCCATTGATTCTCTGTAGTCTTTGGCATTATGTACATAACCATATAGATGATATCAAGTTGACATCAATGACAATACAAACCATTAATTGATTTAATATTTTTCATCATCTTCAACTTAACATTATCAAACATTCAATCAGTTACATGTCATCAATCTCTCCCTTTGGCATTGATGGAAACATGCTATATTATCACACTATACTATTTCTAATACATCATGAAATACAATTGTTGAGATTCATCAAATTACCAACTAGTTTTTTTTGACAACTGATAAAAATGTTTGACCGCCGGTAAGCTCTGTGTTAGTTAAGATTTGATTCTTGTAGCTTTCTCTATTTCTTCTTTTGATGTGTTGTGACCTTTGTTTGTGTCAATTTCTCTCTTTTGACTTTTGTGCTTCTTGATGTCACTGTCTTTTATTATGTCACTATCTTTTATTTGCAACTTTTATACAAATACTCTCCCTATGGATATGATCTCTCCCTATTTGGAGTAATCTAATAATAAATAGTTTCTGATGATAATATGGATACATTCTCTCCCTTTGACAACAATGCCAAACAAATATTTGTCAAATATCTGACATTCTGTCAAACAATTTCTTCTATCCATAATATATTCCTTGAATTTCCCTTATCCATCATCAATATAACAATATACAGATGTAGCTTTGAAGTTCATTTTCTGCTTGCATAAATCATGAATGATATTCTGATAATATATGGCTAATGTAGCCTTCTATCCTTTTACTGACTGGGAGACATGGGTTTGACCCCTATTCTTTTTCTTAGGTACTCAAATGTATCCTTGGGTAGTGGCTTGGTGAAGATATCAGCCAATTGTTCTTTTGATTGTACATATTCAAGTATGACCTCTTTTTTTTGAACTTGTTATCTTAAATAGTGATACTTGATAGCAATGTGTTTAGTCTTTGCATGCATGACTGGATTCTTGGAGATATTTATTGCACTAGTGTTATCACAGTAGATAATTACTAGTTCTATGATCTTCATATGCATACCTTCCAGCAACTGTTTGATCCATGCAATATTTGAGCAGTTTGCAGCAGCAACAACATATTCTACTTCTGTAGTAGACTGAGAGATGTCTCCTTGCTGCTTGCTAATCCATGTGACAAGTCTGTCACCTATAAATAATGCTCCTCCAATTGTGCTCTTTCAGTCATCAAGATTTCCAGCACAATCAGCGTCAGTAAACACTTTCAGTTCAAATTTGCCTTCTCTTCTATACCATAAGTCAAATTCCTCAGTATTCTTTAGATATCTTAGAATTTTTTTCACAGTAGTTATATGTGATTCCCTGGGGTTAGCATAAAATCTAGCAACAATCCCTACTGCATGTGCAATATCTGGTCTAGTGTGTACAACATACATAAGTTTTCCTATCATTGATTTGTATAGAGTCTGATTTACCGTTGTTATCTTGTCTTCCTTTGTTAATTTGCATCCAGTAGCCATCGGTGTTCCAACAGGTTTGGAATCTTCCATCTTGAATATTTTCAGAACTTCTTTGATGTATATGGACCGTGTAATGAAATTACCTTCAATTTGTTGAATGATCTGTAGACCAAGAAAGAACTTGATCCCTCCAAACATAGACATCTCAAATTCTTTGCTCATTTCATCAGTGAATGATTTTCATAGCATATCATTGCCTCCAAATATGATGTCATGGATAAATATTTCAGCAATCAAAGTGTTAGCATTAGTATCTTCTTTTAAATAAAGATTACTGTTTTCACTAGTCCTCATGAATCCAATACTTATTAGATAGGAATGAAGTCATTCATACCAGGCTCTGGGA
>MU226600.1:112862-157419 GCA_018584345.1 Thuja plicata
TATACAGGCAATAAGGTTCTTAAGATTTTACTTACCACTGTCTCCTCTTCAAGTGTACCTCCAACACCTTGTATAGCATTGACTACTTCTTTTATTCTTGTGTTGTACTGAGTGATGTTTTCACCTTCTTTCATTCTGAGATCATCAAAATTTCCTCTAATGCTTTTTGCCTTGGCTCTCAGAACATTTGTATCACCTCCATGTACAAGTTTTAGCTTATCCCAAATTGTCTTTGCATTTTTTCAATCTTTGACATCCTCAAATTTAGCATCAGAGAGTGAGGCAGAAAGCTCTATAACCATGCAGTTATGTTCATTCTTTACTCTCAATTGATCTACTGTCAATGGTTCAATAGGCAACACATATTCAGTATCTAAGTATTGAGTAATATCATTGCTAATACCTGATAAGTGATGTTTTATTCTGCTTTGCGATGAAGCAAAGTTGTCTTTGTTCAACTTGGGCACATCTCATCTATTCATCTTGTGATCTTTACTTAGGTCTTGAAACCTTCCTTCTAAGCACACAAGCTTTGATACCAATTGTTAGTAATAACTGAGAGGGGGGGGTGAATCAGTGGCCTCAAAAATTTATCCTTTAAACTTTAATCCACCAATTAATACACCTCAGATTATTAAGTCTCTAAAAGATGTATGCCTTGAGATACTTGAAATAATTAACTGTCTGTCAGTTTACCTTGTCTGTCATTGTTCTCCTTGATTACTGATAAGCAGTAAAACTCATTTACTGATACTCAGTAAATATGCAAAGTACACCAATCAATCCAAAAATGCATATGTGAAATGTAAAACAATAAAGTAATAAACCATACACACATAATACATGGATTTTAATGTGGAAACCCTGTTAAGGGAAAAAATCAATGGGACCAGTACCCTAAATTTTCACTCTTTTGAAGTGAGCCCTATTAGGAGCCAACCCTGTTAAAGGTTACAAACACACGGTTAAGTGAGACCTTGTTAGAGGATTTTTATACATAGGTTGTCACTTAGTATCTGGAATCTACGCTACCATCATTGAATTAGTCTTTAGACTATCAATAGGCTTTATGCTAATCTTACTACCATCCTTGAATCAGCCTCCTTCTTAGACTGTCATTAGGCTTTAGGTAAGACCACTGCTACTATCATGAATCAACCCTTTTGGTAATCTATTAGGATATACCTCAATTATAGAAGATGGTTAAGTCCTACTCTGTTAAGAGACTTAATGCTTCAATGGTTAAACTGAAACACAATGACTTGTTTCTAATGCAAATTTGCATTGCAGATATTCAGATCTATTTATGTACAATACCTCTCTGATCAATGTATTAATTTAGTTCCTTTGCACTTCACACTTTCTACTCTATGATGTTGTGCTTCACTATTCATTGGTGTCTTCAAAATTCTTTACTTAGCTTGATTGATCAGGACTGGATGAAGCTTATCCTTCACCAATTTCTCTTCAGCATCTTCTTTCAATTCACTCCCCCGTGTATCTAAGTGCAAGTGGAAATGAATTATGCTTGTCTCTTATATAGACATGATATTTCTTAATTCTTGATTCTTGGCGTGAAAAACAATCTAGCCAATTTGATTTACGGCTTTAACTCTTGATTTATCTCATAGTCATCTTCTTGCCAACTGTATAAATTAATTTCTTAATTGTGGTTGAATAAAAAAATAAAAAAATAGTTAATTCTATCCTTAAGCTCTGCTAGCTAGATATTTTGTCATTTTCTGATCTCTTTGTTCTGTCGGTCAATCCTGTAGTTCGTCACCGGTGACAACTACTAGTTCTGTCGGTGTAACTTTAGTTAGCTTTGGGATCTTTGTCTGTCTGGAATCATTAGATCTTGCTCATTGGGCAACTCTATTTTTAGTTCGTTGGGCATCCTGTGATTCTACTTCGTCAGGCAACACTGTCTTCTACTCGTCGGGCATCACTATGACTTTATCTCTGTCTTTACTGATGGTGTGCACTTCATCGGTGTAATATGTCACTTAGTGAATACATGAATTTTATGCATTGCTGAAAGAATAATCATTGTTCCATTGATTCTCTAAATTCTTTGGCATTATGTACATGACCATACAGATGATATCAAGTTGACATCAATGACAATACAAACCATTAATTGATTTAATGTTTTGCATCATCTTCAACTTAACATTATCAAGCATTCAATCAGTTACATGTCATCAAAAAACACCTACAGGAGCCACTCCTTTCTCCCTATTCTATGGATTAGAGGTGATATTACCCCTCAAATTAGAAATCCCATCCCTAAGGATATCTTTGAAGAACCTGATTACAAATGAGGACTACAGAGTAGCAAGGTTCAGTGAACTGGAGTTACTAGATGAAAGAAGACAACATGCCTTCAACCAGTTACAAGGCTATCAGAATCACCTTAGAAGAAACTAGCACAAGAAGGTGAAGCCAAAAACATTTGAGGTAGGAGACCTTGTCCTCATGGAAAATCAAAAGAACCAAGCAAAGCGAGTCAAACCTTGAAAGTTTAAGCCTAACTGGCTAGGACCATTTGTCATTATCAACTCCACCCAGAGTGGGGAATTCATACTGGCAACACCAAAAGGAGATTAGATCCCTAGATACATCAACAACATGCACCTCAAGAGGTTCTACCCTTGAGATCTCTATGGTTAAGGCACTTATCTATATATCTAGAAAATACCAAAAAAATAAGAAAATACAAAATGTTACCTTGGTGAAAACCTGGCAAACAGGTGCCCTGGTGACAACAAAAAAATCAAAAAAAGCAAAAAAGTAAAGAGAAACAAAATCACTCTCTCAGTGAAAACCTGGAAAATAGGCGCTATTGAGTAGGAACCTTGGTGAAAACCTGGCAAACATGCACCAACTGTTCAAATCCAGCTTCACCATCAATGGACTCCAAAAGCCTAAGCACACTTCAAATGCAAGAGTGACTCCCCAAGCTATATCCAAGAGCACAAACCCCTCTGAGAACCAATCATTTATCCAGGGTTAACATGGGTCCACCAGACTAGGGGGCAATTCTAAACGTCTTGAAAAAATCCAAAAAATTAGAAAATTTATCAAAAAATCCTAAAAAGATCAAAATATTTTGAGAAAATCAATCATCATCAAAAAAACATTCAAAAAATTGCAAAATTCCAAGCAATAAAACCAACTTGGTTATCAAGAGAGCAAGGGGCGATCATGCCTAGTCAATCAATGTCACAATCATGAGCTTTGCGAACTAGCATTGGGCCCATCTAACACAGCTTTATCAATCTATCAAATCTATCAAAAAGCAACTGGCGACCAAGCCAATCTATCAATTGTCACAATCATGAGCTTTGCAAACTAGCATGGGGCCCATCTGACATAGCTTGATCAGCTGCCAACATGATCACAATCAATCAATCAAATTATATCAATCATATTACACAGTGATGGATACACTCAAACCAGACAGGTCATTCTTATATGAGTAATCTATTACCAAAACCAGACACACTCAAACAATCAAACCAATCAATCCTATCAAAGAGTCAAGCCAATCAAAAGAATCCAACTGCATCAAGGAACCATCCAAAAATGTTGACTAGCTTAGTCAGTCAGTCAGATGTCAGTCTAAATTTTGCGGTTATGTTCTTACGCTACTCTAGGATCCACCATGTGAGGAGAGTAGATATGATAGATCATGACTTATTTTCTTTGATTGTTTTCTGTTGAATGTTCACTTCGATCTCAGGGCCATGATGATTTAGGATAAATGCAATAGGCACTGTCACTTATCTGGCAGCTACGCAGTTCCACAATCTGAGCTTAACCATGGGAATAATTGGACATTCCTTATCTTTTATTTTCTTGTTTGGTTTATAGAATCAAGAGCTCACAGTGCTATTCAGATGCACTCTGAGTGTTATGGAGTTCTATCTTGGTTTCTATGGTCTTTCCCTTTATGTTGCAAATAAGAGCTCACGATGCTATCCAAATGGACTCTAGGGGCATAGGATTTCTATCTTGTTTGCATTGGCTATCCCTTTTTTGGAATCAAGAGATCACAGTGTTATCCAGATGGACTCTGGGTGCATAGGAGTTCTATCCTTGTTTCTTTGCTTTAGTTAATTCAGAGGACAAAGTGGTATCCAGATGGTCAATATCTGGGTGCTTTTGGCTCTCTTTCTTTTCAAACAGGGAAAATAGCTAAACCCAGATGGTCAATATTTGGGGTGCACTAGGTTCTCTTTCTATTCAATCTCTCTACTCCTTCTGCTATCAAGAGGTCATGGCAGTATATAGGTGGTATGTGATCTGGATCATTCGACGCTCTTCAAAATTATAGAAAATACAAAAAAAAAATATGCAATGATGACAAATATTGGAAGCAGGGGCAGCGACTTGGGACACTCGTCCTTTCTATAAATTCATATCTATCAAAAAAGAAAAAAAAAAATCTTTCTATCATTCCATTCTATTAGATCAATCTCAGAGAATGTCTATACAAACTAACTTCTTTCTAATTAACACATGCATTACTCAGATATTTTGTGCATAATAGATTACATTCATTCCATTTAAGTGCATCAGAAAATGAAAAAAAACATAGTAGTTGCATACATGGAAAATCATAAAATCACATGCATCCAACAACATCTCATATAAACATGCATCTCATATGCACCATCCTACATAAACATGTCAGTATCATAGGAAAAGTAAAATCATCCATCTACGAGTTTGCATCATAGGAATCATATTGCATATACATCTCATCATCTACAACCACATCATATAGAACCATACATCTAGCAAGTAAACCAATGCATATCATATCAAAAAAACACTAGTTTCATCTCATATAAATCAAACTATCTGAGTACAATGAACGGTTGCAAGTCTGAACAAAGGAAGGTAATCAACATATATATCAATAAATATCAGTTTGTCAGGATACAAAAATGGATACTACTCAGAGTATATCAAATGACATCACAACAAAAAGGTACATGGTACATAATAGGATCAACATGTGCTACCCCCACCCTTGCTAGGAGGCGGACAAGGGGGTGGCATATCAGAAGCTAGTCTCTATAAGGAACTAGGAGCTCCAACACCATTGCTTTGTGATCTCTGTGATCTCTGTGCCTGGCTGGATCTCTGGGATGATGTGTAACTAGGAACCCTCTTCTCTGTAGGAACTACACCCTCATAATGACACCTCCAGTACTCAATCTCTCTCTGGTCATCACGCCCAGATCTATAATATCGGTCTAGAACATCCTGGTGAGAGACATCTTGTACACTATCAATAAAAGATTGAACCTATGCTTGAGCCTGTCACTCTCTGGCCTCAGCAACTATCACTCTAGCCTCCAAAGTAGTAGCGCATACATCAGATGAAGCAAGCCTAGCCTGAAGATCCTGTACCTACTGGTTGAGATGCTCCAACTCTGAGGGATCTACCTCCATACCTCCCATATCCACATCCATCTCCCCCTCCTTAACCATGTCTCCCAAAAACTCATCTCCCCTCCCCTTCACCACCTAGGAGTCATTATCACTCTCAGAACTCTCCCTGGTACTGCTGCCAGTACTACCACTATCAGTCGAAGAATCGATATCTACACTCTACTCATCTAGAGCCTCCACATCTATATCCCCAATCTCAACATCCACATCCTCAATCACTACTCTGTCCTCCTCTCTTGGAGCCAAAACAACACCAGTCCACTGACATACTCTCTACACCAATTGGGGTGCCTCCTCCTCCATAGCCTCCTCATCCTCTAAAATGGTGCTCAAACCAACTCTCAGAGCACTAGTCTGATAGCCACTCCGACCACCTCTAGTCCTCACTCCACCACCAGCACCCCCAGGACCAGGATCATCTCCCCCCCCCCCNCAGGACCAGGATCATCTCCCCTCCCCCATCCTCCATCTCTCCCCCCATCCCTACCTCCATCATGCCCTCCAAATCTACCTCCACCTTTACCACCATCCCTCCCTCTGTCCTGACCTCCCCTCCCTCACCGTACCCACCAGGCCCTCCTCATAATAGTCTGAGCAACAGGATGATAGACATCTGTCAATGCAATTGGCTAGGCCTGCACCCAATGAGCATCATACTGTGGTGTGGTTCCTGCAAAAGATCAAATTCAAGTATTAGTATCACAACAAAGAAATACAAGGGTATAACAAAGCAGATAACCAAGTATCGAAAATTAGAAAGGAAATTACATAAAAAATTGAAAAACAAGACAAACCTGCATCTACAGTAGCCGAACGCCATGTCCATGCAAAAGGAAGTAAACTTGCAAACTCAGTACGGGCGGCATCAAATGATATTATACCACCCCAAATGGTAGAGTCTCTCAACCTATGAGAAAAGTAAGCATATAAATCAGACACATCTTATCACTCACCAAATTGACACAACACCCTGTCGGTGTTGTGAAAGTCAATCATATGTACATGGTCTGTCACATGACCTATCAGGTATCTCTACTGACAACAGAAGGGAAGATGGATGTCCTCTCCATCCCAGACAAGGAAATCTCTATAGGGCCTCCAAATGAAGTAAGGAATCATGTCTAACTACTGCCACTAGTATGTCAAATGCCCTATATGAGTCTGAACAATAGCTCCATCATACATATAAACATATGGCCTATCGACAGGAAGAACACATGTACCAACTGGATGACATACACCAATATGCTCCCATGCCCATATCTGCAGGAGGGTCACACCACAGCCGAGTGAATTACCATTAAGGTAAGCCTCATAGAACATATGAAAGTCCATGTGAGCCAACATGCATGGCCCCCAAGCATAAACAGTATGGTCCCTGACCATACTTTAAAGAACAATATCAAAACTAACAGAAAATCCACGCTATCGACAATCGGGGCATACGATACCACAAATCAGGCTACCTAGTAAGGTAGACAATCTGTCAAGGCCCAAACAAAATCTAGACCATGGAATATCCTAAGCATTGGACAATCCAAGCTGATCCTGGGGAAATCCAGAAAGCTCTATCAAAGAAACAATACCAAATCAGGTGGCATACTCAACAAGCGCACCCTGGATAGGAAGTTGGAGGATGTGGTACACATCCTCCAGTGTGACAGTACACTCACCAGTGGGTAACCAGAAAGTGCATGTCTCAGAATGCCAACGCTCTACAAGAGTGGAGATCAGAATCCTATTGGTTGTGATCTCAGGCATATAGAAAATCTAATACAAACCTAGGTCCCTAAGTACTGACCTCTCATCCTCCGAGAGCTGGAACCTGTATACAAGACCCGCCAGTCTCAAATCTTGACAGCGTAGAATCCGCCTAGTGAATTGCACACAAAAACAAATCAGAAAAATATTAGTATCAGTAATACAAGAAACTATCAGAAGTCAAAATATATAGATATTAGACAAAGAATTTAGGTAGATAGTTCAAAAAATGTGATTGCAGCAATACACCCTACAACTGCGATACTCTTATGTGAATACAAAACAGAACATGAAAATGTGGCACAAAAACATCAATTGTAGCATGTAAACTAGTCAAGTGTGGGACACTTATCATTTGCGGTACTCAGCTTGCAATTGTGGCATTTAATTGTGGCGAAACCACAGGCGATTGTGGCACAACAGGCAAAAAATTAAAAAAAAATTCAAATTTTAAAAGAAATAAATGAGGGCATTAATGACATGGAAAGCGATAAAACTCACCAGACGTCCTGCGCTAGATGGCCTCTGATAGGTATGGACTTGGTTGGATATATGTGTCACACCAACAAGGCCTGCCATCGCAAGAAAATAGGAGGAAAAAGATAGAAAACTGAAGACTTACTCACCAGGAAATCAAGAGCTCCAAGAAGGCAATGTGACAAATGAATGATCTCTTGGATACTTATAGGGATTTTTAGAAACCCTAATTTTACAAAAAAGTCTGATTTTTTCTTCCTGGTCCCTAAAAACTTCCACACTCAATACCAGGGGTAATATAAGGCATTTTTCAAATCAATCAGCTACCCAAATTCAGAAAATGACAGTTTCAACAAATTAACGCTCATGTCAAGACTTTTCACTCAAATTTGTTGAGGGGGCATAAATACACTTACTATCGCTGGGGCAAGCTAGGGTAGGATCAAATCTGAAAATTATTTGACACACTGCGACAAGTCACATCACATCAAAGAGGGGCAAATGTAGACACCTGAAAATGGACAAGCTTGCAACTTTACATTAAAAACACTAATTTTCATCCATTAATTAATGGTTTTTAATCATTAGTTAATCATCTATTTTCCTCTAAATTCATTCCCCAAATCATCTAATCAAATTCCATGATCTTTCAGGATGGTTTGAGGGATCCCATATCAACAGATAATGTGGTTAAGTATGAACATTGCTATTTTCTTTCCAGTTATGTAAGTGAGAGGAATTGCTTCCACCCACTTGGTGAAGTACTCTGTTGCTGCTATGATGTATTTGTGTCCATTTGTTGAAGAAGGTGTAATTTTCCCACTAGGTCGAATCCCCACATGGAAAATGGCAATGGTGATGTGATAGGATTTAGTTCCTAGGCTAGTGCATGGATGAGGTCTCCATGAATCTGACACTGTCTACACCTTTGTACATGATTGTGTGCATCTGTCTCTATTATGGTCCAATAGTATCCCATGCGGATAATCTTCTTAGCTAAGCTATTTCCACCTCTATGGGTTCCAAAAATTCCTTCATGTACCTCGTACAAAGCTTTATGCGAACCAAATTGGGCCTATCTGACATAACTTGATCAGCTGCCAACATGATCAAATCAATCTATCAATTGTCATAATCATGAGCTTTTCGAACTAGCATTGGGCCCATCCAACACACCTTGATCACCTACCAACATGATCAAATCAATCAATCAATCAAATCATATCAATCCTCTTACACAATGATGGATACACTCAAACTAGACAGGTCAGTCTTATATGAGTAATCTATTATTGAAACCAAACACACTCAAGAAATCAAACCAATCAAGCCTATCAAAGAGTCAAGCCAATCAAGAGAATCCAACTGCATCAAGGAACCATCCAAAAATGTTGACTAGGTTAGTCCAGTCAGTCAGATGTCAGTCTATATTTTGCGGTTATGTTCTTACGCTACTCTAGGATCCACCATGTGAGGAGAGTAGCTATGATAGATCATGACTTATTTTCTTTGATTGTTGCCTATTGAATGTTCACTTTGATTTCAGGGCCATGATGATTTAGGATAAATGCATTAGGCACTGATTCTTATCTGGTAGTCGCGCAGTTCCATGATCTAAGCTTAACCCTAGGAAAGAATTGGACATTCCTTCTCTTTTATTTTCTTGTTTGGTTTATAGAATCAAGAGCTTGTAGCACTATTCAGATGAACTTTGAGTGTGTTGGAGTTCTATCTTGGTTTCTATGGACTTTCCATTTATGTTTAAAAAAAGAGCTCACAATGCTATCTAGATGGACTCTAGAGGCGTAGGAGTTCTATCTTGTTTGCATTGGCTTTCCCTTTTTTGGAATCAAGAGCTCACAGTGTTATCGAGATGGACTCTAGGTGCATAGGAGTTCTATCCTTGTTTCTTTGCTTTAGTTAATTCAGAGGACAAAGTGGTATCTAGATGGTCAATATCTGGGTCATTTTGGCTCTCTTTCTTTTCAAAAAGGGAACATAGCTGAACCCAGATGGTCAATATTTGGGGTGCACTAGGTTCTCTTTCTATTTAATCTCTCTACTCCTTCTGCTATCACAAGGTCATGGTGGTATCCAAGTGGTATATGATCTAGATCATTCGATGCTCTTCAGATTTTCAAAAAATACAAAAAAAAATTCAATGATGACAAATATTGGAAATAGGGGCAGCGACTTGGGACACTCATCCTTTCTATCAATTGATATCTATCAAAAAAGAAAAAAAAAATCTTTCTATCATTCCATTCTATTAGATCAATCTCAGAGAATGTCTATCCAAACTAACTTCTTTCTAATTAACACATGCATTACTCAGATATTTTGTGCATAATAGATTGCATTCATTCCATTTATGTGCATCAAAAAATGAAAAAAACATAGTAGTTGCATACATGGAAAATCATAAAATTGCATGCATCCAGCAACATCTCATATAAACATGCATCTCATATGCACCATCCTGCATAAACATGTCAGTATCATAGGAAAAGTAAAATCATCCATCTACGAGTTTGCATCATAGGAATAATATTACATATACATCTCATCATCTACAACCACATCATATAGAATCATACATATAGCAAGTAAACAAATGCATATCATATCAAAAAAACACTAGCTGCATCTCATATAAATCAAACTATCTGAGTATAATGAACAGTCGCAAGTCTGAAAAAAGGAAGGTAATCAACATATATATCAATAAATATCAGTGTGTCAGGATACAAAAATGGGTACTACTTAGAGTATATCAAGTGAACTCACAACAAAAATGGTGCATGATAGATTTTAGGATCAACATGTGCTACCCCCACCCTCACCAGGAGGTGGACGAGGGGGTGGCATATAAGAAGTTGGTCTTTGTGAGGAACTAGGAGCTCCAACATAGCCGCTCTATGATCTCTGTGATCTCTACGCCCAGCTCGATCTCTGGGATGCTGTGTAACTGGGCACCCTCTGATCTGCAAGAATTGCACCCTCATAATGATGCCTCCAGTACTCAATCTCTCTTTGGGAATCATGCCTAGATCTATAGTATCAGTCTAGAAAATCCTAGTGAGAGACATCCTGTAAACTGTTAATGAAAGAATGAACCTCAGCTTGAGCATGTTTCTCTCTGGCCTCAGCATCTGTCACTCTAGCCTCCAAAGTAGTAGTGCGTGCATCAGATGAAGCAAGCTTGGCCTAAAGATCTTGTACCTACTAGGTGAGATGCTCCAACTCTGAGGGATCTACCTCGATACCTCCCATAGCCACATCCATCTCCCCCTCCTCAGCCCTATCTCCCAAACCCTCATCTCCCCTCCCCCTCACCGCCCAGAAGTCATCATCACTCTCTGAACTCTCTTGGGTACTGCTACCAGTACTGCCACTGTCAGTTGAAGAACCAGTAACCACACTCTACTCATCTAGAGCCTCCACATCTATATCCCCAATCTCAACATCCATGTCCTCAATCACTACTCTGTCCTCCTCTCTCGAAGCCAAAACAACACCATTCCGCTGGCGTACTCTCCTCACCAACTAGGGTGCCTCCTCCTCCCTAGCCTCCTCATCCAACACAAACAAGATAGAACTCCTGCACGCCTATAGTCCATCTAGATAACACTGTGAGCTCTTGATTCCAAAAAAGGGAAAGCCATTGCAAACAAGATAGAACTCCTACACCCCTAGAGTCCATCTAGATAGCATCATGAGCTCTTGTTTGCAACATAAAGGGAAAGACCATAGAAACCAAGATAGAACTCCATAACACTCAGAGTCCATCTGAATACCGCTGCGAGCTCTTGATTCTATAAACCAAAAAAGAAAATAAAAGAGAAGGAATGTCCAATTCTTTCCCAGGGTTAAGCTCAAATTGTGGAACTGCATGGCTGCCAGATAAGTGACAGCGCCTACCGCATTTATCCTAAATCATCATGGCCCTGAGATCAAAGTGAACATTCAACAAAAAATAATCAAAGAAAATAAGTCATGATCTATCATAGCTACTCTCCTCACATAGTGGATCCTAGAGTAGCGTAAGAACATAACCGTAAAATTTAGACTGACATCTAACTGATTGACTGACCTAGTCAACATTTTTGGATGGTTCCTTGGTGCAGTTGGATTCTCTTGATTAGCTTGACTCTTTGATAGGCTTGATTGGTTTGATTTCTTGAGGGTGTCTAGTTTCGGTAATAGATTACTCATATAAGTATGACCTATCTAGTTTGAGCATATCCATCACTGTGTAAGACGATTGATATGATTTGATCGATTGATTGTGATTATGTTTGCAGCTGATCAAGCTATGTTAGATGGGCCCCATGCTTGTTTGCAAAGCTCATGATTGTGACAATTGATAGATTAGCTTGGTCGCCAGTTGATTGTTGATAGATTTGATAGATTGATAAAGCTGTGTTAGATGAGCCCAATGCTGGTTCACAAAGCTCATGATTGTGACATTGATTGACTAGGTATAATTGCTCCTTGCTCTTTTGATAACCGAGTTGGTTTTATTGCTTGGGATTTTGCAATTTTTTGAATGTTTTTTCTGATGAAGATTGATTTTCTCAGAACATTTTGATCTTTTTAGGATTTTTTGATGAATTTTCCAATTTTTTGGATTTTTTTCAAGACATTTAGAATTGCCCCCTAGTCTGGTGGACCAATGTTAACCATGCATAAGTGGTTGGTGCTCAGAGGGGTTTGTGCTCTTGGATATTTCTTGGGTAGTCAGTCTTGCATTTGAAGTGTGCTCAGGCTTTTGGAGTTCATTGATGGTGAAGCTAGATTTGAACACTTGGCGCCTATTTCCCAGGTTTTTCTGCAAGGTACCTACTCAATAGCGCCTATTTTCTAGGTTTTCATTGAGAGAGCAATTTTGTTTCTCTTTAATTTTTTTCTTTTTTTGATTTTTTTGTTGTCTCCAGGGCACTTGTTTGCCAGGTTTTCACCAAGGTAACATTTTGTATTTTCTAATTTTTTTGGTATTTTATGGATATGTAGATAAGTGCCTTAACCATAGGGATCTCAAGGGTAGAACCTCTTTAGGTGAATTTTGTTGATGTATCCAGGGAGTTGATCTCCTTCTGGTGTCACCAGTATGAATGCCCCACTCTAGGTGGAGCTGACAATGACAAATGGTCCTAGCCAGTTAGGCTTGAACTTTCCAGGTTTGACTCACTCTGCTTGGTTCTTTTGATTTTCCATGAGGACAAGGTCTCCTACCTCAAATGTTCATGGCTTCACCTTCTTGTGATAGTTTCTTCTAAGGTGATTCTGATAGCCTTGTAAGTGGTTGAAGGCATATTGTCTTCTTTCATCTAGTAACTCTAGTTCATTGAACCTTGCTACTCTATAGTCCTCATCTGTAATCAGGTTCTTCAAAGATATCCTTAGGGATGGGATTTCTGCTTCAAGGGGTAATACCACCTCTGATCCATAGACTAGGGAGAAAGGAGTGGTTCCTATAGGTGTTCTCACATTAGTTTTGTATGCCCATAATGCAGGACTAAGCTGTAAATGCCAGTCTCACCTTGATTCATTTACTATTTTCTTCAAGATTTTCAAGATTGTCTTGTTTATAGCTTCGGCTTGGCCGTTCCCTTGAGGATAATAAAATGAGGAGAACCCTTGTTTGATATGGAACTATTTGCATAGCTCTTCAACATCCTTGTTCTGGAAAGGTGTACCATGATCTATCAGGATAGTTTGAGGGATCCCGTATTGACAAATAATGTGGTTAAGTAAGAATATTTTTATTTTCTTTGCACTTATGTAAGTAAGAGGAATTGCTTCTACCCACTTGGTGAAGTAATTTGTTGCTGCTATGATGTATTTGTGTCCATTTTCTAAAGAAGGTGTAATTTTTCCCACTAGGTCAAATCCCCATATGGAAAATGGCAATGGTGATGTGATGGGATTTAGTTCCTGGGCTGGTGCATGGATGAGGTCTCCATGAATCTAACATTGTCTACACCTTTGTACATGTTTCTGTGCATCTGTCTCTATTGTGGGCCAATATTATCCCATGCGGATGATCTTCTTAGCTAAGTTGTTTCCACCTCTGTGGGTTCCACAAATTCCTTCATGTACCTCGTACAAAGTTTTCTAGGATTCTTCAGAAGTGAGAAATCGTAGTAGCGTTACATATAGACTTCATCTATATAAAGTAGTTGAGAGGATAGTATACCTAGAGGCTTAGTGGATGAGGGAATTTCTCTAGTTCCTAGACAAGTTGGGAGGTAAGACACTATTTTGGAGGTAGTTATAGACATCTTGGTACCATGGGTTTTGAGGACCAACAAGGATGCATGCTGATTCTGTGATGGATTCTTGATGTGATGGCACCAACATTTTCTCTACTAGAAACTGGAATCTTGTTTCGGTGCCTAGCATATCAATTAATGATGCTATGGTAGCCATCATGTCTGTAGCTTTTTTTTATGCTCGTGGGACTTGCTCGAAGAAGATGTAATGGAACTTGGTGCGTAGTGTTTCCATTTGTGCTCTGTATGGTATGAGCTTCTCATCTTTGGTCGTATAATCATTGTTGACTTGACTGATGATCAACTGTTAATCTCCAAAGACTTTAAGGTTCTTTATTCTCCATTGAATCGTTATCTTTAAACCGATGACTAGTGCTTCATATTCTGCTATGTTGTTTGTTCATGGGAAGTTAAGTCCGAAAGACTTTGGAATTGTATCATGATCTGGAGTGATAAGCACTATCCCTGTCCCTGCCCAATGGTTCACCAAAATGTATGCCTCCTTTTTGTGATCCATGGTTCCCAAGATTTCCAAAGGAAAGGGTTAGTAGAAAAGGTTTTACAAATGATATAAATCCAATACACAAATACTCCTAAAATGAATAACTTAAAGCATAACCAATAAAATGTACAAGCACAAGAAAGGAAAACAAATGAATGCAAACCCCAAAGCACTTGAAGCTTCTATTGGATCTCTCAAATCCTTCTAAAATGATGTTCTTGATGCTCAGTATTGGTGTGGGAAGCATCTATGACTTGAGAAGTGTCGATAATTTGGTAATTGAAATGAGTGTGTGATCGCAAGATGGCTTGAATGTTAGAACCAAACTGACATAGTAATGATGCACGAGAGATTGAAATCCTGGATCCTTCAAATGGATATGAAGGGTTTATTATATAGGAATTGGTGATGATATGAACGGTTGAGATCAATCCCAGAGATAAGGAGATGAACGGTTGAGATTAAAAGGAACTGGAGAAGCCATCAGTAAACTCCACCTCTTCAATTGGTATAGAGGAGACAGAGTTTGGTTGACTGAAGAGCTAATTGTGAGTTACCTTTTTGAACTGAAGAGGTTGGTGAAGTTACCCATGTGGACTGGAGAGGTGGGTGGAGTAACCCATGTGATAGGATTGGAGTTATCTCTTTGAAGATAAATTAATATTTAATTCATTTATTTAATTAAAGTTTTCAACATGTGAGATAATTGAATTCTTTTTGATTTAGAATTGCTTTATTGAAAGAAATTAATTTAATTGGAAGAATTTAATTAGTAAGTTTAAATATTTGAATTTAAACTATAGGAAATTGAGTTTAATTAATTAATTAATGGTAATTAATCAATTAAGGTTAATGAATTAATTAAAATTAATTATTTAATTAATTTCAGAAATTTGATTAGATAATTTGGGGAATGAATTTAGAGGAAAATAGATGATTAATTAATGATTAAAAACCATTAATTAATAGATGAAAATTAGTGTTTTTAATGTAAAGTCACAAGCCTGTCCATTTTCAGGTGTATACACTATCATCAGTGTCCTTGCATAGTCAACTATGGATTTGTTCCTTCTTTCAGCAATTCCATTTTGTTGCAGTTTTCTCAGTGTAGAGACCTGTCTTTTGATACTATTCTCATTACAAAATGTTAGTGAATTCATCTGAAGTAAATTCCCCTCCTCTATCTGATCTTAAGCATTTCAATTTTTTACCACTTTGTTTCTCTACCATTGCTTTGTACCATTTAAATATCTTGAATGCTTCTGATTTGTCATTTAGAAACACAATTGTCATTATTCTAGAGTAATCATCAACAAAGAGGATAAAATATCTATCAGCATATTAACTCTTTGTCCTCATGGGTCCACATAGGTCAATATGGACTAATTCTATAATGACATCAAATGTATGGGTTTTTCTTTTGAAACTAGACTTTGTCATCTTACCTTTTTGACAATTTTTGCACATGATACTGTCGGGCTTAATCATCATCAGTAAGCCTCTTATGTTTCTCTTTTTGATTATCTTTATCATGTTGTCAAATTTCACATGACACAATCTTTTGTGCCACAACCATATGTCTTCATTTCTAGCCATTAAGCAAGTGGTGTCAGTGTCATTCAAATAGAATAAGTTACCTTTTGTCTGCTCATTGGTTCCAATCAGATTTCCTGATTCATTGAAGATCTTTGCCTTCTTATTTTCAAATTCTACTCTATGACTTGAATTATTCAACTGAGAAACACTCAATAGATTATAATTCAATCCTTTCACCCAATAAGCATTTTCACATTTTATTAGGTTATTCAACATTATAGTTCCTCTACCTTCAACTAGACAAGGTGTGTCATTACCCATTCTTCTTGAACCACCATTATAGTATTCAAAATTCTCAAACTTTTGTTTGTCACCGATCATATGGTGAATGCAGCCACTATGATCCAGACATCATTTTTACTAACTTTAGATATGAGTGCAGTTTCTACATGCCTTTCTTCATCATCATCTGAATCATCTTTTACTGCCACAAACACCATCTCGATGTCTTCATTAGATTCGGTGTGAGTATCATCATCTTTGCATTTAGCTAGGTAACTGGACTTCTTTCCTTTGTCCTTGTTGTCTTGAGTATCTCTTCTTTCTGATTGTCAGTTTCTTTTGTAATCACCTCTTTCATTCTTGTTTTCAAATGACCAGTCATTACTTTTGTCATATTTTCTTCTGTTAGGATATCTTGCAGAAAAGTGTCCAATCTCTTTACAATTAAAACAAATAAGTGCTAATTTACCTTTGTATTTACCTTTGCCTCTCTACATTCTTCTAGCCATAAGTGCTTCAATTTCATCAAGATCTTCTTCTTCACTTTCACTATCACTATCTTTTCTCATAGTGTTCTTATGACTTGATTTACTTATTCTCAAAGAAGATTTACTTATTCTCAAATGAAATCAGTCTTCCAATCAAACTATCTAGAGTAACATTTCTATTTGCTACTGCTCTCATTTCTTGTATGGAAGATACTCTAGTAGCATAAGTAGGCAGTAAGGTTCTTAGAATTTTACCACCGTATCCTCATCTAGTACACCTCCAACTCCTTGTATAGCATTGACTACCTCTTTGATTCTTGTGTTGTACTGTGTGATTTTTTCACCTTATTTCATTATGAGATCATCAAAATTTCCTCTAAGGCTTTCTGCCTTGGCTCTCAAAACATTTATATCACCACCATGTACAAGATTCAATTTGTCCCACATCTGCTTTGCATTTGTGCATGCTTTGACATCTTCAAATTCATCATCGGAGAGTGAAGAAGCAAGCTCTATCATCATGCAGTTATGTTCATGCTTCTCTCTCATTTGTTCAACTATGGGTGCTCTTGTGGGAAATACATATTCAGTATCTTAGTATTGAGTAACATCATTTCCAATACCTAATAAGTGGAGTCTTATTCTGCTTTGCCATGAAGCAAAGTTGTCTTTGTTCAACTTGGGCACATCTCGTCTATTCATCTTGTGATCCTTAGCTTAGGTATTTAAACCTTCCTTCTAAGCACACAAGCTCTGATACCAATTGTTAGTAATAACTGAGAGGGTGGGGTGAATCAGTGGCCTCAAAAATTAATCCTTAAATTAACCCTTCAAACTTATTACCACTTTTGAGCCTCTAGTTATACTCATTCCTACAAGATGAATGCCTTGAAATACTTATATCAAATTTCTACTTGTCAGAATGCTTTGTAAACCTTCTTCTGTATGTTTACCGATAAGAAGTCTTCTATTTACCGAAACACGGTAAATAACTAGTGTATACCGATCAATCCAGAATAACTTATGTGAGATGCAAAACAATAAAGTAATGAAACATAAACACATAACACATGGATTTTTAATGTAGAAACCCTGTTAAGGGAAAAACCACTAGGACTGGTAGCCCAAATTTTCACTCTTATGAAGTGAGCTCGGTTAAGAGCCAACCCTGTTAAAGGTTACAAACACAATATTCAGTGTGACCTTGTTAGAGGATTTAAAAGATAGTTTTTCACTTAGTATCTAGCATATAATGCTACCATCCTTGATCAAACACTCACTTGGCCAGTCAATAGGTATCAGGAATATCCAATGCTACTTTCTATGATCAAAATTTTTGATACTCCTTGGGATGTATCTTAATTACAAAATACTTTTAAGTCCTTCTCAATAAAGAGACTTGATGCTTCAATGGTTAAACTAAAAAAGTAAAGTGACATGTTCATACATACAACTTGAATTGCAGATTTTTAGATCTATTGTAAGTGCATTACCTCTCTGACCAATATAATTAATTCAATACCTTTGCTCCACGTTGTTCTGCTATGTGATGTTGTTTCACTGTTCGTTGGTGTCTATAGAATCTAGCTCTTTCCTTAGATTTTTGATCAGGTCTGAATGAAGACTTTCTTCTCCTTCAAAATCTCTTCAGCATATATTTTTTTCACTCCTCTTCACCCCACAATTCTTAATGAATTGGGTTGTCTCTTTATAGACATTATTTCACTATTTCTTGGCTTTCTTGATCTTGGCATGATCCACAATTCTCGCCAATTAGATTTAAAGAAAAAAATCCATTTTTATCTCAAAGAGATCTTCTTGCCAACTAGAAAAAGAAGCTTTAAATCATTTACTTGTCTCCAGCTTTACCTTTTCGATTAAAACAAAGATAAGTATTAGTTAAGTCTATTTATAGCTCTTGACAGCTAAGCATTTTTTCATTTCTGCACTCTCTATTTTGTCGGTCAATACTTCAGTTAGTCATCGGTGATAATTGACTGTTCCATCTGTGTGACTTTAGTTGTCTTTGGGATCTCTATCCATCAGGAAACACTATAATTTTGTTCATCAAGTTACTCTGTGCTTTACTCGTTGGGAAACACTGTGACTTTTCTTGTCAGTAATGTTGTGCATTTTCTCGTCGGGTAACACTATGACTTTTCTCTTTTACTCTGACCGTCGGTGTATATAGTCACTTTGTGAATACTTGACTTATATGCATTACTGATAGCATAGCCTTTGATTCATTGATTATTTGAGGTCTTTGGCAGTATGTCCATGACCATACAGATTATATCAATTTGACATCAATGACAATATGATACTTTAACTGATTTAATGCCTTGCATGATCATCAACTTAACATCTTCAAACATTCAATCATTTATAGTTCATCAAGGTCTTCCTTCATGAAATCCTTTGGAATATACCATCCCTCTACTATAGAGATTGATATAACCAAGTTGTAGAATAAGTATGTTAGAGAGGACACCATTGTCAGCAATTTGATCCATGCTCATGTGCCTAGATAAAATAGAAATTACATAGCTCCCCTACCAAATTCTGGTGCACCATATCAATACAAGGATTTAAACTTCTACATAAAGTATATTTCTTATGGGTTTTGTAGGGTGTTGGGAATGGATGGGGGTAGTGCAAGAGTGCTTGCAGAATTACTGATGATCATCTTGGACATTTATAACTCACATGCCAATACTAACTTTGACTACATTCAGCATGTCATTGACAAGATAGATCAAGGCCTCATAGATATCTATAAGAAATCCTAGACATTCAGAACTCACATGCCAATACTAACTTTGACTACATTCAGCATGTCATTGACAAGATACATCAAGGCCTCATAGATATCTATAAGAAATCCAACCCTAATTTCATGCATTATTCTATCTTAATGCATTTTATTTTGTATTTCAATATTAACAACATGGACATGCAAAATTTGAGACCAAGGATGTAGTTCCAAGGCCAACCAAACCCTGTAAAACTTTGGAATAGGGTCTAGAACTATAATTCTAATTAAAATGAATACTATAGTTTTGAAAATTGGATTATACATTCAATTCTAGACTTGATGGGTCTCAATGTGACTAGATTTCCAATCAAGGTGCTTCAGCTTCTGAGGCCTTGCCAATATGTAGACAAATGGACAGGACATCACAATTGGGCTGACTTCTACTATGAGATAACCTTTACTATGATTAGGGTTTATGGATGTTCTTATCCCCCACACATACTTCCAAAGTATGTGCCTCCAATATTATTTGTAATGGAGTTTATCTGGCAGCTGATGTGGATAGATAAAGAGCACTTGGCTCCCCACAGAAAGGGTACTTTCACACAACGGAAGTTCAAGGTTTATAACTTTACCATTGGGAAAAGAGTCATGGATGTTGTGAACAAATAGATAGGGCATTACAAGATGATCATGGCCTTGTGCAGGTATGTGGATCCTAAAAGTTTCATTAAAAGTGCTAAAAAGTTGTTAACCCCAAGCATCCCTATTATCAAGGAGTATGAGGAATGTATCTAAGAAGACCTTATCAAAAATATCTTAGAAGATGAATAAGTAGCAAGAAGAGATGAAAAATAACAAGATTTAATAGGCTTGGAGCAGTAGATGAAGAAAGAAGGGATTTGATTTGGAGGTTTTTTCCTAGGAGTTCCATATCTGCAGAGACTCACAAAATAATTGAGTCATATAATACTCTATACAACCAATTAGAGGGTCTAATTGAAGACAAGAAAAGAGGTCCTGAGAAGCACTCTTCCTCAAAGTATGAAGAGGATGGTGATGGAGGATACCCAATTCATAGCCCTCCTACCATGGATTAGCTAGTTACAATAGAGAAGAGCATGGAAGTGGATCTTACTGAGGTTCCTGACATTGAGGTAACTAATGAGCCCCCAAGGAAGAAACAAAGATTAGAATCAGGGGAGCCTTCTCAAACAAAGACACAAGAGAAGAAGAAAGATAAATTGAGTTCCCTAATCACTGGTGATAGGCTATGCCACCACCAGCTTAGGAAGAAAATCAGGGAAGGGAAGAAATTAGAAAAGGATATACAAGAAGAAGTTGAATTACCACTTCAGTGGTGTCAGGATGAGAGAGACCTCCATCAAGAAGAGTTCCTCAATGATGATGCATTCATCAAGACAAATGAATTTAAAAAATTCTTAATCTGGAGGAAGCAACAAGAAATTGGGGCTCAATTACAATTGACAGAGGCTGGCTTTACACAAAGTGAATCTTTGCAAGCCCTACAAGCCTATGATATAGAGAATGAAACAATAACACCTAAGGAGGATAGACAAATAGTAAAATCTAGTGGAATGTTACTTGTGCCTAGGTGGGATTTGGCTTCTGCATTTATAGTTGACCAAATTAGGAAACAACCAAATGCTAAATTATCTTCTGAGACCCAAGTGGGGGAAATGATAAGAGGTTGTGGATATGACTCTAGATCTCAGACTTTAGCAATGTGGTCTTTATCTCCAAGGACACAAAAGCCATCTCTAGTTAGTATTGAAGAAAAGATGGATGGAGATAAGATTATATGGTCTATCCACAACACTTCAGATTTAGGGATCTCCCAAGTTGTTACCCACTTTGCACACCTTAATGAGGAAAAAATAGAAAAGTTATCAAATAGATACAAAATAATCTTTGATGAGTCAATTTCTATGGTGAAGGATAGCGAGGTATGCTTGATTAAGATCAAAGCATTACAGAGGGAAATATAAACTCTGAACAAGAAATTAGAAAAGGCTCCCAAATATCTCCCCACTCCACTGAAAGAAGTTGTGGATGCCCAAACAAAGACTACAGAAGATTTACCTCAAGAAGTAGGGCAGCCAGGCCAAGATCAAAATGAAGTGGCATTAAATTCCTTATTGAAAATTTTGCAGCACACAATAGATATCTTAAAGGGAAAAGTGGACCTAGTACACAAGGCTTATAGTAAGCTACTTGGCCTAGAGATAGAGGTCAAAAGCCACATTGCAACCTTGGATCCATACTTTGGCACTTTGTCAGGAAGGGGATCAATTTTTGAAAGACTTGAAGCCCACATAGGATAGATCTCACAGAGATTGTTTGTCAAGTGGGAGAAGCAATTGAACAAATTGGAACAACATTGTCTTTCTTCAAAGGCAAAGCTAATCAAATACATGCAAGGGTCAGCATGTTTGGTCTAGAATTCAACAAGTTTATTCCTCCAATCAAGGGAGAAGATAATAAGATAAAATCAGTAGAAGAATGGAGAAATGATTTTGATACTCTACTACCTAGCAAAGAGGAATTATTAGTAGAAGATAGTGTCCTAGACATGGACAGATTCAACAAAGCCCTAGACAAAGCATTCAAAGAAGAAGAAAACTTCATGAAGTTTGTTACAGATGTCAAGGTCATAACTAATGCAAGATGGGATAGGAAAAAGGTATAGTTATAGAGTATTAAAATTTTTAATTTTCCTTCAGAGGTAGATGTTATATAGTGGGACAACATCACCAAGCCCAAAAAGAAGAAACTAGCGATGATCAACCTAGATGTGTTAGATGAGGAGTAGAATGACATATGACATCTGATCAATGAGCACAAGGAGGGTAATCATCAGAAAGAATAGTGTAAGTTATCCTGTATTGGTGGTCACTAGGTCTCACAAAAACCTTAAGAGGTTACCCAGAATATATGTGGACAAAGGTGCCAACTGCCAAAGATTTGGAATCATTTCAAATCATCTACTCAAGTGTTTTCTTCACCGACTGAATATGTAATTGTAGTTTTTTCTTCTAGAAATTTTAGGTTTATCCTAGCCATTTGAAGCTTGTTGCATCCTTTCTCTCTAAGGATTCCAAGATGTCTAGTGCTCTATATATGATCAGGATGGAATTGGGAAATACTGAAATCTAATTTTTCAGTATTTTCTATCTTAGTAAACTGCATTTTTGAAGGTCTTTGGGGCATTTCTGGGATGATCTCCTTTCAAAAAGTGTAACCTTGGTTTCACTTCCCAGATTTGGGTCTATATTTTTTTATTATATTTCCAACAAAGTAAACAGATCACAAATCAGACCTAGGACTAGAAAGTTATGCCTTCTCCAAGTAGGCTTAAATTTTAATATAGTTTTTTTTAATTTTTGGTAGTTTTCATAAGTTTATTTGTAATAAACATTATGATGACTCTTCATTTCATTTCCAAGAGATTATAGTGACTCTTGGGATCCTTCATGTTTGTATAAACTCCAATTTTGAATAGAATGGCTCATTTTTTGGCTTGCAATTATGTTGTTAGTCTTCTGGTTTTAATATTGAAATTGACAATACCACAAGTATCACACTAGGTATTGTAATATGTTTCATAATTCAGATCAGTGGTATCGGAGTGGTAACACTCCTTTATGCCAATTTACACAAGGTCCTCCTACCAAACATTAGGACTGGATACACAAGATTTGTCACAATATCTACCTTTGAGGCACACACAATCGAAGATGTCAGACGATAAAATTAAGTAGTTGGTGGAAGAGGCTTTAAATAAGAAACAAGAGGAGATGATGAGTCAATTTTAACTCCTTCCATAGAATCAACAACCATCTGAATCAAGAACAATGTTTCATGGAAATACCCCTTTCAAAGTGCAAGTAAATTTTCACATCCCAAATTTTGAAGGAAAAGTTGATGTTGAAGCTGTTGATAACTAGTTATCAAAATTGGATAGATATTTTTCTATAAAAAATTTCTCAGATGTAGAAAAAATAATGTTTTCTCTCCTCAAAGCTGAAATCCATGTGAAATTAGCCTCAGAAGCCAAATTAGAAAATAAAGAATGGGAATTATCTGATGAAAATGACTTGGAAATATCTCTTTATAAGAAGCCCTCATGGGGAGAATTTGTGGAATACATAAAAGAGGCATAACTTCCTGAGGATGTTTATGAACATAAATACATAGAATGGCAGCTGCTTCGATAGAAAAGGGATCAGTCTATGCAAGATTACACCAACACATTCCATTCACTTTCAGCAAAAATTGGTATTGAGGATTCAGAGAAGCATCAAATTCTAAAATATTGTAGTGGACTTCACAGGTATATTCAAACAGAGATGGAATTTTTGAATATTGAGACATTGGCAACTGCCTATAAGTATTCTACCAAAATTGAAGAGAAATCCGAGAAGAAAGGGAAGAGGGGCTACTTTGTAAATAATAGGCCAAGGGTTGAAGGTAACAATAAATCTACAAGAAAATAGGTGACTAAGGAACCTCACTCAAACTCACCTAAGAACACATGGTGGGTTGCAAAAAAGACACAAACAAATACATGGATGTGGTGTGAGATGCATAAGTCCTCAACCCATAATACAAAGCATTGTCAAAGTATTAAAAATATTATGACATAAATACAATGAGAGGAAGCTGAATCTGAATCATCACCAATAGATACTTCTGAGAAAAAAGAGAATGATTCTATCATAGAAGCAGACCCATATGCCATAGTTGTAACTGCTAAAGTAATACATCGTGAAGATGAAGATAAAAATTTTCATTCACAGATGTGGGTTGATGGAAAGCCTTTACATTTTATTGTTGATAGGGGAGCCAAAAGAATTTGATATCTAGGGGGACAGTCAAAATATTGAATTTGAAAGTGACAAGACACCCACAACCATACTCAATGGGATGGGTAAATGAGGGACATGATATTCAAATAAATCGACAGTGTAATTTTCCATATTCTATCAAGCCTTTCAAGGATGAAGTGATATGTGATGTAGCATCACTGGATGTATGTGATGTCTTTCTGGGGCAACCTTACATGTATCAAAGGCATGGAGTGTGTGAATCCAGGTCATGTAGTGTTACAATTAAGCTCGAAGGGAAGAGGTATCAAATACCAGAGGTATGTCCAACACAAAATGCTTCTTTGATTAGTGCTAAACAATGTAAATGCTTGATTGCTCAAATTGGAGATTTTATTCTTCTCATGGTTCACCCTGAACAAAAAAAGTCAGTTGTTCTTAATACACATGCTAAGGTAGCCATAACAAAAAATCAAAAAAATCATATGTATAAAATTTTGAAAGAATATCTTAGTGTGTTTAAATCACCATTGGGAGTTCCAACACACTGTCAAGTCAAGCACTCTATTGAATTAATCCTAGGAACACCACTACCACATGAGCCAATATATAGAAGGTCAGTTTTGGAAAATGATGAAATTAAGAGACAAATTCTAGAGTCAATTTAGAAAGGACATATTCATCCAAGTTCTTCACCCTATGGAAGTCCAATTGTCCTTGCTAAAAACAAAGATGGGACATGGAGACTTTTTATTGATTATAGGGCATTGAAAAAAATCAGTGTGAAAAATAGATATGCAATCCCTCAAATTGATGATTTGTTGGACCAACTTAGGGGGGCTAAGCTCTTTACAAAAAATGACTTGAAATATGGATATCACCAAGTACCAATTGATCAAGCAGATGTGTGGAAGACTGCATTTAAATCTAAGGAAGGTTTGTTTGAATGGTTGGTTATGCCTTTTGGCCTAACAAATGCCCCAGCAACATTTATGAGGTTGATGAATGATTTTATTAGACCATTCATTGATTCTTTTGTGGTTGTTTATTTGGATGACATACTCATCTTTAGCAAGACTTTGTATGAGCATTTGTAGCATGTTGAATAAGTGCTTTCAACTTTGCAACAACAAAAACTTAATGCCAACATTGAGAAGTTCTCTTTTGGTATGCAGAGTATTCAATACTTAGGGTATATCATTGATACTGATGGTATCCATGTTGACTGAGTAAAGATTCAAATAATTATAGATTGGCCATCTCCTAAAACTTTCACAGAGCTTTGCAGCTTCTTGGGCTTAGCCCACTTCTATCACAGATTTGTTTTTGGGTTCTCACATATATCATGGCCTCTCAATAAATCACTAAGGGGTGGAGCACAAGAAAAATTTTAGTGGACAGAGGCAAGGAAAAAATAATTTGAAGAATTAAAGAAAAGACTATGTTCAGCACTAATACTAGTCCTCCTAGATATGCAACAATCATTCAAGATAGAAATTGATGCATCTGACTATGCTCTTGGTGTAGTACTCATGCAACATGGGCATCCTATTTCCTATCACAATGAAACTTTTTATGATATAGTACATAGGTACCCCACCTATTACAAGGAGTTGTATGCTATTGTTTAGGCTTGGAAACAATGGAAACATTATATACTGGGAAAGGAAACTATTATACATACAAACCATAAATCTCTTCAATTTTTGCAAATACAAGGGAATTTGCATAATGATAGACATTAGAAGTGGTCAGCTTATCTACAAAAATTTCAACTCAACATTCATCATAAAAAGGAAGCAGTAACAAAGTCGTATATTGTTTGAGTAGGCCTCTAATTGCAGGTTTGACAATGGTTTTGGATTCATGTGATCATCAATCATCTACATGGGAACAATGATATGGTATTGACCCTGATTTTGCTAACATATATAGTAATTTGGTAGAAGGAAAGTGTGTCTCTGATTTTCACTTGCAGGATGGGTTGCTTTGTCATGTTGGCCATATATGTGTACCCACTAAGGAATGAAGTAAAATGATATGGGAAGCTCACTATAGCCATGTTGCAGGACATTTTGGTATTGGTAAGAATAATTCTATCCTTCAAAAGTATTTCTATTGGCCAAAAATGAAGCAGGATATAATTTCATATATACAAGCTTATACAGCCTGTACAATTGCAAAGCTAGAAAACCGTAAGTTGGGTCTATACTTACCATTACCTATTCCTGATAAGACATGGAAGTCAATTTCAATTCATTTTATGTCTGAGCTTCCAACTACCAGGCAAGGGCATGATTGTGTATATGTTGTGGTAGATAGGTTTTCTAAAATGGCTATCATGGTAGCATGTAAAAAGAGTATTTCTATAGAAGAGAATGCCAAGTTATTTTTTGAACATATTTGGGTTCATTTTGGTTTGCCAAAAAGCATTATTTCTGATAGGGATAGCAGGTTCATAAGCAAATTTTGGTCTGCACTTTGGGCTAAAATGGACACAAAGTTGACAAAGTCTACAACATTCCATCCCCAAATAGATGGGAAAACAGAAGTGGTGAATTGAATTATTATTCATATCTTACAGATGTATCATTCAAAAAATCCTTGCACATGGGATGAAAGCTTACCCTACATGCAACACAGCTACAACTGTGCACTCCATAGTACTATAGGGCATAGTCCATTTGAGGTTTGTCTCGAGTATCAGCCATTGGCACCTATGGATGTAGCACTGCCATTTTTTCAATCTGATAGTCTATTGAATGTTGAAAAGAAGGTAGATAAAGAAGAAAAATTCATTGATAACATTAGACACTTACAACAGCAAGTTCATGAGATTTTGGAGCAGAGTAATTAGAAGTATAAGGAAAGGCATGATAAACATAGAACTCCTCATCACTTTCAAATTGGTGACAATTCATGGACCAAACAGAACCTTCATCCTCTTTGTTATGGCCTATATACTATTGTGAAGCAAGTTGGTGAGAATGCTTTTGAACTTAATTTGCCATCCTTCTTGGGCCTGCATCTAGTTTTCAATGTGGAATTGTTGAGACCATATTTTCCTCCTTTTTTGGCCATTTCCCAAGCTACTAAACACATTCAAGATGTTGAATTATATACTACTGTTCCAGTCCAGTGTGACCATGTTACTGAAGTCATTTTAAAGACTTTGAGAAATCAGAACATTCCTCTTTATCAGGAGGTTCAAGTTGGTCAGCATCTTCATCAAGGCAAGTAGTTAACTAAGGAACAAATTGAAGTACAATTTCCTCATTTTTTGTAGTAGGTTAGTGCAATGGGGCCCATTGACTCTCAAGGGGAGGAGGAATGATCAGGATGGAATTGGGAAATACTGAAATCTAATTTTTCAGTATTTTCTATCTCAATAAACTACATTTTTGAAGGCCTTCATGGCATTTCTGGGATGATCTCCTCCAAAGAAGGTTAACCTTGGTTTCACTTCCCAGATTTGGGTCTACATTGTTTTTATTATCTTTCCAACGAAGTAAACGGTTTGTAAATCGGACCTAGGACTAGAAAGTTATGCCTTCTCCAAGTAGGCCTAAATTTTAATATAGTTTTTTGCAATTTTTGGTAGTTTTAATAAGTTTATTTGTAATAAACATTATGATGACTCTTCATTTCATTTCAAGAGATTCTAGTGACTCTTGGGATCCTTCATGTTTGTATAAACTCCAATTTTGAATAGAATGGATCACTTTTTGGCTTGCAATTCTGTTGTTAGTCTTCTAGTTTTTATATTGAAATTGACAATACCGCAGGTATCACACCAGGTATTGTAATCTGATTCATAATTCAAATCAATATATATATAGAAAGTTATAAGATTGTTACAAGGATGATGAATTAAGAACTGCAAGGTAGACTTCTAAATTTTGTCTATTTTCAAGCTTTTTGTCTCTCTAAATGTATTGAACCAGAAGTATATTAATAAAATATAGTGAAGTTACTTGTTTCAAATCAATGATTTCTTCTTGTGTTTATTTTATTATCTTGTATGTTTAATCTGTAAGGCATTTTAAATGTACTGGTTATAAGATAACTGTGAAATTATTTGTAATTTTCTTTTAAGGAGGGAGTAAATCTTATGAGTAGTTCCAGAGGGCTAGATATTTGTATAGGAATTTGATACATGGGTGTGGAAATGAGAAGGTGTTTTGTAAGGCACTCCATTTGAGTTTCATATGTGTTCCAATTTTTAATTTTTGTGAATGTATATCTCAATTGACTCTTTTCTCAAGATTAGGCACTGGCCTAGGTTTTGATAAGTAGTTATCATCATCAATCTTAAATCTAAATAGTCTTTTACTTTCTTGTTATTAAGAATATTCATGTTTACCAATTGTATTAAAGGATATAGTTCATTTTATTGATTGCTTGAAGAGAGAATCATTAGGTTATCCTTCCTGAGTCTAGAACCCTAAAAAGAAGAAGGATGAGAATCCTTGTTTTGTTGTTATTTTCTCTTGCCAAGTTCATGGTCTGGATTGTTAAGCTTTGCATTAAATTGGTCATATTCATTTGCAAAATGTGTTATCAGTTGTTGCAGTAAAAGGAAAGAGATAGATCAGTGTAACCCCTGATCCATTGTTAAAGATTACTGAGAAGTAGTAAACTATGAAAGGTACACTTTCCTAAGTCTGTGGAGCTCAAAGAAGAAGGATGATTAATCCTCATCAATTAGACTTTTACTTGTAAGAATCAAGAGTTGGGAATCTAAGAGTCAAGCATAATTTCTATATTGAGATTCTACAAGAAAAAGTACTAACACTATGATAAACCTAGATTGATTTGGTTTGAGACTATGAATTCAAACTATAAATTCTCTAAGCATGAACATAGGCAAGGCCATCCATGATGAGCCCCCAAGACTTAGGTCCAGTCCCATAGGGTTTTTCAAATGGTTCTCACTATTCATAAGTAATAGTTCCATTCCCTTATGTATGGCATGAGGTTATGTTGTTCTTATGTATTTTATAAATGAGGTAAAAGTAAACCTTTGAGGCTCTTTTTATACCCTTACTATGATGAACCTAGATTGATCTGGTTCGAGACTATGAAGTCGAACTACGGAGCCTCTGAGCATGAACAAAGGCAATGCTATCAATGATGAGCCCTCAAGACTTAGGTCCAGTCCCATAGGGTTTTTCAAATGGTTCTCACTATTCAAATGGTTCCACACACACACACACATGTGCACACACACACACAACCAATACAAAATATACAACCTCCACCTGTATATAAGAGTTGATTAGAGAAAGTATCTTCACAAGTGATGAACATGCATATTTGACTCAGTACTGCTGGGAGCTTGCCCAACAACAAATGTACTATTGTGAAAATCATCACAAGTCCATTTGTTGTTGGGTCTAGTTCCCAGTAGTGCTTGGTCAAATCTATATGTTCATATTCTTGTAATTTTTTTGTTGATATTGGGTTGTAACCATGGTAAAATAGATTCATTTATCCTATAAAACCATCTCTATCTGGAAAAACCACATTGCCTACACTTGGCAAGAACTATGCTACACTCCAGCTATTGTTTTATTTTGGAATTGTTTGTGCAGGTTTGTACTCATCATAGAACTAAATGGGTGGATGGTAGATTATTATATTTTTTTGAGTTTCATTCATGTTTCTGCAACTTCAATTGGTAGTCAACACCACTCTCCCTCCCTTTTTTGTTTATACTTTCTTATTTTCTCTGAGGAAAGAGGTTTATGTTTTGGTTGTCCTGTAGAATTTGGACCATGCTTTTGTGGTGGAAAAAAATCAAGGTTTTGCTTCTTTATACTTTGCTTATTTTATGATTTCAAAGGACTAAATATGCATAGGATGAAGAAGCATAACCTTGATTTCATTCCACCACAAAAGCATGGTCCAAATGCTACAAGCTGAAAACCAAAACTTAAATCTCTTTCCTCATAGAGAATAATAAAGTATAATCAAAAGAGGGAGAGTGATGTTGACTACCAATTGAATTTTTAGTATGATATGCAAAGAAAGTGTGTAATTGAACGTAAATGTGGAATACACTGTGTAAAAAATTATGAGGAACTCCCTAACAAAGAAAAGAAAGAGGTTGAAGCTGAAATGCAATCTTACAATAGTGTTGAGAAGGAGGAGGAAAGAAGGAATATAATAATATTTTTGAACAAGAGAAAGAAAATTGATCGAAAGGTAATTTGCAATTGTACTCTTAAATCCTATTGTTTGATTAGTTTACTTGTGTTTGTATGCATGAAAATTTGATCTAATGTTCACATTCATGGAATTGTAGAGCGATGGTCAAGAAGGAACTAATGGGAATTAGTAGGGTCTCCAATTCAGAGGTGTAGTAATCTACATTTATTTCTTTCATTTTACTTTCTTCAGTAGTTTTATGTTTAACTTTTTCCTAATTTTGGTCATTTTGTCTCTTGGTAAGATCAGGGCGCAGGAAATTAGGGGACATTTTTCTTCTATCTAAAATTTTGTTTTTCATTAAAATGTTTTTTATATTGTTGTAGATTCCTAAAAATCAAAATCCATTTTTGAATATGAATGTGTTTTCTTAGAGGGCTATTAATTCGGAGAAAATTGTAGGATTTAGGGATGCCTTTTCCAACTTTTCATATGTTATTATGATTACCATTTTTTAAAGGGTTTTTGTTGACCATTTTGCTGACCATTATTTGTAACTATGATATCCTTATGGAGTTAAATGTCATCTTCCATGGACTAGCTATGTTTCAAACTTAGGAAGCCCCATTGGCATCATGCTGTATTTTATAATCTCACATGTGAATTGTTCTTCCAGTTCTACAAACTACATTTCACCCCTCATCTTACTGATACCATAGACCAGGGGACGTGTATTTAGTTTCATATTCATGTTTTTTGAAATCTAACTAAATTAAGGCCTATGATGTTTAATTGTTATATAAGTAGGTTAGTTGTATTATTGATTGACAACAATCATAGGTTTTGTAGCATCTTAAATTTGTTTGATCTTGTTGAAAGAAGAAGTATTTAGAAGTCTTTTAAAATATCTTTGAACTTGTTTTTCTCAAATTAGGTAAATTCTTTATGTTCTTATAATAAAATTATTATAGTTACTCTTATGGATGGAATAAGATGTATTGGAAGTCACTAGTTTTTGAATTATATCAGTGATATTTGATTTTTTCTGTTTAGAATTATGATATAATTTGTATAAGAGGCCATTTTGATTTTGTTTAGATTCTAATATTTTCTTGAGTAATTAATGTGAAATCATATAGAGTCTTGGTTGAGGAAAGTTAGAATTTTAGCAATAACAAATATATAAATCAACAATTAAGAGAAGAGCTCCAATTCTATTCTTTTACATGTCACAATCTATAAATTATTTATGGTATGGGATGGTAAATAATTTTTTAAGTTATATTTTGGTAGTTGAATTGTTAGTAAATTTGAGTAGTGAGGTTAGTATAATTTCTCTTTTACAACTTGTCAAATTGGGGTTTACAAGACATTGATATTAGTAGTTCAATGCATATGTTAGGAAGGCATGATATGATTAAATTATATACATGGTATACTAATATGTTAGATTTTAAGATAAGTGGTCATAGAGTTAGGTAATATGTATCTTCTCTCATACAATTATAAATCTTGTAGGTTTGGGATCATGGATATTACCGTAATATGTTACAAGAATTGGTTCTCCATCGTAGTTATGAACTGTTGGTTAGGTAACCTTATGAGGAGGTCTACCTATAACTTATTTGTAGGTATAATCTAATTAGGATCTCATCCTTGCTCACATATGTGGGTGGTAGCTGATGGAGACACTCTGTGGGGACTCTACCCTAGAAAGGGGTTGCATAACCACTTCTAGCATCCTTTAAAAGACTTGTTTTAAAGTTAAACCCAAACTACGATGTCTCTACGAGTTACTTAGGCAAGGATATTTATGATGAGCCCTCGAGGCATTAGGTCTAGCCCTTAGGTATTTTACTTTTGAGTCCTTCCTTGATCTTGCCACCCCTTACCAATATTTTACATAGTTTGCATCTCTTTACGAAACTAATGATTGATTTGGCTAAGTTATTGATGTAGTTTATCTTACGATCTTGTATGTAATCAACTATGAATTTTATATCATTCATCTAGTTGTGTAGCTGTATATACAGGTGCAGGAAATAGAGAGGCAAGGAGAATATGATACACAGGAAAGAAAGAGAAATTTAGGTATGTAGTTGCAAATCATGTTGGTTATTTGAACATTGTAATAATCTTTATTATTCGAAGTAGATTTATTATCATTCTAGATTCCAGCTAAATGATATAACAAATAGGTTCACACTATGTATTAATGCAGTATGACATTGTTTAGAAAGAAAATAAATATTGCAAATTAGACATGTTCAGAGTAGAATAAATAGTTTGTTTAATGTCCAATCTAGTGTTTTGAATTTTGGGCATTACATATAGCTCTCCCATTTATTTTTCAAAATTTATAATACTTCATACGGTAGAATTTTTCCAACACTCTTGTGTTATGGAATTTAATGAACATGTACGTATCAAAAGTACAGTTTATACAATTTTGTTTCTATGCTATAAACAATTCATTTTATTTGAATTATTGCTTATGATAGTGTGTGTTTTCTAAATATTTCCTTTGCATACAGACAAGGTGTTCCACTAGAACAATGCTTTTTGAGGCATTCTATCAAACAGTTCAGGTACCTTGCTTATGCTTCCAAAGCTTGCATATCCTACAATAATGGCATTTTGCATACAATTTTGGAGTCATTTTGTCAAACAACTCACGTACTTTGTCTATGCTTCCAAATTTTGCAAACATGTCTACCCTTTATGCTTTGATGTATGTTCATACCCTATTCCAAGTTCCCATTTTGGCACTGGAAGGGAGGATTTTGGAAAAGATTATGGAGTCTAGATTTACGCCTATGAATTGTATTTGATTTAAAGTTTCAAAATCCTTTTCAATAAATAAATTTGTTCATATCCTACAATAATAGAATTCAAAAATACCACATTTATTTTAGGCATATTTTCAAATAGTACATATCCATCATCTATGCTTCCACATTCTGCAAGCATGCCTACTAGAGAATGTTTAACTAAATTTCCCTTCCATTATGTTATTATGGATGTCCATACCTTTTTCCAAATATTTAATTTAAACTGTTTGACAATGTAAATTGTTTTGGTTATAAACCTACAAATTATAGGATATGAAATTGCACATAGAATTAATAGGACTAAACATTGGAATAACCCAAATAACCTCCTCATATTTCCATGCAAAAACCTCCCCTATTGTTTACTCTATTCCCATTCTCTTAAAAACATTACACAATTCAATGACAACTCGATCTCGTAGCTAAAAAAATGATGCCTATTTCAATCACAAGGGTGAAAGTTGTTGATTCTTATTTTGTGATTGCACTAATAATATGTTCTTTGTTGTAAATGAAAACACTCTCAGCATTTCTCATTGGGTTCATTTTTCACATGTTAGAATGAGTTCATTGATATCTTATATAATTTGGTGGTGCGTACAGTTTCTAAATTTATTCCAATTTTTAGGGAAAATTTATGCTAGAGTTTTAAGTAAATTTCTACACAAAGCTCCAATATTTCAATGCCAAAAAATTTATCCATCACACCTCAACATTGAATCCTTTCATCAGTATAAAAATGGAGTGATAAATCTTATCCTTTTAGGAGATTTGTTGGTTGAAGTAGGAAATGCAGTAGGAAAAGTTTCCAAGAAAAATAATGTACCATGAGATTAAACTATGGCCTTAGGATAAGATTTCCAATGTTCCCAAATTTTCTTTTGTTGATTTACTCGGTGCTTTCTATTACTACAAAAGGAAGTCATGCCCAACAAAATACATTCACAAGTAAATGTACATTTTTATAAGCATATCATGTATATTTTGTCCACTCCATATGTATATAGATATTTAATTCTTCGATAAAAAAATATTTAGCAGATATACCTAATCATTTAATTAAAAAAAATTATATTACAAAAATCACTAAACAACATTCATCATGTAGAAAACTTACTGTAATGTTTGTATTAAGAAGCTTATCAAAAAAATTGGATGTTTTTTTACAGTGCTTCAAAACTATTTGTATTTATTTGATGTTTGTGAGAACTAAAATTGTGTGTAAAGAATAAAATAAGGTTTTAGACCCTCAAAGTAAATTTTTTAAGTGAATGATACATAAGATCTAATGTGGTTATGGAACATTTATATCAAAATAGTCCACTGTCAACATAAGAAAATAGTGACTGTCTTTAAGTTTCTTGACAAAATTTGTAATATTGATATGGAATGAAGTTTAATAGTTTGAGATGGTAATGGGACATCATAAATGTATAAGATAGTCTTGATGAACCTTTTACAAAATCTGAAAGTGAAATGTGTAAAGAGAGCATTAAACTAGTGTTGAGATTGTCACACCAATGTTGACAGTTTTGTGTTTGTAGAAGGGGTTTGTGACCCTTATTTGAAAGGGCTATTGTACTTCCTTTATGTATGGAGGGATTGCATTGACATTCTTGGTATGAGTTTATGTGTGCTGAGTTAACATATTGATAATGAAGGATAGTGCTAGAACATGGAAGTCAAGGTGCATATGTTTCTGTAGGTGTGTGAAGGGTTAAGGACAGAGTGGAAGGATTAAATGTTGCTTGGTAAGTACTTGAATAGTGTTTTTCAATATGTGTTGAAGTTTTATGCAAGCCTAGTTAAGTGAAGACCCAAAAGTGGAAGGATAAGGCATTGGAACCTTAAGAACAAGGTAAGATGAATGATTGTGGTTGAGTTAAGGATAATGCTTGAAGTTGATTTGTAGAATGGAACCAAATGTAGTATTTGAGATTGGGTGTCAAATCAAGTGATTGATTGAACTGGGTTGAGAAGTTCTTTGATTCCTTAAATGGTGAGTTTGGACTAAATCTTGAAGGGTTCTTGAGTGAATGTGTTTATGGGTGTTTGAAGGCACTTTTGATCAGATTGAGGAACCTATCATAAATGTTATACATTCAATGATTACATACTTTATAAATGTTTTTATGTCTCTACTAATTTTTTCATTTGATAAATAGATGAATGGATCCATAGGATCCTAAGAGGCTAAACAAGGCTAAACAACTAAGTGTAACCTTACCTTATCACTCTCCCACTATGATAGTCAATACATAACTATGTTACCTTGCTTTATCTTCCCCTTCCTTGGACTCTCCTACCCTTTCATGGCCTTCATCATCTTGTATGGCCTCCTTTCATCACTGAACATGGCCAACATAACATCCTCTCACACCCTATTGGTGGAAAAATCCCTTTTTTGTCACTATCCCTATTCAAACCTTCATTGTGATTGATCCAGGCACTTTCTCACCACCAAATCACATGCCCAATATTTGCATGATGTCCTACAAGAATTTTTAGAAAGGTAAAATACAAGACCTACCATAACCCTACCTATCATGGAGCCCCATTCACACATGCAGACAAAAGGAAACTACACCTTTTTTTTTTTGTTTACCCTAGTGAGTGTTTAAACCAGTCAGATTAAATGAGGATATCTTTCGTTATAACCAACCAAATGACTTCATTAAAAAGCCAAAATGTTATATATGTTGGAAACACTGAGAGGGGGGGTGAATCAGTGTTTCTCTATTAATTACTTTTCAGCAACTTAAACATAAATCAAACATACATAGAATGAAGCTTAACATAAGAACTCATAACACATGATATGATTACGGGGAAACCTTGATCAGAGGAAAACCCCAGTGGGAATTAGTACCCACAAATATTGTACTAGGTATAATGAACCTGTTAAAGTTCCTTTGCCCTGTTAGAAGTAGTCTTTATAATATGAGTAAAATGACCTGGTTAAAGGTCTAACCCTATTAGGAGTCTTTTACAAAACCCTGTTAAAGGTATATGGCTCACTGCCCAATAGGATGAAGGCTACAACCTTCTGAAAGTTGATATACACTATATCAAAAGTGAACTACTATGATGACACTATTGTCTGATTAGTTCCATGTATTTGCAAATGCTCTTACTCTCTTAAAGAGCTATATCATATACTGACTTCATTATACTACTCTTCTATAACTTCCTCTTACATCATAATCTTCTCTTGTAACATATCTTTACATTACATACTTATATGTTCATATCTGAATAGGCATCACCCAAAACAAAACTCTAGTCGGCCCTAAAACAAAATATACAATGCTTCCGAACAATTTGGATCAAGTGTGTTTACTACAATGATAATTACATTATTAAAAACATATAACCAAAGGTGCTTAGCCATTACATTACAAAATAATTCACGCTGATCAAAACACTAGTCAGCTTCCATGCTCTGTCTTATGGACTGCTGGTCTACTGATCTGCCTGTAACTTTGACGTACTGTTGTTCTATACTATGCATGTCTAGATGTAGCATGTACACATGTCATACAATATATATCTAAATTCACATACACTGACTCAATCTCTCACACATGCACTGATGTGTTGATCGCTGAGTATCTCTGTCTACTCTATTTTCCATACTTAGTCATTTTGTCTTTCATGATAGAAACTAAACATGACTTTGTTTCCATGATGACAACACAAAAATGAGTCATGCATCCTCAAGAATTCAACTTACCAACAATCTCCCCCTTTTTCATTTATGGCAACAAAGGAATGTGGTCAAGTTACTCAAAATTGCTTAACACAAAAAGTGACTGTATATCATAACATCTTATTGATATAAGCATATACCTTTCCACATATACACATTCTATATTACTCCCCCTTTGAAATTAATGACAAAGGTGTACAAAAACTTTTAAGTCTTCTATATATTTACTCCATATAAACTTTAGGGTACACAATATGAAGAGATTGGATCTCTTTCTACCAAAATACTTTCATAACATCAACTGTCTGAAGATGCACGCATAGGGCATATGTCAGTTTCTCCATTTTCATTAGATCCATGCAAGGACCTTGATCATATGTCACCATGGTTTCATCAATCTATTTGATGTTCTCATTAAGGACTGCTAGAGATGGCGCAAGTGCATTTCTCAACTGTGTTTGTCTTATCCTTATCTTGCTGATTTCCAATTTTGCCTTCTCAATTTTATCCAATTGTCCTTGATAGACATTATTACAAATGTTCATGTCTTTCATGGATGTTTCAACTGATTTTCTGATTCTATCCACCATTAACTCTTCCTCCTCTACCTTTTTAGTGTGCTTAGAGGTGAACTTTACTCTGTCCATGCAGTTAGCTATGACTTTCTTGCCTTTAGCTACCAATTCTTTCAGTATGGATTGCCCAGTATTTAAGGAGTTCAAGTCTAAGGTAAATTTCTTTACCAAATCATTCAGTCTCTCCTTCTTGTATTCATCTTTTGCAATCTTAGTAGCAGAGCCTACTAAACTTTTAAAGTGTGATTTGAAGTTTGTCAAAATGTTGTCCACATCTTCAACTGATTAGACTTTGGCTACTTTCTAATCAACAGGCACTAAGTCATTCAATATGTTTACTATTTCCAAAAAGCGAGGGTTCCTCATCACTTGTTTCTCTTTTTCCTTTTCCATAGAAAGAACGCTAATCTTAATTAGGTCTTCTTCTCCCCATGCATCTAGACTTGCTAAATCAGGAGTTAACCTTGACAACAATGAGGTAGATGGTTGAGTGGATAGTGATAATATAGTGTTCTAACTGGTATCCATGCATTCAACCTTTACTAGTATCTCTTTTATTGGTGTCTTATCACCTTGAGTATCTTTTACTTCATTTATGTCAATTGGATCATTGATGGGAACTTCATCCTATTGTGCAGATGTATCATCAATGCACATTTCTTCAGTGCTTACAAATGCCTTATCAACTTTGTCCATATCTTTTTCAGATGCAATCATGGATATCTTTATATTATCAACTACTATAGTGTCTTCAGAGTCTTTATCTATATCTAAAGTTATTGTCACTATGGGTGCTGAAACCTGTGGACCCGTTGTAGGCACTATCTGAATCACTAGTTTTGTAACCTATTTAGGAGGATCTGGAGTAAATTTTGCTGTAGGCACCATTGGTGGATACATGTGTCTATCCATAAACACTTGTGCAAATGCCTTTTCAATATCCTTACCTATCTGCTCATATTCTTTGTCCATAATCTATAGGGTCCTTGTCTTAGTTTGGAGATGAGGCTTCACCAGATCTAATAGTATAGCCTTCTCATCATGCGAGCATACAGGAAGAAGAGTATCCAATGTTTCTTCTCTAATCTTCATGTCTTCCTCTATTGCATGTCTTTTCATGATCTCTAATAAGTTCCATAACTTATCTGATATCACTATCTTGAGTTCAAGAACTATCTTCTTAAACTTGATCATATGAGATATGATCATAGAATGTATCTCAGTCGTATCAATTTCTTGATACTTGTCATAGACTTTAGAAAGTGTATTTAATCTCCCTTCATTTAAAATCATGTTCCTCAAAACATTTAGACTAGGTCTAAATCCTACCTTAGGAGGAGCTTGAGTATTCTTTTCTTTGCTCCAAGTGTTCCTTGAGGATGGGTGATTTGTGGGTGTCTGTTTTCTTCCTCTAGTCTTCTTGCTTGGTGTAGACAGTGGAGATGAGTCTAAATCAATGGTGGTAGAGGGCGCATAGGTTCTCTCTACTTTCTTCTTCTTCTGGATCTGTTTATCCTTCTCAAGTTCTTTTTCTATCTTGGCATCTCTAGCTTTGTCAAGATCTTCTTGAGTGACTCCATGAACTTTTAGTATGTTGGATGTAATTCTAGATGCTTTCCTTTTATTATCAACACTGTGTAAGATAGTATCCACTTCATTGGTCTTCTCTCTATAAGTTCCCCACCTAGGCTCATTAGGATCTTTGGGCGTAGACAATAGAACTTGTGCATATCCTTCTAACATATGTTCTTCCACTTCATAACCAAGAGGATGAATCCATTTGGTTCTAGGTTCAACTACCTCCATGCAAGTACAATCTATTTCTACCATGAAACATATGGTATCCTTATATTTTTCAACCATCTTCTCAGATATTCGGAACCTATTCTGCATTTTGATCCTGAATGTCTTAATATCCATATCCATGGCGTCCCTTGCACTTCTCTCTAAAGTGGCCTTAAGAGAAATCTAAGACATTGTGGGTTTGCTCCTATCTAGGTAAAGGTTTGCAACCTTTCCAACAATATGGAAGTATAAGTAGATGATCAAGGATCCAAACCTGAATGTCTTTCTCCTATCATGCTTGATGATTCGAATGTTGTCAATCAATTGACCACGCAAGATCTCACATAGGTTATATTGAGTGTTATCCTTCACCATTCTGATAGCTACGAGGACTGTTGTTGCAGAGACACTATTCAACCTGCTTGCTTGCTAAAACTCATACCCTAGTATCATTGTTAAAATTTTTATATCATCTTCTTTGATAGGATCAACTGTCATTTCGCACTTGTCACTCCTAGATAGGCAAACTTGTTCAATTTGCTTCTTGACATCCTTGCCAGTAGGAAAAAATGGTCCAGTCTTAGGAAGTCTGATTAATTCATGGATTAGGTCTATAGTGATGTGCACAGGGACCTCACTAATCCAATAAAGATCATCATGTATTCTGCTTAACAAAATCTTCACCCATTCTGTCTCATCAAACTCATGCGCATTCAAGTATTCAAAAATAGGGTTATCTATCAAGTGCGTGAACTCATCCTTGAATGTGTAATCAAGTTTCATCATTGATCCCATATGAGTGGCTATGCTGACATCTCCTACTATTTCCTTCTTATAGTAAATGTATGCGCGGATATCTTCCATGTGAACAACACCTAGCGGGGTTTTAGAGAAAGCCCCTTCCACATCATCCAGTATGGATTTGAATGGATGTTTCTTGAATACAAACCTCTTCCTCTCTACAGTATCAAATACTACTAGAGTCACCATACTTACTTGGAACTTGCTTAAGTAGGGTTTTCATGAAATTTCAAAACGGCGCGACTTCTAGGGTTTCGTTCTAAACTTCTTTTCCATTCACTTAACTGCCAAATCTATTATGCTTCTGTGCTTTGATTTCTAGTGCTCCAATGCTCTCCAAATTCTGTGATCTCGAATGCAAGTGTGAATAAAATCAAACACTTACTTTCATTTATACAATCTACCACATTTAATGTTTGCAACCATACGCAAATTACTCAGAGATTTTGAAACTTTTATCCTGATGCATTTTAGACAATGCGTGTATGCATACTACAATATTATGTGCTTATAACCATGAATCCATAGGCGCATACTCAGAGGTGAGTATACCAATCACGTAGGGGTCCTGAGATAGAATAGGTCCCCCTACGATCAAGAAGGTCTATTCAAGCAGGAGTAGAGGGTGCGTCCACTATGGATGCATCAACTACTTTGTCAACATCATTGTCCTTCTTTACTTCAACCCAAATTTTTCTTGAATCTTCTTTTGCTTGAACAAACTTAACTTTTCCTTCTTCTTAGGATCCTCTTGCTTTTGAGTTTTGGATCTACAAAACCATGAGATGTGTCCAACCTTTCCACATGTGTGACAAATGATAGGAGGTCTCATGATTTTGTTCATCATGTTGCACTGCTTTGTTGTGTGTCCATTGTAGTTACATATCTAACATGTGGTGTTCTACAAATTCCTTTGAGGTTGATTTCTCTGATTGTTTTGACTCATTCTTCTTTGATTCTATTATGACTGATTTCTTTGATTTGTTTTGCAATGTATAGCCCTGTGAGCAAATTTATTACAGGAGAAACAATAACCATTGAAAGGTCTTACCTCTTTGCAATGTCTTGCCAAATGACCATGTTTGTTACATGCATAACAAGTTCTATTAACTTGCTTGATTTCCCCTTTAGGTGGATCTATTTTAATCTCTATAACACTTTCAAATTTCTTTGCTTCTGAAGATGCTTCATGAGGTTTCTTTCTTTCTTGCAATAAATTGACTTCACTTTGTGCTATACTGAATCCAAGACCAGTAGTGTCACCTTTTTTCTTTTGTGCATTGAGCTGAGATTGAAGTGAGTCAGAACTTATGTGGAGTTTATCAATCTTATCCTTTGCTTCTGTTAATTCAGATTCCAACTTCTTCTTTATGTTTTCTAATTCCAGTACTCTCATGTTTTCTTTCAAGAGTTCATCATCTAGTTATTTTCTTTCTTTGATCTTTTCTTCAATAGCAATTTGGCTGTCTGTGAGCTGTTCATCCAGATTTTCAACTTTATCTTTTAGAGACATATTCTCTTCATTGATATTTTTGATCATTTTTCCTAAGTCACTTGTAGATCAATCTTTCAAATCTTTTCTTAGTTTCTTGATAAGCATTTGTGAGCCATCAACTTTCAGTCTAAGTTCTTCATTTTCTTTTTCAGATCTATCAAGATCTTCAAGAGCTGCTTCAAGATTATTTTTCAAATGTTTTTCTTCTGCTAAGTCCATGATCTCCTCAAGTGGTTAAAATTATTTTCTAAGGACCAAAGCTTTGACACCAATTGTTGGAAACACTGAGATGGGGGGGGTGAATCAATGTTTGTCTATTAATTACTTTTCAGCAACTTAAACATAAATCAAACATACATAGAATGAAGCTTAACATAAGAACTCATAAAACATGATATGATTACGAGAAAACCTTGATCAGAGGAAAACCCCGGTGTGAATTAGTACCCACAAATCTTGTACTAGGTATAATGAACCTGTTAAAGTTCCTTTGCCCTGTTAGAAGCAGTCTTTACAATATGAGTACAATGACTTGGTTAAAGGTCTGACCCTATTAGGAGTCTTTTACAAAACCTTGTTAAAGGTATATGGCTCACTTCCTAGGCTCACTTCCCAATAGGATGAAGGCTACGACCTTCTAAAAGTTTATATACACCATATCAAAAGTGAACTGTTGTGATGACACTGTTGTCTGATCAGTTTTGTGTATGCGTAAATGCTCTTACTCTCTTAAAGAGCTATATCATATACTAACTTCATTATACTACTCTTTTGTAACTTCCTCTTACATCATAATCTTCTCTTGTAACATATCTTTACATTACATACTTATATGTTCATATCAAAATAGGCGCGACCCAAAATAAAACTCTAGTCGGCCCTAAAACAAAATATACAACACTTCTGAACAAGTCAGCTCAAGCATGTTTACTACAATGCTAATTACATTATTAAAAACATATAACCAAAGGCACTTAGTGATTACATTACAAAATAATTCACGCTGATCAAAACACTAGTCGGCTTCCATGCTCTGTCTTGTGGATTGCTGGTCTACTGATCTGCCTGTAACTTTTTCATACTATTGTTTCGTACTATGCATGTCTGGATGTAGCATGTACATGTGTCATAAAATATACATCTGAATGCACATACGCTGACTCTATCTCTTGCATGTGCGTTGATGTGCTAATTGCTGAGTATCTCTGTCTGCTCTGTTTTCCATACTTAGTCATTTTGTCTTTCATGACAAAAACTAAACATGACTTTGTTGCCATGATGACAACACAAAATGAGTCATGCATCCTTAGGAAATCAAATTGCCAACAATATATTCAAAGTATTATTAAATCCAATTCAATTTATTTCAAAATAATCCCATTGAACTAATAATAAATGACTGAAAACTTGATTGTAATAGTGAAAACAATACAAAAAGTGCAAGAAAACTTTAACTTTTATTAATCAAAACTCTTCAATTTATCATTACGCACTTCATTCTCAGGAACCATAGTCTTAAATAGAATCATATGTGATTCAAAGACCACAAAATATGTTCAACTACCTTCCAAACTAATTGTAACTAATCCCAAACCAACTGTTCCACAAATTTGCATTAACAAAAGATGTAAGAACGTTTTCAAGTAAACTATCTATCTAGTAAACCTTATTAAAATTAAGGTGTCCTTTGCATGCATTGTAGAGTCATGAAGGATATCCTCAATTATCAAGAGAAAGTCAATTGTTGAGGATGGATAACATCAAAGTCTTTTAAAAAATGCATGTATTTATGCAAAGATTATTGTCACACAACAGTAACATACTAATATATCAAGGAAAAAAGATAAATGTATATAAGTGACAATTTAATGTCTTAAAGAATTGTACAAGAAATAGGGAGGGTAAAGAAAATGTAATCACAATGATTATATGAGAAGTTATGAAATAAAATTAGGTATCAAAGTTTCTCACTTTATGGGTTTATTCCATGAAATCATAATGATTGTCAATTTTATTATAAATAATGACAAAAGGAAGTGAGCATGTAATGCAAAGATCAGTTATTGTCATGAAAAGAAGATAGAAAAGTCATGGAAGGATTGAGAAAATAATGTATCACTATTTGTAAAGATGCTCAGTGTTGAGAATACATATAGCATTGACATAGGAAATCATTGATATACATACAAGACAAATAAGAGATAACTGTTATAATATTAAATTAATTCACAAATAAGGTTACTCAATGTGAAACAGTTTTTAATAGTGTCAAGGAACATTAATCAAGAAATCATCAAACTAATGGAACGTTGACAGTGATAATAGTAATGAAGTAAGAGTAAAGGGAAATTGAATAAGAATGAAAATAAGGACATTAATAAAATTTTATTCTTATGTTTGTTTCTCTATAATTCTTTGTATTATGACATGTTGTGTTGCCATCAATGCCAAAGAGGGAGATTTTTGATGACAATTATTCAATTGTGTATTGTCATTGATGTTTACACAAATGTAGTGATGTTTACAAAAATGTCTAATCCTATCTGAGAACAATCAGTTTATGCCAAGCACTCTTGGGCATTGAAGAAGACCAAAGTGATTTTCAGTTCTAATTGAGTTCACTCGGGCATTACAGTTTTGGTCAAGCATTGAAGGATTTCAGTATTAACCGAGATATGCTTTTAGTGACAACCGACTAACAACAGTTTATATTTTATGGTTAATTGGTTATATGAAGTAGAAAAACTTAATTTTTAATGATTATTTAGAAGTTTATTAAGGCCAACTTGACAAGGCTTATCATATATATATATATATATATA
>MU226600.1:157505-195464 GCA_018584345.1 Thuja plicata
CGAGGCAAAATCAAATGGGATTCTTATTGAGGACAGAACACATAGAGCTGTAATTGAATATCTGATCAACAAGGATCAAGTAATTAAATCCAAAGTAGAGATCTGAATCACCAAAGATAGTTGATTATCAAAACAGGTCAATCCATTGTTACTCTCTAACAATTGTAGTAGTGATGAAAGTCTCTTAACAAAGTAGACATAATAGTCTTTTGTAAATCCTCTCACAAGGTGACATTTCTATATTGAAGTGTTTGAAGACCTCTAACAAGGCCACTCCTTACAGGGTGATTAAATCCTCTAACAAGGTCACACCTAATAGTGTGTTATTGTAACCTTTAATAGGGTTGGCTCCTAACAGGGCTCACTTCAGAAGAGTGAAAAATAGTGACTAGTTGCAATTGGTGGTTTTTCCCATATTGGGTTTCCATGTTAAATATTGGTTTTATCTATGTACATTTTATTTTCTTTATGGTTTATGTTTCTGCAATTAATTACTAAAGGATAATCAAAGTTAATATCTTAATATTTTCTATGTTAACCGAGTGACAGTAGAATATCTGTGTTAATCGAGTAACAGTGATAAATTTGTTTAAGACATCTAAGGGACTTAGATTTTTTTTGTGGTAACTGATTCACCCCTCCCCTCTTAGTTACAACAATTGGTATCAGAGCACCAAGTGCTTACAGGGAAGGTTTAATGGCCTAAGCTAAATATCAGAGATGTCTTACTGAAGGGAGATGCCTAAACTTAACAAGGACAACTTCACTGCATGGAAAGATTTGATGAGGCTACAACTATCTACTATTGGAGACATTGGTTTGCAATTCCTAGATCACAAGTATATAGAACCACTGAGACCTATGTCTGTGGAACAAATGGTGGACATGAAGCATCATAACATAATGATGATTGATATTGCTTCTTCACTTAGCTATTTCGAATTTGATGAAGTCAAGGACTACCCTACTTCCTATGATATGTGGAAGAAACTACATGATATACATGGAGGAGATTCCAATATAAAGAGAGTCAAAGTAGAAAGTCTTAGAGGTTAGTTTGATCTGATGAAAATGAAAGAAGGAGAAGACATTACAAAGTACAGTGAAAGAATCAAGAAAAGTGTCAGTGCAATCAGAGCTACCAATGGAACAATTGAAGATAAAACTGATGACATAATTTTTTCCATTAGTATGCAAATAGAAAATATTTTTTTGAACCATCGGTTACACTACACCAAAAGACATGTTTTAGTTCAGATCGAAAGTGCTAAGTAAAGAGAAACCCGATGACACAAGTTTTACAGTGTAAACTGAAAGTGCAAGCCAAAGATGATACAGAGGAACCCGACAAGCAGGTTACACTATAAAATGAAAGATCAGAAATAGAGGAACTTGATAGAGCAAGGGAACCCGAAAGATAGTTCAACAAAGGAACACTAAAAGACAGTCAAACTAATTTTAGAGAAAACTAAGCATCAGACACCGAAGGTCAGTTATATCCTAAGAAAAGTGGATCTGACTTCCACGTAAGATAAAATAGTTATGCTTTATATCCATATTTTATATTTGTTTTAAAACCCTATCTTGAGGAACAAGAAACATAATTGTAATTTCTTTAATCAGTCTAACTAATTAAAAACATGCAAACTAGGAGATCAAGGTCAATTTGTAAACCTTTGATCATAGAGTTAAGTTTGTAATATGTGAAACTAAAAAGGTCAAATATATTGTATAAATAGATGTTGTAATCATTCATTTGAGATGGATGAGAGGATTATTGTAGCCAATAAGCACATCTATGGATTAGACTGAGAGTTTCAAGAAGTAGAACAACAAAAGATGAATTTGGTTATCAAGAACCAAGAACCAAGGCTACCGAGCAATAGAGGTATTAATCAATCACATTAGGTGATACTTTGTACATGTAAAATTTAATGGATCTGTAATCAAAAATTTTAGATTGCATACACTCAAGTCAATGAGTATTTTTGTCTACATTCTAACAAGTGTAGCAAATAGAAGAAATCCTTTCAAGAAAGGTGGATTTAACAATCCTATTGTAAATCTCTTAATTGAGTGCACACTAAACAATGTTTCTAAAGCTCTTAATAGATTATACCTTAACCAATCTCCACATAATACTCCTAACATGGTAGATCATCAAAACTGATCAAATTGTAAGCCTTAATCGACCCCTTCCAATTTGCAGATAGTGAATTTTTTGTGGGTGTCATTCCCACCATGGTTTTTACCTTCTAATAGGGGTTTTCTGTGTTACCATATCTTGTGTTATGTGTTATTTCTTTCAGGAATGTTTCTATGAATGTCTACATACAATTAAGATTATGAATTGATATCACATGCATAAAGAAAGAACAACATATATGATTGGTATCAAATATTTGATTACATTAGGTTAAAGGTTAATTAAATAAAAAATTTATAGGTACTGATTCACCCCTCTCCTCTCAGTACATACTTCCCATTATTTCCAACAATTGGTATTAGAGATAGATCTCTTATTTGGAAATTTTATAGACTTAAGAGAAAAGATCATATAATGGAGAAGTACAGGCTTGACAAGAGTATTGAGAATCAAAAGATAGATATTCAAATCTTCTATGAGAAGTATAAAAAAGCTATAATTAAGATGAGACACTTGCTGGATGAAAGAAAGATTATGGAATATTTCTATAATGAAACAAATTACCATGAGGAAGAGATACTAGAGCTATTTGAGTCTTCAAAATCTACAACTAGCAAAGCATCAGACACATCAGAAGAAAGCATCGCAAGTCTGAATGAAATCAATCATAACTTGGCTAGACAAGTGAAATCTCTACAAATCAGTCAAGAGACATAGATGGTAAGAATGATTGATGTCATGAAAAATTCTAGACAAGCTGAGAAAGAAAGAACACTAGCTATTGATGATAGAAGGAAGATTACTTAAAAGCTACAAGATAAAGAGTCAAAAATACAAAGACTTAAAGAACATAATCATGAGATCACAAATCAGATTATTCTTATGAGTCAAGAGGAAAATAGAATGAATAAAAAACTCATTGAAAGAATAAAAAATATCGGTGAGATAAGAGAAGAAAATGAGAAGCTGAAATATGAAGTGAGAATTCAGCAACAACATAATGACATAATCAAGAGAGATGAAGAAAAAAATAAAAGGATGGATGATTTTCTTGATGGACAAAGAAGAGTCAACAACAATACCAAAATAGGGTATACCGAAAATGAAGAATCACCCAACCAAGCTTATCCAAAGAATGTGTACACAAATCAAAGACCAAGAAAGATGACATGCAATCACTGTGGAAGGCCAGGCCACACATCAAACACATGTAGGAGAAAAATAAAAGGTATTCCTAAAACCACACCTTCATTCATAGGAATTTTTTATAAATGTAACAAGAAAGGACATAAAGCATATGAATGTAAATATGAGGTGAAACAACCAAAGAAGGAAAGTACATGGAAAAATACTGTCCTACTTGCAAAATGCATGGGCACACATCCCTTGAATGATGGAAAAAGAAAAGGCAAGCATGTAAGCCTAAGAAAAATGAAACTGTATATCAACCGAAAAGAGTCAGTAACCAATATGTTTGGGATTACAATACATGGGAAAACTTGATTTAGAGGTACTAAGCACTAGTGCATGCATCTTACAAATTTACCCAAAATAGCCCAGTCGCTGCTCTCTGCATAGACTCGTAAACATTCATGCATAACTTTTGCAAAACATAATATTTTTGAAATCCCTATAGTGAGGATGAGTGTAATTAGGTTTTTAAACACATATTAAAACTTAGAAAGATCCAATAGTGGGTTTGGGAGTTATGTCCCCCGTAATAGCACCAAAAATTATGTGATACTCAGAAAATCAAAGAAGACTGAATTTTATTAATTCTTGTTCAAATTCGTATAACCCAAGCCTCTCTCCTTCACAAATAGAATATAATAATGTTTTATAACTCCTTTATCTTTTACTCCAACCATTTCTTTGCAGTTAAATTCAAAAAAGAATACCAAAAGACTTCCTTTGCATGTGTTTGAGACAAAAGACAAAGTGACTGTTATGTTTCGAAAATGAAATATTTCATCATTGAAAACAACTAAAAAATTAATAAAACTTCTAATTATGAATGCCTAATATATTCCAACACATTTTAGACTTATTATAAACACTTCTAACACCTAAAAAACCCCTAAACAATCCTTGAAATTCTTGGACACTATTGGTCCACTTACAATGTATATTAGTCCTTTAAGACAATTTCAATTACATGCTATTTGAAAGCCATAATAGGCCTTAAGACTTCATAATTGATCTTCTTTGAGGTTAAGACCTCTTTCTTAGCCACTAGTGTCTTCATTCATGTTTTGTCTTCTTGAAATAACCTTGGTGTCTTGTTGGAGTATCCTAGGTGCTCTACACCATATTCTATTGCTTTGAAAACTCTTCCAAGTCCTCTTGGAAACCTTGCAAACACAAACATGGCAGAAAAAAAAATTTGATCTTCACCCTTGGTTTGAAATGATCAACACCAAGGAACCATGCCATCCTTACATAGTGCTGCTCCAAAATGTATCCTCGCCTCCTCACTTTTAGTTTGCCTCTTATGGGCAAAATGTAGACCACAAATTGGTCCCAAATATGCACTTTTTCCTTAGTCTTAGTCCATGAGACCACTGCTGCAACTTGTAACTCTTTCTCATTCTCAAACCCTGAGCCTCTTATCATAGAGACCAGTCCATCTAGGATCTCATGCCTCTCCTCTAGTCATTCCACATTTTCTTTCATCATCAAGGGACTCAACACTACCCCAACCTGAAAATGTTCTCCACATTCAAGCCTCTCAAGACTTGATTTTCTATTGCATTCATTAACAACTTCCTCTTCAATCTCTAAATCAGATTTTGGAACCTCTTTGCTCATAGGTTCTTCCACTTTCTCATGTGGAATTTTCTGCACTTTCTCCTCCTCTTCATCTACTGCTTGCTCAAGAAGTGCTTCTATCCATTCCCACTTCTTTTGACTCTCATCCAAAGCCTCTTTAAGACTTTTCCAACTCTCTTCTTCTTGCTTCCTCTTGGATTCTTCTCTTTTCTTATTTTCTTCTTCTTCCTTCTTCTTTATTTATCTTTCTTTTCTCTCCTTCTTATCACCATATAGGTAAATCTTCAATGCCTTAACAATTTCTCTTTCACTCCTTGTCAAAGCCATCTCTTCTCACACCAATCTAAGATTCATTAGATCTCAAACCACCACTTTGGAAAACTCAAGGAGGATAGTTCAACTCCAAGGTTTCAACAAAGGACTCTAAATATTCCAAAACCTAGACCTTTTTCTTGCTCTGATACTACTTGATGCAGAGGCACTAAGCACTAGTGCATGCATCTTACGAATTTACCGAAAACTTCCCAATCACTGCCCTCTACATAGACTCATAAACATTCATACATAAATTTTGCAAAACATAATATTTTTGAAATCCCTCTCTTGAGGAAGGGAATAATTAGGTTTCTAAACACATATTAAAAAATCAGAAAGATCCAATAGTGGGTTTGCGAGTTGTGACCCCCGTAACAGCACCCAAAATTCTGTGATACTTAGAAAATAGAAGAAGACTGATTTTTATTGCTTCTTGTTCAAATTTGTACAACCCAAGCCTCTCTCCTTCACAAATAGACTCTAATAATGTTTTATAACTCCTTTCTCTTCTAATCCAACCATTTCTTGTCAATTACATTTGAAAAGGAATACCAAAAGATTTCCTTTGCATGTGTTTGCCACAAAAGACAAAGTGATTGTTATGTTTTGAAAATGAAGTCTTTCAACTTTGAAAACAACTAAAAACTAAATAAAACTTCTAAATATGAATGCCTAATTTATTACAACACATTTTAGACTTATTCTAAACACTTCTAACACTTGAAAAACCCCTAAACAATCCTTGACATTCTTGGACACTATTGGTCCACTTACAATGCATATTAGTCATTTAAGACAATTTCAATTACATGTTATTTGAAAGCCATAATAGGCCTTAAGACTTCATAATTTATCTTCTTTGATGTTAAGACCTCTTTCTTAGCCACTGGTTTCTTCATGCATGTTTTGTCTTCTTGAAATAACCTTGGTGTCTTGTTGGAGTATCCTAGGTGCCCTGCACCATATTCTATAGCTTTGAAAACTCTTCCAAGTCCTCTTTGAAACCTTGCAAACACAAACATGACAGAAAAAACAATTTTATCTTCACCCTTGGTTTGAAATGATCAACACCAAGGATCCATGCCATCCTTGCATATTTCTTCTCCAAAATGTATCATCTCCTCCTCATTTTGAGTTTGCCTCTTATGGAAAAAATGTAGACCACAAATTGGTCCCAAATATGCACTTTTTCCTTAGTCTTAGTCCATGACACCACTGCTGCAACTTGTAACTCTTTCTCATTCTTAAACCTTGAGTCTCTTCTCATAGAGACCAGTCCATCTAGGATCTCATGCCTCTCCTCTAGGTGTTCCACATATTCTTTCATCATCAAGGGACTCAACACTACCCCAACCTGAAAATTTTCTCCACATTCAAGCCTCTCAAGACTTGATTTTCTATTGCATTCATCAGCAACTTCCTCTTCAATCTCTAAATCAGATATTGAAAATTATTTTCTCATAAGTTCTTCCACTTTCTCATGTGCAATTTTTTGCACTTTCTCCTCCTCTTCATCTACTGCTTGCTCAAGAAGTGCTGCTATCCATTCCCACTTCTTTTGACTCTCATCTAAAGCCTCTTTAAGACTTTTTCAACTCTCTTCTTATTGCTTCCTCTTGGATTCTTCTCTTTTATTCTTTTCTTCATCTTCATTATTCTTTATTTCTCTTTGTTTTCTCTCCTTCTTATCACCATATAGGTAATCCTTCAATGCCTTAACAATTTCTCTTTCACTCCTTGTCAAAGCCATCTCTTCTCACACCAATCTAGGATTCATTAGATCTCAAGCCACCACTTTGGAACACTCAAGGAGGATAGTTAAACTCCAAGTTTTCAAAAAAGGAATATAAATATTCCAAACCCAAGACCTTTTTCTTGCTCTGATACCACTTGATGTAGAGGCACTAAGCACTAGTGCATGCATCTTACAAATTTACCCAAAATTGCCCAGTCGCTACCCTCTCCATAGACTCGTAAACAGTCATACATAACTTTTGAAAAACATAATATTTTTGAAATCCCTCCATGAGGATGGGCATAATTAGGTTTCTACACACATATTAAAAACTCAGAAAGATCCAACGATGGGTTTGGGAGTTATGACCCTCGTAACAACACCCAAAATTCTGTGATACTCAGAAAATAGAAGAAGACTAAATTCTATTGCTTCTTGTTCAAATTCGTACAACCCAAGCCTCTCTCCTTCACAAATAGACTCTAATAATGTTTTATAACTTCTTTCTCTTCTACTCCAACCATTTCTTGGCAGTTACATTTGAAAAGGAATACCAAAAGACTTCCTTTGCATGTGTTTGCCACAAAAGACAAAGTGACTGTTATGTTTTGAAAATAAAATCTTTCAACTTTGAAAACAACTAAAAACTAAATAAACTTCTAAATATGAAGGCCTAATGTCTTCCAACACATTTTAGACTTATTCTAAACACTTCTAATACCTCAAAAACCCCTAAACAATCTTTTACATTCTTGGACACTATTGGTCCACTTACAATGCATATTATTTCTTTAAGACAATTTCAATTACATGTTATTTGAAAGCCATAATAGGCCTTAAGACTTCATAATTGATATTATTTGATGTTAGGACCTCTTTCTTAGCCACTGGTGTCTTCATGCATGTTTTTTCTTCTTGAAATAACCTTGGTGTCTTATTGGAGTATCCTAGGTGCCCTGCACCATATTCTACAGCTTTGAAAACTCTTCCAAGTCCTCTTGGAAACCTTGCAAACACAAACATGGTAGAAAAACAAATTTGATCTTCACCCTTGGTTTGAAATGATCAACACCAATGATCCATGCCATCCTTGCATAGTGCTGCTCCAAAATGTATCCTCGCCTCCTCATTTTCAGTTTGCTTCTTATGGGAAAAATGTAGACCACAAATTGGTCCCAAATATGCACTTTTTCCTTAGTCTTAGTCGATGAGACCACTGCTGCAACTTGTAACTCTTTCTCACTCTCAAACCTTGAGTCTCTTCTCATAGAGACCATTCCATCTAGGATCTCATGCCTCTCCTCAAGGAATTCCATGTCTTCTTTCATCATCGAGGGACTCAACGCTGCCCCAATCTAAAAATGTTCTCCACATTCAAGCCTCTGAAGACTTGATTTGCTATTGCATTCATCAACAACTTCTTCTTCAATCTATAAATAATATTTTGGAACCTCTTTTCTCATAGGTTCTTCCACTTTCTCATGTGAAATTTTCTTCACTTTCTCCTACTCTTCATCTACTGCTTTCTCAAGAAGTGTTGCTATCCATTCCCACTTCTTTTGACTCTCATCCAAAGCCTCTTTAAGACTTTTCCAACTCTCTTCTTCTTGCTTCCTCTTGGCTTCTTCTCTTTTATTCTTTGATTCTTCTTCCTTCTTCTTTATTTCTCTTTCTTTTCTCTCCTTCTTATCACCATATAGGTAATCCTTCAATGCCTTAACAATTTCTCTTTCACTCCTTGTCAAATCCATCTCTTCTCACACTAATCTAGGATTCATTAGATCTCAAGCCACCACTTTGGAACACTCATGGAGGATAGTTCAACTCCAAAGTTTCAAAAAAGGACTCTAAATATTCCAAACCCTAGACATTTTTCTCACTCTGATACCACTTGATGCAAAGGAATGAAGCACTAGTGCATGCATCTTACAAATTTAACCAAAATTGCCCAATCCCTGCCCATTGCATAGACTCGTAAATAGTCATACATAACTTTTTAAAAGCATAATATTTTCAAAATCCCTATAGTGATGATGGGAATAATTAGGTTTCTAAACACATATTAAAAAATCAGAAAGATCCAACAGTGAGTTTGGGAGTTATGGCCCCCGTAACAACACCCAAAATTCTGTGATACTCAGAAAATAGAAGAAGACTAAATTTTATTGCATCTTGTTCAAATTCATAAAACCCAAGCCTCTCTCCTTCACAAATAGACTCTAATAATGTTTTATAACTCCTTTATCTTCTACTCAAACCATTTCTTGGGATTTACATTCAAAAAGGAATACCAAAAGACTTCCTTTGCATGTGTTTACCACAAAAGACAAAGTGACTGTTATGTTTTGAAAATGAAATCTTTCAACTTTGAAAACAACTACAAACTAAATAAAACTTCTAAATATGAATGCATAATGTCTTCCAACGCATTTTAAACTTATTCTAAACACTTCTAACACCTAAAAAACCCCTAAATAATCCTTTACATTCTTGGACACTATTGGTCCACTTACAATGCATATTAGTCCTTTAAGACAATTTCAATTACATGTTATTTGAAATCCATAATAGGCCTTAAGACTTCATAATTGATCTTCTTTGATGTTAAGACATCTTTCTTAGCCACTGGTGTCTTCATGCATGTTTTTTCTTCTTGAAATAACCTTGGTCTCTTGTTGGAGTATCCTAGGTGCCCTGCACCAAAACTGCACAACATGTGGAAGATTTGGACACATAGCTGCAAACAATATGAGACAATGGAAAAGAAAGTCTAGGAGCTGGTGTAACCCCAGAATGACATGTCTACACTATCATAAAGTTGGTAATCTAAAGAAAGACTCTCGAGACCGAATGACAGAGACCAACACCTTTGCCAATGGAAACACCATTGAGGACATTAGGAAGATGACAAACAGAATGTGGAGGAAAGCTACAAACAATGATGAAACTGGACCAAGCAATGGAATTGGTGACACCTTATCCAATGGATCTAGTGACATCACCATCCCTACTTAAGCAGAAAAAGTAAGTATGGAACTGCATTATACCAATTTATATTTTGCATTAGTTCCATTATGCATAGTTAATATACAAAATCAACATGATTAAAGATGCACTATGGTATTACTTGTTATGATTCTATGAAAACAATCTTGTCAGTCAATATATAATGAAATTCATCAGTGTACATACAAATCTAAGATGTCTATACTTATCGAGAATCGTTAGTTAACACATAAAAGCTAAGTCGCTAGTGTAAACCAAGATCCAACGGTAATCATGTGAGTTGACAATGTTGTCTTTGCCATACACTTAAATCCATCGATGAATGTTACAAGCTAATAGCTGCCTCGAAGCTTCACATTCTCATTGAGAAATTTATTTGTGTATCACCCGATGACTCTGTCTTCACACACTGAGAAGTGGTTGAGCATTAATAACTTGACTTAGGAAAAGTCTATAAATAGACGATGGAAGGGTTTCATTTTTTCACCAAGCAACTAGAGCGAAGAGATAGAGTGAAACTAGAGCACAAAGTGACCAGATTGCAGAGCGACTCCAACCTAGTTCATAGCACTTAGAAAGATTTATAACAACTACAAAGGTTGAAGTAAGTAACAATAATCACCGAGAACTCTGGTTTCATTCATGAAAAAACCCTAATTTTAGAAACGATGGTAACTATGTCAAGAACTTCTAAGATCAAGAATGATAAGAATAATAAGGTCAACCTAATCAAGAATTCAAATTGTGAGGAACCTCATTACAAGATATGTCTTGAGGTTGCTTTAGAACCCGACAATGCTGGTGCATTCTCCAGTATACCAGCTAGGGTTTTTCTCATTGAGGACGTGCGAGCACATATACACTAGAAGATAGTAGAAATAGGAGACCTGGAAGTTGAGAAATCTTTCAAGAACAACGATGATGACAGTATCAAGGAAGAGCATAAGCACATTGACGTAAAAGGGCTCACAAATTCCCTATGGTTCCCAAAGGAGTTCAAAACCGAATGGATTCATTCAGTACTAAGCAGGATACATGACTGAAATATATGGATAGATGAGCCTAAACCAATAACCAAGGATGTTATAGACATTGTTACCAGTTATCCCATAACTAATAAGGTAAAGGCACTAAAGCACCCGCCTAAAATTGACATTGAGAAGAATACAGGAGCAACATGGGATGGAAAAGGACTAAAGGTATCCACCATCACCAATGTTGAGCTAAAATTTGGAGCATGTGTCTTACAATACAAATTATTTCAAGCTAGCAGGATGAACAGTATTGCATCTGAAGTAGTAGATACTGTTAGAGTAATAGTCTCTCAGGTTATTAATTAAATCATTATGATCTAATTACTAACTCACCTATTCACTCTAGTTGCTTAAGCTTACCTTAGGTTTTCTCTTTTAGGGTTTCATGATTCCTTTTATAAGGATTCACCTCTTTGCATTTCATAAGGAGTTTTCACATCATTGTAATTTCTAGAAACATATTGTTAATATATTGTTTTCTGTTGCATATGATGTCTCCTCTAGCTTTTTGGCTGCCATAGCTTTCTCTTGTCTTATGTTCTTCACTTCCTCCATGTAATAGGTTATGCATGCAGGTGTCCTTGGAAGAAAAGGTTTTTTCCTATTCTAACATGGTATTAGAGCCATCCTGCAGCTGGCTCATTTTTTTCAGCCCTAGGGGCTTAAACTTTGTTTTTGAGGCCTTTTTGACCCTCCCGGACTATTTTCGCTCTATCTTGAGCATACGGGGGTCTTTTTCCAACTTCCATATACCGTCGGAAAGCTCTTTTTAAGCTCTTTTTGATGATAGAGGTTGGGGTTTTTTTTTCTACTATTTTGATAGTGTTTTTTTTCAAAGTCTGATGTTTGTTTTTGCCTTTCAGGAGCCATATCTTGCTCATATGGACTCCATTTTTGACAAACCAGATATCATCAAAAAGCTAGTTCAGTGAACTATTCAGTTGGAAGGGTATTTTTTCCAGATTCTACTCTAGGTTCTCTCTCCTCCAAGATTTTCTCTTTCACACTCTGGTGGATTACTTGGGTTCTACAGGTCCTGGGATCTCTTCTTCTGATCTTCTGGATCACTCTTCTTTCTGACTTCTAAGACTGTATGCTTCTCTTCTATAGCATTCTTTATTCTGTAAACATGCTAAGATAAAGTGCTTGCTTCTACATATCTGGGATTTCGAGCACCTTGTATGTTTTTTGTACTCGCACTCAGTTATAAAGTGCCATGGGGGGTTATGATGTTATGCCATTTTGTGTTCATCCACCTTTGTCAAGTGAGCATACCTTCCACAACATTAGCCCATGTTGTGTGTCAGTGACACTACCATTTATCTTGTGCTTGTACTTCTGTTGCACTATTGGTGTTCCTGATTCTTCTTTCTGCAGATGTTTCTGGCATTGCATTTTAGTGTTCCTGTCACCTCTCTCTATTCAGCATTATGGGGGGGTTCACCTGTTGGTTCTATTGCTTCCTTGGTTTGATTGATCAGCTCTTTAGACTTTGTCTTCTCTACCTGGTCATGCACTTCAGTGGGAGTTCCAGCAGTTACTTTTGATAGAGTTTATAGCTTCTTTCTCTTTCTTGTTCCTTTCTTTGGGACTTTCCCTAGATTGGAGGCTTAGTTTCCTTCATCTAGTTTATTTCTTGTATTGGGTACCTAATCAGGCCTTGTTTCCGGAACCCTTCTTTCCTACTTTCTGTAGTAGTCTCCTAGGTTTTTGCTTCTCCATAAGCTTATTTTAAGGGGGGTGTTAGAGTAATAGTCTCTCAGGTTATTAATTAAATCATTATGATCTAATTACTAACTCACCTATTCACTCTAGTTTCTTAAGCTTACCTTAGGTTTTCCCTTTTAGGGTTTCATGATTCCTTTTATAAGGATTCACCTCTTTGCATTTCATAAGGAGTTTTCACATCATTGTAATTTCAAGAAACATATTGCTAATATATTATTTTCTGTTGCATGTGATGTCTCCTCTGGCTTTTTGCCCGCCATAGCTTTCTCTTGTCTTTTGTTCTTCACTTCCTCCATGTAACAAGTTATGCATGCAGGTGTTCTTGGGAAAATAGGGTTTTTCCTATTCTAACAGATACAACATACAAGATTGTCAAGAAGGGACTAGTATAGTTGGATCTATCAGAACTTTTGCTAAGACAATTGGATGAGAACATGAAGACAATAAGGACTGCAAAGTCCAACTCATGTAAGTTTGGTTCACTCATCATGTGCATATTCTTATATTCCCAAGAATCCTTCCCATCTATAGGAAATGTCAAATGGGACACGACTAGACCAGTGACCACACAGATTAGTGAGGTCATCAAATCACTAGGAGACAATTTCAAATCAGTCATGGATTAATATGTTGTTGGATTCAAATAAAGAATACATAAGAGAGTAAGGATTCTAGGACAGTTAGTAGGAAAATTCAAGACTGACATATGTTTTATGGTGGACACTGCCTACACCTAAATCAAGCCAGTTGTACCAAGAATAGCATGGCTGGCACCACTTGATTATGAGGTGAACATAGATCAAGCATCAAATGCTATTGAGGCATTGATAAATGAACCATTAGATAAATCACAGCCAAAGTTTGGAACTTATGAGGAAGCCAAGGAAAGGATAAAAATTGCTTAGTTGTGAAAAAGATTGATATGAAGAAAGATAAGATGGTTAAGAACTTGAAAAAAAATCTATCAGTGAATGAAGAGGAAATTGAACAAAAAGAAGAAATCAAGGGTCAGTCACCCTTTGGTGAAGTTGAGAAGGAGAGTGACTTAGAATTCACAGAGTCAGATACACCACTACCTCCACCAGCTAAGAAACCTAGGACTACTTCTACATCTAGGACTAGGAGTCAAAGTCAGAAAACAAAGGATGCAAATCCTTCACCGGTAAAGAAAGGTCAAGTAAGGACCTACGAAAGAAAACCTCAAACAAAATAGACCAAAGCACCAACTAGGGGAAGGAAATTAATCCTAAACAAGGAAGATATAGAAGATACTCAGTAAGATGACTCTGTCCAAAAAGAAAAGAGTAAGATTCCTAAAACTATTGATGAGGTATGTGCTTCAATTGTCAAATCAAGAACAGTCAATGATTGCAAGATTAAGAAATGGCTAACATTGGATCCAAAGGATCAAAATAAAATAGAAGTGGCAATTATCAAAATGATGTGTCTATTCAAATATGTTCCCATAAAATTGGCAGATAATATGAAAAAAGAACATTAGGATAGATTATCAGAAAGATGGACATTTGCATTACACTCTAAGAAAGAGATTAGGGAAATAGCCCTAGTTTTTTTCATGCCTCCCAAATCTAAAATGGAGGAGTTTGAAGAACTGATGAAGAAACACTCCACAAGGTTCTCACCAAAGGTAAGAGCCTATCAAGTACTTCAAGGACATCTACTTGAACTAGATAGGAAGAGTGAAGCTGAATGGAGAAAAATACTTGATATACCTAAAAATGATACAAGTCCCGAGCCACAAAAAGCTCTTACCAAAAATCAAAAAAATAAAGATGATCAGGCTAAATAGAACCCCAAACACATTATTATCACTGATGAAGATGTCAATGAAGAATCATTGAATACAAAATGCAACAAGGATATGGACATTGCAGATGAAGCATGGCCAGATAATACAATCATTGATATTATCGGAGGAGATCCTGCAGATGAGATACAAAAAGATGAAGATGTCACTGTTGTCTAAGACCAAATTGACGAATAGGACACTACAACAGATTTTGCATATGTAGACACACCAAGACAAATACCACTATTGATACAAGCTATCAACATTATCTTAGAAAAGGAGAGATCACTAGAGGAGGAAACAAGCATACCCGAGGATAAGGGTAATGATGAACAAAAAGATACATCTGATGAGAAGAAAGAGACAACCGATGAATAGGTAGTCATTGGTGGAGAATAAAAAATATGGATATCACACCACAAAGGATGCACAAATAAAAGATATAGATGAAGTGCAAAAAGAGAAAGGTTAACAAGATAAGACAGTTTCTACCGCTCCTAAGAACACTGAAGGAGATGTTGAAGTTACACCTAAGGTTGATGAGGAGACGTAGAAAAAGAAAGATTAGGGAAAGATCCCTAGTTTTTTTCATGCCTCCCAAATCTAAAATGGAGGAGATTGAAGAACTGATGAAGAAAAACTCCACAAGGTTCTCACCAAAGTTAAGAGCCTATCAAGTACTTCAAGGAAATCTACTTGAACTAGACAGGAAGAGTGAAGCTAAATGGAGAAAAATACTTGATATACCTAAAAAGGATACAAGTCTCGAGCCACAAAAAGATCTTACAAAAAATCAACAAAATAAAGATGATCAGGCTAAATAGAGCCCCAAACACATTATTATCACTGATGAATATGTCAATGAAGAATCATTGAATACAAAAGGAAACAAGGATATGGACATTGCAGATGAAGCATGGCCGGATAATACAATCATTGAAATTACCGGAGGAGATCCTACAAATGAGATACAAAAAGATGAAGATGTCACTATTGTCTAAGACCAAATTGATGAATAGGACACTACAACATATTTTTCATAGGTAAACACACCAAGAAAGATACCACTATTGATACAAGCTATCAACATTATCTCAGAAAAGGAGAGATCACCAGAGGAGGAAACAAGCATACCCGAGGATAAGGATAATGATGAACAAAAAGATACATCTGATGATAAGAAAGAGACAACTTATGAATAGGTATTCATTGGTGGAGAATAAAAAATAAGGAGATCACACCACAAAGGATGCACAAATAAAAGATACAGATGAAGTGCAAAAAGAAAAAGGTGAACAAGATAAGACAGTTGTTACCACTCCTAAGAACACTGAAGGAGATGCTGAATTTACACTGAAGGTTGATGAGGAGATGTAGAAAAATAAAATTGAAAGGAAAACCCAAAGAAGTAGGAAAAATGTACAACACCATAGAGGCCTTCCTCCAGCACATCAGACCAAGCAAAAAAGTTGGTTATGGTTTTACATACAAGTGCATCAAAAAAGAAGAAAAAGAAAACCAAGAAGAGTGAGTTGGAGGTCTGGTGTAGGAGAACCCTAGATAACCTAAGTGTTCATTTGGAACTTATGGTTTCCTACAAGGTTATAGTGACCTTTATATCATGTTAGTACCCTAGGTTTCTCATTGGACTTCTTTTGTAAGGCCTAGTTCCAAGATTGGCACTTTATAAGCCCTTGGTCAACTATTGGTCAATGAATGTCCAAAACCTAGAATATAGGTTATTTTCATGTTTTCATGTTTTTATCCATCAGGGATCAAAAAATAATCATTTGGACCAAGTTTGGTCACCTAGGATGCAAAATTGCTCAAAAAGTTGTCAAGCAACTTTTGAGCAACATTGACAACTTTTGTCAAAACTTGTAAAACTCATTCCCAAATGGCTAATTAGTTTAAAAATGAAATTTAACCATTTGGAATTCCTAAATAATCCCTCATACACAAGTGGTAGGAGGATGATGTAATTTTGGCATTTGAAATCAATAAAGATCAACCATTTCTCTACAAATTTTGTGAATAGTTAGTTGGTATGAGAAGGTACAGAAGAAATTGAATGAAAGGCTGACACATATAGATGGTCCTATGAATCTTCTTCTATTTTCACTTGGTCTCATGTATTGATCTTATATACATTGTAATTTATCCAATTTTCAATCTCACTGCCTAGTTTGTAGGCCCTAAATCAGGGTTTCACTAAGAATTTTTTATATTTCTTGTTTCCACCATGGGAATCTAATGAACCTTGGTGGAAATAATGTTTTGATTATGTTCTTTGAGAATATGCAGGTTGGGTTTGTCAAAGAGTAGGGAGATGGGCTTGCCATGATGCCCTACGTGTACATGTCCATGTGTGCACCAATCACTGAATTAGGAAAGTCTACATAACCTCTGTTTGGGGATTCATCAAGACTTCAAAATCAGTGTAGGAGACCCTCATACATGCCCTCACATGATCCAAGTGCTTTTTTGGGAATTGGATGCAAGTAAAGAGTACTTGTAGTGTAAGTGAAAACCTAATTAGGCCTAATTGCAATAACACTTTTGTGTGTTATCTTGTCTTCCCTTCATCTTCATGTTTTTGTGCTTAATTATAAGATATTAGGCCATAAAGGGTATCTGAATCCCTAATTGTTTCAAGGGGTTATGTGGAATAATTTTGTATAAGATCAAGAATCCTTTGAGAAAAGCTATAAGCCAATAGGAGGGTTTCCAAAGAAACTATGTTAAAAGGGTTGCATATGTTGAATAGGATCATGGAATCCTTATCTTAGGGACCTAAATAGGACACATCCATGAGTGTAGGTCACCCCTGGTCCTTGGAGTCAGTTTATGGGGTATTGTTGATAATTTGGGATAAGTTCTTCAGAGCCAATCACTTGGAATTGGTGTCCTTGACTTGGTGAAACCTAGTGAGTAGGTTTCCCTATGGGTAGTAGCTTGTGATAACCTAGATCCAAGTCCTTTCGTCACTTGTGATAAGTGTAGAGAAGTTTTGCCTCTTGGAGTTGGGGTATTGAAGGATACATTGTCCTTTTGAGTCATTTTGAGGATTTTGGCTATCCACTTTGCATCAAGTGGTATCAGAGCTATGTCTGCTCCTGAGGATGAAGAGATCCCTTCAAGGGTTAATAACATAGAACTAGAAAAGATGGTAAGAGAATAGAGGGAAGAAAATGCATCCTTGACTAGGAGGCTTCAAGAACTAGAGAACAAGGTAGAGAGGGGAAAAGAAGACACATGTAGTGGTGAAGAAGGGAGTGAAGAGGAAGATGACACCCCTGATCAGGATGTGAACATTCTTGCAGACCAGTGACCCCTCCTAGATGCCTTAAAATTTATGGGGAGAATAACCATGGAGGAGAAGTTGGATTTACCAACTTTCAATGGGAAGATGAATGCAGATTTGGCCTTGGACTGGATTGAGGCCTTGACAAGATTCTTTGAATGTGAGGACATCCTTGAGAAGAAAAGAGTGAAGATGTAAAGATCCAAGTTGAAGGGAGCAGCCCTAACTTGCTGGAAATTCATCCAAACAGAGAGGGTGAAGAATGGGAGAAGTATGATTACTTAATGGAACAAGATGATAGCATTGATCAAAGAGACATATGTGCCTAAAGATTATGGGGTGAAACTCCATAGAAGGAATAAAAACTTAAAGCAAAAAGACATGGATGTAGGCTCATACACCGAGGAGTTCTTGAAACTATACATGAAGACAAATGAAACAGAGGATGAGGAAGAAAAGTTAGCTAGATACATGAATGGTCTTAAGGTATCCATTCAAGAAGAAATTAGCCTACACTACCCTATATCAGTAAAAAAAATTTAGCAAATGACACTCAAAGTAGAGGAGAAGTTGAAAAGAAAACAAGATTTTGGGAAGGCAAAGAGCAGTGATGGTGGAAAAAATTTTAGAGGAAGAGGTACCTCTTGGAATATAGGACAATAGAGTGGCATCAATAGCAAGATCCCTGACCAAATCCAAGGAGATAGGGAACAAGGTGATTCAAATTTTAGAGGAAAATACAGAGGAAGAAGACCCTTTAATAAAGGGAGAAAAAATATAGGAAGAGGTAATGGACATCTAAGGTGTTACGAGTACAATCAACTAGGACACCATGCAGGGAGATGCCCTGAGAAAAGGAACAACAACAATCAAGGGGAGAGAAGGACACAACTCATCCAAGAAGACAAAAAAGAAGATAATGCCAACCCAAGGGACCTAAAATTAGAGGAAGGAGCATTTATGATGATGAGGCAAGTCTTCCTTCAAGTACCACAAAAAAAAGAACCTCCTCAAAGGAAGAACCTCTTTAGGACAAAGATAAAATGCAATGGAAAGGTATGTAATCTTTTGATAGGTTCTGGTTCAACTGAAAATTTAGTATCTCCAGAAATGGTTCAAAAGTTAAATCTTCCTAAGATCAAGACACACCCCTTTCCCTACCATGTCTCTTGGCTAACCAAAGGTCAACAAACTTTAGTAACTGAACAAAAATGGGTAGAAATTTCTATTGCAAACTTCAAAGATAAAGTACTTTGTCATGTTGTGGAAATGGATGCTTCCCACATCCTTCTAGGAAGGCCTTGGAAATATGATGTGGATGCCACACATAATTGTAGGAAGAACACCTACTCCATCACCAAAAATGGGTAAACTTTCACCATGAAGCCCCTGCTTGATCCTAAAATAGAGAGAGAACCTACTGTCATCACCTTGGGTGAAAAACAAACGTTGCAAGTGTTGAAGGAACCTAAGAATGAGATCCTTTGTCCTAATCTCTAAGCCCAAGGATAGAATAAGATCTGATGATAGGGATCCAATACCAAATAAAGTCAAAGAGCTATTAAATAAATACAGTGATGTCACTGCTAGTGACTTTCCCACAACCCTCCCTCCCTTAAGAGATACCAGTCATCAAATAGACCTTATACCTGGTTCTTCCCTACCTAATAAGGCCCCATACAAGATGAAACCTTCTCAGCATTTGGAGATTACCAAACAAGTGAATGAACTATTAGAGAATGGCCTAATTCAGAAAAGTCTTAGCCCATGTACAGTCTCATCTGTTCTTGCCCCTAAAAAGGATGGTAAATGGAGATTGTGTATAGATAGCAGAGCCATCAACAAGATCACTATAAGATATAGGTTCCCTATCCCAAGAATGGAGGATTTTCTTGATGAATTGGGAAATGCATGCTACTTTACAAAGATTTATTTAAAATCAGGATACCACCAAATAAGGATAAAGCCAAGAGATGAATGGAAAACAACTTTTAAAACAACTGAAGGCCTTTTTGAGTGGTTGGTGATGCCATTTGGGCTGAGCAATGCCCCAAGCACATTCATGAGATTCATGAATGAAATATTTATTGACTTTATTGGAAAATTTGTAGTCATATATCTTGATGACATTCTAATATTCAGTCATAGTAGGGAAGAAAATCTTGATCACATTGAACAAGTTTTAAGGAGACTTCATCAACACAAGTTAGTGATTAACTTGGAAAAGTGCATGTTCATGAAGAAGGAACTTGTGTTCCTAGGGTTTTTCATCTCACAAGGCACCCTAAAAATGGACCCTAAGAAGGTTCAAGCAATTGTCAACTGGCCTCCACCAAAGAACCAAGGTGATGTTAGAATTTTTCATGGTCTTGCCAATTTTTATAGGAAATTCATAAAAAACTTTAGTCATGTTTGTGCACCTATGTTGGACACTATTAAAGGTGGTAAGAAGATTAATTTTATATGGACTAAAGAGGATAATGATTCTTTCCAATACCTCAAGAATAGGGTATCTCAATATCCAATCTTAACTCTTCCTAATTTCAACAAAGTGTTTATTGTGGAGACAGATGCAAGCAATTTGGCAATAGGTGTTGTCCTAAGCCAAGAAGGTAAGGCTGTGGCATTCTTTTCTGAAAAAATAAATGATGCAAATAAAAAATGCTCTAATTATTATTTAGAGTTATATGCCATGGTTCAAGCACTTTTAAAATGGAGACATTATTTGCTCCCAAAAGATCTTATAGTCTTTACTGATAACCATGCATTGATTTTCTTCAATACTAAGGACAAACTAGGGGTTAGACATGTAAAATGGATGGAACAATTTCAGGGTTACACATTTAACATAAAGCACAGAAAGGGACTAGCCAACAAGGTGGATGATGCACTAAGCAGAAGCATTGGATTAATTGAAGAAGTTCAACTTCAGAGTGTGGGAATTGACTCACTCTAATACTTATATGTAGGAGATCCAGATTTTGGAGAAGCCTTTGACGTGTGTAAAAATCTGACAGGCGGGTATCATACTGATTTTTCTGACTTTTTGATACAGAATAATATTTTTTTTAAAGGGGAAAATTTATGCATCCCTAAGTGTTCCATGAGAACAAACATAATCAAATAAAATCATTGTGGTGGCATGGGAGGTCACTTCGGAATAGAAAAGACCACAGACTTGGTAAAGAGAAGTTATTTTTGGCCAAAATTGGCTAAGGATGTTAGGAAATTTGTTGAATCATGTTCCATTTGTCAGAAAGATAAAGGATTATCCACAAATAAAGGTTTGTATCAGCCTTTTCCTATACCCACTAGACCATGGGAGTCCATCTCCATGGATTTTGTAATGGGTTTACCAAGAACAAGACAGGGTTATGATAGTATTTTTGTCATAGTGGACAGATTTAGTAAAATGGTGCATTTTGTTCCTTGTAAGAGCACAAATGATGCTTCACACATAGCCCACCTAATCTTCAAGGAAGTGGTTAGAATCCATGGCCTACCCAAAAAAATAGTTTCTGATAGAGATGTAAAGTTTCAAGGTCACTTTTGGAGGACACTTTTCAAGAAACTAGGCACCAATCTGACCTACAGTTAAACATAGTACCCACAAATAGATTGGAAAACAGGGTGGTAAATAGGTCTCTTGGAAATATCTTAAGATGCCTTACAAAATAGTAAACCCAAAGTTGGGATATGATACTTCCCTAAGAAGAATTTGTCTTTAATGACTATTTGAATAGGTCCACAAGCAAGACACCTTTCCAAATTGTCTATGGCTTACATCCTAAGGGTCCTCTAGACTTGGTAGAGTTACCTTCAAATTTCAGAGTGAGTGCACAAGGGGAAGATCTAGAAAATCTCATTTCCAAAGTACAGACAAAAGTGAAATACACCTTGCAGCAGGCCACCATGAAATACAAAGCACATGCAGATAAGAAGAGAAGAGAGATTCATTTCCAGATTGGAGATAAGGTATGGACATACCTGAGGAAAGAGAGACTACCTAAGGGCAAGTATTCAAAGCTACATATGAAGAAAGTTGGGCCATGCACAATTCTCAACAAGATGGGTGAAAATGCCTATGAAATATCCCTTCCTCCTACCTTATTGATCTCTCCCATATTTAATGTTTATGATCTCACCCCTTATAAATGTGTTTTAGATATGACTAACGTGCAAGATCCACAAAGTGAAGAGGAAGGAGGAGACTATGTCACCAATCTTCCAAAAAGAAAACCGATGGAGCTGGAAACAATTCTTGAGTCCAAGGTGCTCAAGCAAACCAAAAAACAAAAGTATATGCAATACCTAGTCAAGTGGAAAGGACTCCCTAACATAGATGCCACCTGGATGAAAGAGGACCAAATCAAGCAACATGGCATCAATCTTGACTAATTAACCTCAAGTGGGAACTTGAGTTCAAAACCTCATGGGGAGTATGGTACAGGAGCACCCTAGATAACCTAAGTGTTAATTTGGCACTTATGGTTTCCTACAAGGTCCTAGTGACCTTTAGATCATGTTAGTACCCTAGGTTTCTCATTGGACTTCTTTTGTATGGCCTAGTTCCAAGATTGGCACTTTATAAGCCCTTGGTGAACTATTGTTCAATGAATGTACAAAACCTAGATTATAGGTTTTTTTCATGTTTTTCATGTTTTGATCCATTATGGATCACAAAATAAAGTTTTGGACCAAGTTTGGTCACCTAGGATGCAAAATTGCTCAAAAAGTTGTCAAGCAACTTTTGAGCAACATTGACAAATTTTGTCAAAACTTGTAAAAATCATTCCCAAATGGATAGTTCATTTAAAAATTCAATGTAACCATTGGGAATTCATACATAATCCCTCATAGGAAGGTGGTAGGAGGATGATGTAATTTTGGCATTCAAAATCAATAAAGATCAACCATTTCTCTGCAAATTTTGTGAAAAGTTAGTTGGTACGAGAAGGTACAGAAGAAATTGAATGAGAGTCTAACACATCTAGATGGTCCTATAAATATTATTATATTTTCACTTGGTCTCATATATTGATCTTATATACATTGCAACTTATCCAATTTTCAATCTCACTGCCTAGTTTGTAGGCCCTAAATCAGGGTTTCACTAAGAATTTTGTATATTTCTTGTTTCCACCATGGGAATCTAATGAACCTTGGTGGAAATCATGTTTTGATTATTTTATTTGAGAATATGTAGGTTGGGTTTGTCAAAGTGTAGGGAGATGGGCTTTCCATGATGCCATAGGTGTACATGTCCATGTGTGCACCAATCACTGAATTAGGACAGTCTACATAACTTTTGTTTGGGGATTCATCAAGAATTCAAAATTGGTGTAGGAGACCCTCATACATGCCCTCACATGATCCAAGTGTTTTTTTTGGCATTGGATGCAAGGAAAGATTACTTGTAGTGTAAGTGCAGACCTAATTAGGACTAATTGCAATAACACTTTTGTGTGTTATCCTGTCTTCCCTTCATCTTCATGTTTTGGTGCTTAATTATAATATCTTAGGCCATAAAGGGTATCTGAATCCCTAATTTTTTCAAGAGTTTATGTGGAATAATTTTCTGTAAGATCAAAAATCCTTTGAGAAAAGGCTACAAGCCAATAGGAGGGTTTCCAAAGAAACTATGTTAAAAGGGTTGCATATGTTGAATAGGATCATGGAATCCTTATCTTAGGGACCTAAATAGGTCACATCCATGAGTGTAGGTCACCCTTGGTCCTTGGAGTTAGTTTATGGGGTATTGTTGATAATTTGGGATAAGTGCTTAAGAGCCAATCACCTGGAATTGGTGTCCTTGACTTGGTGGAAGCTAGTGAGTATGTTTCCCTGTGGGTAGTAGGTTGTGATAACCTAGATCCAAGTCCTTTATTCACTTGTGATAAGTGTAGAGAAATTTTGCCTCTTGGAATTGGGGTATTGAAGGATACATTATCCTTTTGAGTCCTTTTGAGGCTTCTGGCTATCCACTTTGCATCAAGGTCACACTTGATGAAATCATTGAAATACCAAAGTGTAATCCAGCCACATTGGACTATGAATCCCTTATAGAATATGGAGAGATATGTCAAAGGAAAGAAATGGAGGAAAAGCTAAGAAAAGAACACAAGGATTCTCTAGTGCTAGAAAATACAAGATCTTACAATAGATAGTTCCTGATATTGATGTTTATCACAATGCCCCCATTCTGGATCAAATTGTCATTCTCACCAATGCCATCACAACTCAAAATGTAGATGCAGAAAAGGCTATTGAAGAACGAGAAGAACAAAAGTTCCAATTAGGCAAGAAGTGGCAGAAAATAAGGTAAAGCTTTTAGAACTAACAAATGAATTAGATCCAATCATTACTGAAGCTATTTCCTTAATTCAAAAGCTATGCACCTTGGAGAAATCCACTAAGGATAATAGTGATAAGATTGCAAAGATTTATTCTGATCTAAATGCAAGTGCTCAAAGTCTAACCACAGATGGAAATGCAATCAAATTGCATTATGAGAAGATAATTGAAATCAAAAGGTTAAGACAGGAACTTTGGGAAGCAGAATCACAATTCAAAGAAGAGTTTACCGAGCTATAGGCTCAACTTTTACCGAACCTCACACTTCTGCAACAGCACATAAGTTCAGAAAGAAAACTAATTTCCACCCCTGAGATGTATGTAGAAGAAAACATCTACAACATGCATGCCAAGATCACACTAGAGTATATGACTCATGATAATTTAAAGGACAAATGGGAGAAGATGATGGAGGAAATGAAGACCTCTCACTCTCACATTTTTGATAAGCTATAGGTATACCCCTTTTCCCTTACTATCAAAAAAGGGGGAAAAGGAAAATGATATGTAGAATAGGGGAGAATGATATGTACAGTACATATAGCACAAGGGAAAAGACAAGGTAAAAAAGGGAAGAAATGGTATAAATACAAGTGTACATACACATATACTATACTATACCATCATATGCATAGGGGGATTCATGAAATGACTAATTAATATACATGGTGTACATACTAAACACTTTAGTATTTTGCACATATAATTTTTTGATACTAATGTCAAAGGGGGAGATTGATGAAATAGTTTTTTCCATTAGTATGCAAAGAGAAAAAAGTTGTTTGAACCATCAGTTACACTACACCAAAAGATAGGTTTTGATTCAGACCAAAGGTGCTAAGTAAAGAGAAACCTGACGAAACAAGTTTTACAGTGTAAACCAAAAGTGTAACCCGAAGATGATACAGAGGAACCCAACAAGAAGGTTACAATATAAACTGAAAGAGTAGAAACATAGGAACTTGATAGAGCAAGGGAACCTGATAGATAGTTCAACAAAGGAACACCAAAAGATAGTCAAACTAATTTTAGAGAAAACTGAGCATCAGACACTGAAGGTCAGTTATATCCTAAGAAAAGTGGATCTGACTTCCACGTCATATAAAATAGTTATGATTTATATCCAGAGTTTAGATTTATTTTAAAACCTTTTCTTGAGGAATAAGAAACATAATTGTAATTGTTTTAATCACTCTAACTAATTAAAAACATGCAAACTATGAGATCAAGGTCAAGTTGTAAACCTTTGATCATAGAGTTAAGTTTGTAATATGTGAAACTAAAAAGGTCAAATATATTGTATAAATAGATGTTGTAATCATTCATTTGAGATGGATGAGAGGATGATTGTAGCCAATGAGCACATCTATGGATCAGACTGAGAGTTTCAAGAATTAGAACAACAAAAGATGAATTTGGTTGTCAAGAACCAAGAACCAAGGCTACCGAGCAACATAGGTATTAATCAATCACATTAGGTGATACTTTGTACATGTAAAATTTAATGGATCTATAATCAGCAATTGTAGATTGCATACACTCAGTTCAATGAGTATTTTTGTCTACATTCTAACAAGTGTAGCAAATAGAAGAAATCCTTTCAAGAAAGGTGGATTTAACAATCCTATTGTAAATATCTTAACCGAGTGCACACTAAACAATGTTGCTAAAGATATTAATAGAGTAGACCTTAACTAGTCTCCACATAATACTCCTAACATGGTAGATCATCAAAAGTGATCAAATTGTAAGCCTTAACTAGCCCCTTCCAGTCTGTAGATAGTGAAGTTTTTGTGGGCGCCATCCCCACTACAATTTTTACCTGCTAACAGGGGTTTTTTGTGTTACCGTATCTTGTTTTATGTGTTATTTCTTTCATGAATGTTTCTATGAATGTCTACATACAATTAAGATTATGAATGGATATCACATGCATAAAGAAAGAACATAAAAAATGATCGATAAAGCAAATATTTGATTACATAAGGTTAAAGGTTAATTAACTAAAAGTTTTAGAGGTACTGATTCACCCTTCCCCTCTCAGTACATACTTCCCATTATTTCCAAAAAAACAATGGTCAGAAAGGTATTGAGAACTTTACTTCCTATCTATGCAATTAGAGTTTCAGTTATTCAAGAGATGAGATGAAGTAATGATGTAACTCTAGATGGATTGATTGGAAGACTTGCAGATTTTGTGTTGGATAACTTTGACAATTATTCTCCTAGTCCTAGAAATCTTGAGTCTACATTCAAAGCTAAATTGAACCTTGGAAAGACGAAAGGAAAATAGATTTACAGTGACAGTGATGATGAATCTGATGATGAAGATCTAGAAATCATTGAAGCATTACTTGCAAGGAGAGAAAGGAAAAGGACAATACAAAGGAAGAATACCATTGATTTTCTTTTCATGTGATGAGGTTGGTCACATTTCTGCTAAGTGTCCAAACAAGGAAGACAAAGGCAAGAGAAAGTTCAGCAAGTACAAAGGCAAGAAATATTTCAAAAGCTACAAGGACAAAGGTAAGAAATCTTGTTATATTGCTAAAGATTCTAATAGTGATGAAGATGAAGATGAAATGGTTTATATTTCTATTAAGGATGAGTTAGATAATGAAGATAATGAAAAGAAAGCACTATACTCTCATATTAGTAAAAATGACACTTGGATAATTGATAGTGGTTGTTCTCACCACATGACTGGTGTTAAAACCAAATTTGAACATCTTGAGCACTATGATGGTGGGAGTGTCAGTTTTGGGAATGATGAACCTTTTTATGTGAAAGGTAAAGGTTGTATTGCTTTAACAGAAGGAATATAATGTGATAATGCTTATTGGGATGAAGGACTAAGGCGTAATCTACTAAGTGTGCCACAGTTGAATAACATTGGTTTCAAGGTAGAATTCATGAATGGTAAGGTCACGCTCCTAGATGGTAAGGGAAACCTAGTTGGAACTGGAAGGCAAACAAAAGGTAATCTATTTTATCTTGATCTCAATGAAAGTTCATGTTTTATTGCACAAGTAGAAGAAAGTTGGTTATGGCATAAAAGGTTGTGTCATGTAAATTTTGATAACCTGATCAACATAAGCAAGAACAAAAGAGTAAGAGGTATTCCTATTTTGAAGAAAGCTGAATTAGCAATATGCAAAAAATGTCAAATTGGGAAGATGGGAAAAACTAGTTTCAAGAGAAAGAATTAAAATATAGAAGTCTTGGAATTAGTGCATACTGATTTGTGTGGACCAATTGCAACAACAAGTTAAATAGGTGAGAAGTATTTCATTCTATTTTTTGATGACCATTCCAGAATGATGACTATTATGCTTCTCAAAGAAAAATTAGAAGATTTTCATAAATTCAAATGGTACCTTGCCAGAGTTGAAAAGGAAACATGAAAGAAACTTAAATTCCTAAGATCTGGAAAAGGAGGAGAATTCATTTCTAATGAGTTCAATGAATTCTGCAATGAGAGAGGAATCAAGAGACAAGTATCTACTCTAGGTACACCACAATAGAATGGTATATCAGAAAGAAGAAGCATATCCATTATGGATTGTGCAAGAACCTTGATGATTGAAAACAATGTTGCTACAAAATACTTGAAGGAAGCCATCAACACTGCAATTCACACCTTGAACTGAGTTCAACTGAAGAAAGGTACTCAGAAGATAACTTTTGAATTATGGTATGGTTATAAACCTAATGTTTGTTATTTCAAATTATTTGGAAGTAAATGTTACATCTTGAAGGAAGAGAGAAATGGAAAATTTGATGTAAAAGGTGATGAAGGTATATTCTTAGGCTACTCCTACAAAAGAAAAGCATATAAATGTTTGAATCTTACTACTCATAAAGTCATAGAAAGTGTGCATGTAAAGATTGATGAGTTTGCAGAGAGAAATGAAAAACAAAGTAGTAAAGAGCCTGAGGACTACATGAATTTTGTTTATTATGAACCTGATACTATACCTAAGACACATGAAATGGAGATTGGACAACAACCATGTCAACCACTAAATTCATCAGCACAAATCTTGTTGCAACCTATACAAATAGTGTTGCTAACTAAATAAACTGAGTCTCGGACTGAAGAAACCAAGTCACAGACATAGGGAACTGAGTTGCAGATAGAGGCACCCATGTCAGAGATAGAGGTGCCCGAGTCTCAAAGAGTGGAACCCAAGTATCAGATAGAAGAGTAGAACAAAAATTTTGAACATGGTGAACCTAGTGGATCAAGCCCAAAATCAAAGAGGAAGAAACCTATACTTACAAAGTATGTTAGAAGGCATCATGCACCTGAGAAAATAATTAGAGATCAGATAGAAGGTATAATGACAAGGAACAAAATCAAAGGTACATTTTTTCTTAGTGAAATTGAACCTAGAACTATTAAAGATGCATTGAATGATGAAAGCCAGATTGAAGCAATGAATGAAGAGATTGAGAAGATAGAAAAGATCAAGACCTGGACTCTTGTACCTAGACCAAATTATAAGAATGTGATTGGTACTAAGTGGGTTTTTTGAAAACAAGATGAATGAAAAAGGAGAAGTTTACATAAACAAAGCAAGACTAGTATGTAAAGGATATGCTCAATAAGAGGGTATTAATTATGGAGAAAAATTTTCTCCTGTTGTAAGACTTGAAGGAGTCAGAAATCTTCTGGCATATGCTGCACATAAAGGATTCAAGGTATATCAAATGGATGTAAAATCTGCATTCTTGAATGGAATTCTTGAAGAGGAAGTCTATATTGAGAAACCTAAAGGCTTTGTAGATCCTAGTAAAAGGAATATGGTTTTCAAATTGCACAATGCATTGAATGGACTAACGCAAGCTCCTAGAGCCTGGTATGAAAGATTGCATGGTTACTTGATAAGTATTGGATTTCAAAGAACTAATGACAATAGTAGCTTGTACATCAAAGAAGGACCTCAGAACAAGATACTATTAGCAGAGATATTCATGGATGCTATACTATTTACTGGTCAGTATGATTTATGCAAAGCATTGTTCGAAGCTATGAGTAAGGAATTTGATATGTCTATGTTTGGTGAAATCAAATTCTTTATTGGCTTACAAGTTTATCAGATGAAGGATGGTATCTACATTACCCAGTCTAAATACATCAAAGAGATACTGAAGAAATTTGGGATGGAAGATTCCAGACTAGTTGGAACACCTATACCTACTGGAAATAAATTGTCTAAGGATGATGATTCAAAGGAGGTAAATTAGACTACCTACAGATCCATGATTGGTAAACTTAAATATGTTTTTCACACTAGAGCTGATATTGCATTATTAGTCAGTATTGTTGCAAGGTTTTTAGCTAATCCTAGAGATAATCACTTAATGACTATCAAAATGATTCTAAGATATCTTAAGGGTACTGAAGATTATGGATTATGGTATAAAAAAGGAGGAAACTTTGATTTGAAGACTTTTATTGATGTTGATTGGGCAGAAAGTGTTGATAACAGGAAGAGCACAAGTGGTGGAGCATTATTTCTTAGAAAGAGATTAGTCTCCTGGACAAGAAAGAAATAGAACTGCATTTCTCAATCTATAGAAGAGGCAGAGTATGTTGCTACAATAGTAAATTGTTCAAATATCATATGGTTCAAACAGTTTTTATTAGGTATGAAGGAGGAAATCAAAGAACCAGTTATTATCTACTGTGACAACACTAGTGATATTAACATTTCAAAGAACCCTGTGATCCATACTAAGACTAAACATATTGCAATAAAGTATCATTTCTTGAGAGAATTGGTTCAGGACAAGGAAGTAAGATTGGAATATGTGAATACTAAAGAACAAATTGTAGACATATTCACAAAACTATTACCTAAAGATGCATTTTTGTATCTTAGAGGAAAGCTAGGGGTGATTCCCCTAACTGAGGCTCACTAATGGATAGATTAGTGATGCATCAACTGAGCTACAAAATAGATTTAACATGTTGATGTAGATATTCAGATCTTATTGCATATGAATCAGTACAAATAGGTACATTACAACCTCATTGGATGTGTATTGGATGGTGTATGTGGCATTGGTTGTCAAAGAGGGAGAGATTACTGATTTCATAAAGATTACTAATGGAGAGATTGATGACAGAGGGAGAAACTTTATCAAAAACATAGATTAATGTAAGAGGGAGAAATTTGTATTTCAATGATTGTGAAGACATAGGGAGTTTTTGCATGAGAAAAAGAATGAAGATAAGGACATTAATAAAATTTGATTCTTATGTTTTTTTTCTCTATAATTCTTTTTATTATGGCATGTTGTGTTGCCATAAATGCCAAAGAGGGAGATTGTTGATGACAATTATTCAATTGTGTATCGTCATTGATGTTTACAAAAATGTAGTGATGTTTACACAAATGTCTAATCATATCAGAGAATAGTTATTTTATGCCAAGAACTCTCAGGCATTGAAGAATACCAAAGTGATTTTTAGTTCTAACCGAGTTCACTCGGGCATTACAGTTTTGGTCGAGCATTGAAGGATTTCAATATTAATCGAGTTATTCTTTTAGTGACACCTGACTAACAATAGTTTATATTTTATGGTTAATTGGTTATATTAAGCCAACAAAATTAAGTTTTATTGATTATTTGGAAGGTTATTAAGGTCGACTTGACAAGGCTTATCATATATATAAGGTCAAGTTTGAATTGAATAAGGTGTAAGTATGAAAGCAAGATATGTGTTTATGACATGAAGTATGGAGGCAAAATTAGATGGGATTCTGATTGAGGCTAGAACACATAGAGCTTCAACAAAATATCCAATCAGTGAGGATCAAGTAATTAAATCTAGAGCAGAGATATGAATAAGAAAAGATAGTTTCTTATCAAAATAGGTCAACCCATTGTTACTCTCTAACAATTGTAGCAGTTGTTAGCTCTTTTTCATGCAGCACAATCCTAAAATAATAGTATACTTATATAATTGAATTCAAACTCCTTTTTATGCAAGAGAAATGTTAATTGATGAGGTATTTGATAAAACTGGGGATACCTATTATCACCTCCTTTTTTTGAGCTCCATAGACTCAGTCAAGTTTTACCTATAGTAGATTAGTGATTCTTTAGTCAATGTATTTAGTGGATTAGTTCATTCATTGGTTTGTTACTTCTAACCTCATTGTAACAACTTATAAGATACCTTGGAGATTGCAATGATTAATTTAAAACAGAGTAATATAAGCTAGGATATGGTCTTGATAACATGAACCAATGAGATAAGGATTTTCAACCTTCTTCCTTTTGATTTTAGGAGGGGCAACCTAATGATCCTCTCTTCAAGGAATCAAAAAACTAAACTGTATCCTAAGAATACAATCACTTGAATGGAATTATATGTTCTGTAGTGTATATGATTAAGTGATTTTGAAAATATTGGATTGTGAATCAATTACTTAGCAAACATAAAACCAATGCCTAATCCCTGGGCTATGAGTCAATATCTTGTATGAATCCATAGTAAGGTAATCAATAAAACACTTGCAACAAAGATAGAATACCTTATAAACTATCCTCTCCCTACAAATTTATCATCCAATCCTCAAACTAATGCTATGTTCCTTGGGTTACTTGAAACAATTTAATCCTTCCTTGAAGGAACTTACAAGTGACTGCACAATCACCTTATGATCAGTGTTCTTAAATGCCTTGCAGATAAACACACAAGAAAAATAACAGAAATGTAAATAGACAATTCAGATGCATAAACGAGATTGCAGGATATTTATATTGATGTCTTAAAACTTAAAATACATTAGATAGACAAATAGTACAAAGGTTCAGATACAATTCTAGTCTACCTTGTAATTCTATTAAAGTTTCCAACTCCCCCTTACAAAAATGTTACAATTACAGATATAGTCTCAAATCATCTTGGAATCCTTAAGACAAGGATGCAACAAGCTTCAAATGATTTGGAGACCTAACCCTAAAAACATAGAAAGAGACAAAATACAAGAAAACTCTAAGTGGTGGGAGGACAAAACAAAAGAATAAGATCTGATTTGCACTTTGTCCTTTTTTGGATGTTGGCACCTTCATCTGCATATATTCAAGATAGTATCTGATAGTTGTAATAAGATTTAGTGACCGCCAATATAGCCTAACCTACACTAATCTCTTCAAGATTACTAACCTTCCTGTGCTCATAGATTAGGTGTCATGTGTCCTTCATTCTTCATCCATGACATCCAAGTCAACTATGATAGGCTTCTTTTTCTTGGGATTTGTCATGATGTCCCATGTAGTCACATCTTCCTCCTTAGGCCACTCAAAATTCTGAATACTTTCCAATTGAGCTTTTGCCCTTTCCCACCTAGCATCTGTTATGCTTTTAACATCTGCAATAAACTTATTACAGTTTGTTTCTGCCTTTATTGCTTCAACCAAAAGTTTTTTGAACCTCTCCATATCTAATTCCCCATGATCAAATACAAATGTCTTTGCTGGGAAGCACATCATCAAACTTTGATCCCCATAACCCTAATGGTTTGATCTGATTATCCTCGGTTCTAATAGGGGGTACAAACCTACCATAACTTACCCCAAAAATCTTCAACTTTGCATCAATTTGATTGGCCTTTCCTTTGAAAAAGGAAAAGGTGGTCACAATCTGCTCTATTTCTGTACCAACCATGGTTACTATTTCTGGCAGATCTGATCTTAATGGTTGTACTGATGCCAATCTCTCAAAAAGTGATGTTCTTCTAGACCAAGTTGCATAATAGGGATTCAAAATTGTCAAAAAGTTGGCCACCTTTGCTTGTAGGCCTCGCAACATGCCATAAGCCCCATACACCACATCAATATTATCTTTGATGGTGTCAATTCTATGCTACAAAATTGAAGCTAATGCTTCCAAAACCACATTTTTATGCTTTGTAACTCCTAGCTTTGTTTCAGTAGGTATCTCCCTTGTATCCTCTATTTGGATTTCAACATCCATCACCTCTTTTGGCTCAACAGGGGCATGCTCTATTATTTCTAGAAATTTTATAGTCATCTCATCTATGAGTTTTTCCTATTCTTTGATCTTTATTAATGCTAGCTCCCTATCCTTTACAATATCACTAGTATCACTAGCAAGTTTCTACAATTTCTCTGATAGTTGGGCTTTTTTGGCCTCATTGAGGTGAGCAAAGTGGGTCATCACTTAGGATATTTCAAAATCCCCTATATTTTCCAATGTCCAAATGATCTTATTCCCCTCCATTTTTTCTTGAATATTTAGAATAGATGGCTTTTTATCTTTAGGAGCTAAGCTCCACATTGCAAGTGCCTGAGATTTAAGGTTATACCCAAACCCTCTGATCATATCTCCAACCTGAGTCTGTGATGACAATTTGACATCAGGTTTCCTTCTTATCTAATCTATTATGAATGTTGAGGACAAATCCCCACCTTCCACAAATAATATTTCACTGGCCTTGACTAGTTGTCTTGCCTGTTCAGGTGTAATTTCCTCATATTCAATATCATAATCCTGTAATGTTTGTAAGGCTTCTTGAGTAACTGGATCACCACCTGCTAATTGCAACTCCTTTCCAATTTTCTGTTGCTTATTCCATATGAGGAAATCCTTGAATTCTCTTGTCTTGATAAAGTTTTCATCCTTGAGGAATTCCTCTTGATGCATCAACATTTCAACAGTACATGACCTAAGAGGTAATTCTTCCTCTTCCTCTCTATCCTTTTGTAATTTTTTCTCTTCCCTGATCTATTTTCTCAATAAATGATCATAGGGCCTATTTCTAGTTATCAGAGCTCCAACTCTGTCTATTTTCTTTTTTATAGAAGGTTCCCCTATTTCTAGCTTTTTTTTCTTTGGTGGGGGCTCATTTGTCACTTCCTTCTCTGGGACCTCTATTAGGTCAATAACATCTTCCCCCTCAATTGCCTCCTGTAATGCAAATGCTTGGTAATCTAGATAGGCAGTAGGTGAAGGATAGCCCTGATCACTATCATCATCATATTCAGACTCTGAGTGGTCCCTATGGCCTTTCTCTGGGACAACTAGTGCTTCTTCTAACTGATTACAGAGGAGAGTATGGGATTTAATCATTTCATCTAGCCTTTTTAGATAAGGCATGTCAAGGTAGAAACCTCCAAACTTCATTCCTTTTCTCTTCACCTGCCTCTCCATGTCCATAAGTTCATTGAACTTAATTTCTCTTCTGTCCACCTCCTCATCCTCCAAAATGTTTCTTATTAAATCTTCCTCCATACACTTCATGTTCTTTTTTGTAGGGGATGGTTGGTGTGAGTAATTTATTTTCACTCATGATAAAACCATTTGTATCAACATGTCTATGCAGGGCCACATTCATTTTGTAATGGTTCATCTAGGCATTCACTAGGTCCAAAGCTCCTTTTCCAATAGTGAAGTTGTAAATCCTGAATTTCTTGGGGGTAAATTTACCCTTTCTGTGTGATGTTAAGTGCTCCTTGTCTATCAAAATGAGATGCCTGATGAACTCCATTGCAGATATACTTGGTGGTACATGGTATGGAAAGATGTGTGGAGGGTGGGAGAAACCATAAACCCTCATTATTATGAAATTATTTTCATAGTGTAAATCCCCCCAATTATGGTCTCCTAGCCATTTATCCAAATATTGGCAAGGCCTCAATAGTTGGATTACCTTAATAGGTAGCCTAGGTTTGTCAACACCTATGCACTTAAGAAGTGGATAGATTATCTAGTTTTCAAAAGCGCAGAACTCTTGCTCCCTAGATGTATAATTCTAGATTATGAGCCAAAACTAAACAGGTTTGGGTTGATTATGGTGGAACCTTTGTGGCTACAAAAACTAATAATTCATAAATGGGAAATTGTAGTACATGATCAAATGCATGAGGATTGAATAATGCATGAATCTAGGATTATCCTTCTTACTTTGTATATAAATAAACCCTTGATGCATCTTGTCTATAATATACTAGATGTAATCATAATTTGAAGTGGTATGGAGGTTTTGCATATCCAATACCATCATCAGAATATCTGAGGTGATCCTCTCTACCCCAACATCCTTTCCAAGCACTCTACATAGTGCATATGATATGTAATTGATATAGAAATTAAGATCTTTGTAGAAATATGGGGTCGCTCTGGCATGGGGGCTATATAGGTTTTCATTTTCTTAGGACATGATGATCCCTGATCAACTTAGCAGCAATGCCAGATTCTCTAGTGTATGCATTCTCTAGGCTCTTTAGATTTATTTCAGTAGCCATGGGGTAGTATACATTGAAGGATTTCATGAAGGTATTCTGGTCCAAAGTGAGTAAGGGCTTTCCATCTTCCCCCTTAATGGTTTTGGTTAGGGGGTCATATCTATTGGCCAATCCTAATATGAAATCAACATCAACAAAGACATTGGGAACTATCAACCTAGCTAATCCATAGGTCCAAGGGTTTGAGATAGGCATGGGTTCATCACTATTATTAAATAAATAATTGAACAATGAATATCCTCATGAACCTAGTGTTTTTGAATCTCTAATGTAGGCCATATCATTAATTAAAACCTCAGCACTAACCTTTCAATTTTGGCTGGAGCCTGGAAGCAAAGTGAGAAATTCATTTGAGTAGTTCCTTTTACCCTTTGACTCATCATCAACATCTTCACTTCTCCCACTGGTCGACACCATACTCTGTTCTTGACTCATCATTTCTTTCTGCTCTGTTCTCAATCCTTATCACCGATAATGAAATAAATCTACTAAAAACCCTCACCACCAACTGTGAATTCTTCTGAAATCTATAGCTCTAAACTCTGAATATACTACGAATTACAATCTCTACCAAATTTTATAATTGAGAATTAAATGCAGATGTCTGTTCAAGCTGGTAAACTTGCATTCAGTCATTTCTGCCATTATTTCCATGCACTATGACATCAATTTTTGGTTTTAGCTATGGCATTCAAACTGTGAAGCAATCAATTTCTGTTGAGCGCAATTGCATATAAAACTTATAAAATTCAAAATCAAATCAAAATAAAATCTGATTGGCTGCATTTAACTCATATTATGGCTACTTTCCCATCTGTCAAAATCTATTTAATCTAATTGGTCAACAATTATCCATGATGGCGCAGCTGAAAAGTCTTTCTTTAACTCTGGTCAACTTCTAGCGACTATGCGACTGAGTGATCTCCTTGTCGCTTAATACTTTTGCCAACTGTAGTTTCTTCAAGAGACTTCTCAACTGCCGCAAGATTAAACTCCTAATCAATGCTTGTCATGATGTCACTTAATATTTTAACTTAAATTTTCATCTTACAGAGACAATGTGACAAATCACATTCTTAACTATTCTTTACCTTGGGTTTTATCTGGACACTCAGCGACTGTGGAATCTCTATGTCGCTGGATCATTTCCTTAACTCATGTTTAATCAAGAGACAACATGACTAAACATATTAGTGGTGCAAGAGCACCCAATGATGAAGACAATGATGTCATGAGGCCTCCATGAATGTAATGTTTTTCTTTGATAGGCCAAGTGCCTATAAGTGTCAATGGATCCTTGGGATGTAATAAAAGCCTATTTGTAAGCCCTAGTAACCCTTGGGTACACTATAAGCCCTTGGGCCTACTATGGTCATTTTGGCTTGTAAAGGGTAGAAATAGGTTTGTTAAGGTTGATTTGATGTGTTTTGGTCACAATCAAATTATTTAGGTCCCTAGGAGTTGGTTTTGCAAGTTTTGCAAAAAGTTGCAAAATGTTGTCAGCAATAATGTTGCAACAAAAAGTTGCTAATGACAACATTTTTTTTTTTTTTTTTGAAAATTTGTTAACCAAAATTCACAACCACAAAAAATAGTTGGAATTGGTTGTAAAATATATAAAAATGTTTCAACAATCATTTTATAGGTTGTTGAGGAGATTTGAAAAGAGAATTTGAAAAAGTTGAATACAGAAACTGTGTTTTTTATGAAATCTGACTAGTTTTTCATTGTGCCCAAACTTGTACGGATTTAAATGATAAATATGACTCCATAGGAAGTTGGATACATGTCTTAGCTTTATTTTTCAATAAGTCTGAGGTCTTTTGGTGGAGAAACAAGGGAGAAATCAAATTTTTACCAACCGTGGGTTGCTGTTTTTGAAGAAAATTTGAATTAGTCAACTTCAAATCCACATATCTTCCAATGTAACCATTGGAAATTTTTTAAACCAGTTTTAAATGAAAGATATGAGAGTCTATTTTAAATTAAATTTTTTCTCAATTAGATTTGTTTCAATTCTAAGGAGAAATTTTTAAAACCCTAGCCGGGCATCTCTATGTGACTGGCAAAGTGGTTTAACGAGTAGGTTGCAGACCCCATAACTTTTGATGGGATTTGAATTAGAGGCTATAATTGGAGAATTAGACTTAATTAAAATTCCCCTAAATGAAACCATAGTTGGTTTGGAATAATACCAATTTTAGATTATACTTCCTTCATTAAGCCATCCATTTAGGCCTCCTTGCCATTGAAGATTTCCAAGTTGAAAGAGTTTTTGGAAGAACCCAGATCAGTCCTCTTGGGAAAAGTGCTGCCCTAAAATTTGAAATAAGATTATGTAATCATTTTTCTAGGTCCTTTGGAGGTTTTTCCCATGAAATCCAAAAAGGTGTGCAGAAATGAATAGTAAACAACACTGTCAAGTAGGTCAATTTTGAGTTTTGGGTTGAATTGAACCAAGAGAATGTTTTG
>MU226600.1:221523-236681 GCA_018584345.1 Thuja plicata
CGCGGGTTTTCGCGCGAAGAAGTAGTTTCTTCGCGCGGCCCGTAGGGAGATCTCGCGCGATGAAATTGCATTTCACGCCATTTGGTGAGGAATCTCACATGGGAGAGTACCCATGTTCATGCGAGAAACCCTTGTAGAGGGTTTTTTCTCATGTGACTAGGCATTAAAGTTCACGCGAAAGGTCAATGTTGCGCAACCCGAAAAACTTCTTCGCGTGAAAGAGAACTTCTTCACGCAAAAATCTGCTTCTTCGCATGGGAAAAAGTGGTCAATAAGAACATGAAATCAGTCTACATTGCGTCCAATAGCTTTTGCATCACTGTTGTTACTATCTGTAGGATGTCTTTAATGCTTTAATATCTCATTATGCTTTGATTATCTCAGATTACTGATCGTGCACTGTTGTTTGCATGTCTTGCAGGTTGACTTTTCAGACATTGCTTTCAGATCACACCACCCAACCATTAGCAGATTTCTATTGTAGTTAGATGATGTAGAGACAGTGCATCTAGGTACTCTGGGGTTGATTTCGCTATGTGATGTACCCGAGAATTGAGTAAATCATAGATTGTTAGGAACATTGGTTGAGCGTTTCCATTCAAAAATGAACACCTTCTATCTACCACAGGGAGAGATGACTGTGACTCCTGAGGACATCTATCAGATCCTGAGGATACCTTTCCACGGTGCTAGAGTAGAGTATGAGACACAGCCTAGGTTGGGGATTGCAGCATTGAGAGAGATCTTACAGGACGACCTCATCATGGGGAGAGCCATCCCATGGGAGGATCTAATTAGTGAGTATGGGCCAATGCACAGGTTGCCTGTGGTTCTAGCATGCTTCCTAGGTTGTTACCTGATGCTTGATCATGGAAAACACGGTCTAGAGTGTGGCTAGGGCAGGATGCTGCAGCAGATGTTGGCACGGCCCCGACATTATGGATGGGATCAGTGCATGTTGGCACATATGTTTCATGAGATGCATGAGATCGCCTATCGAGAGGCGAAGAGTATGGCCAAATGAGTATTTTTACTATAGGTATGGGCCTAGGAGAATCTTCCTATGACCAGGCCTTTATGCAAGGATATGAGGCAACCATTAGAGCCTTACATTTTCCGATACAGGGGCATGATTACCCAGCTAGCGTTGGGTAAGGTAGATCAGTGGTGCGCTCAGCTTGATGATTTAGCTGCAGTAGTTTGGAGGCCATGGAGACTCACACAGGCCTGGGATGATGCTGCAGAGTAGCTGAGTCATATGTTCTGCTAACATGTGATGATTGGTTGCACTATTACTGTTATTGAGAGATTCTCGCAGAAGCAGGTATGGCAGCAGTTCGGCCGTCCACGGGACATATCACAGGAGTACATGGCGTACACCCGATTTACAGATGAGATCAGGAGGGGATGGCTTACAAAGCTAGACTAGGGCCACACCATGATAGATATTCAGGCATTGGCCCCAATTTAGTGGGATTACCTATGAGATGTGGCAGATGGCGGCATGACCGCTGAGTACAGGGAGAACTTTGTGACCAATCTGTTCCTGAGGTTCATAGATTTGGTCAGCATAGCAGGCCAAGGACACATGGTACCTCCATAGGTGGTATAGCCATAGGTGGTATAGAAAATGCAGATGCCCCCACGTCAATAGAGGGTACAACCAGGATTATAGCAGGGTCCCCGACCCTAGACAGTACAGGTAGATATCCCCACCTGATAGATGAGGATCGATGTAGGGGCCAGTGGTAGCAGGAGTACAAGACAGTCCCAACGACGGACTATTGAACCCATAGCTGAGGAGCAGCAGGTGCCATTACAGAAGGAGATACAGCATGAGGATCCCATGCAGGAGGATCAGCCTGCACATGATCTAGCATAGGATCCACAGTGGTGATCTCGGGAGAGAGTTAGATAGCTCTTGAGACAGGTTGGAGACTTGACGATACAGCTGGCCGTGCGAGACACACGACTTCTAGACAGAAATCAGGAGATACAGGATCTCCGAGAGCAGCTCTAGGAAGCAAAGGAGGAGGTACATCACTAGACTACTTGAGCGGTGTATTACTATGTATCGTATATAGGGGCGGTGCCTGATGAGGCATCCTAGGTGGCGAGATTCTCAACTTATGCCAGAGGGTCAGAGGGAGAAAAGGTGCCACCTCCACTAGATAGGGCCCCACCTCCACCTCCTCTAGGTGATGAGGGAGACGGCCAGAGTTAGTTTTTGATAGATAGATAGATGAGATCATAGGATATATCTGATGTGTTGGCATCCATGTATTTATATCACCATTTTGAGTTAGATCGTGCTCAAGTAGCACCATTTTGTATTTGTATCAACACATTAGATATATATATATATGTATATATATATATATATACATATACATATATATATACATATATATATACATATACATATATATATATGTATATATATGTATATATATATATATATATATATATATGTATATATATATATATGAGCTCATCTTTTGGTATCATCACATATTGTATATTGTCTTTTATGAGATGTTTCCTATATGCTGAGATGTTTTAGATGATTAGAATGTATGCAAATGTATGAACATGTTTTGGAAATATATGTAGATGTATGAGATGCACATGTATGAGTTAGATGCAAAGATGTATGTATGTAAATGATTTATGTAAATGCAATGCGTAAATGAGAAATGTAAATGCAATGTGTAAATGAGAAATGTAAATGCAAAGTATAGATGATAATGAGTTGTGAATATGAATATGTATATGGTACTAACATCTCATGCATGACAAAAAATGCTAACCAGAAGATCATGTGAAGAATCGAGAGCGAGAACCGAACACTTGTGCAGTCATGATGAAACCAGAACAGTGAAGAAGAACTCCTCAATGTATGAACCCAAGAGAATACAAAGAAAAGAACACTGAATCACTGCCACAATGCAAGTCTAGAATTAAAATGCAATCCTATGCTAGATGCAATATGAGAGTGCAATGCTAGGACATGGTTGTGAGACCCATCATATATTTATCATCATTGAGCATTTTTTGGAACATGAAAGTCGATACAACCCTTACTGGCGTCACAATGCAACCATAAGGATATGAATATGACTTGTCATCGGATAAAATGTAGGAAATGAATGTAAGCACCAGGGCACAATATCCAAGATGACCTGAACATTGTTTCCAGTTAATATTGCAAGACTACACCAGTATCGAGGCATTCAAAGCCAAGATAACTATGAGTGTGATCATGCGTAAACAAATAGATCAATAACAAACAAAGCAATAACAAACAGAGCAACAATAGACAAGGAGATAGTACCAACCTCACCATGGCGTACAAATAAACAAGATCGAGGGATGTGAGGCTGTTCCACCTTAGTGTGGGAGCTCTTATCACATACACCCTATTTATTTGACGTTGCCAGATCATCTAGACTACAACAACAAGCAGTAGACAAAGAAAATATCAATGAAATTCATGAGAATAGATAGCATACAAAGAAATATTCAAGCATAGCTCAGCATGTTTCAAAGTTTTGCGAATGTGTTCATGTTTAGAGGTGTTGAAAAACATCATTGTGCTTGTGCGTGCATTGTGTTTTATTGTTATCAATAGATGTTTTCGTTTGAGATATCCAATGTGTGTTAAAAAACATAGATGTGTCCATAGATAGTGTTAAAAAACACTGTTTATGGTGGTGTTGAAAAACACCATTTTGTGTCAGTAGCGAGTTGTCCTTGAGAAGTGACAAGATTACTGACTCAAGTGTAAACCAAAAATGTGATCAAATGGGGGGCCAATGCCCTCAAGTAATGATGACTGACTTGATGTATGTTGTGAGGACAAACCAGATGTGAGTGCCCCTAAGCATATGGTGCTGAATCAATGTCAAGTTAGGAGGGTTTGCAAATGAACCAGAGTATCACGAAAGTGACCAAAAGCTATGTACAAACTAAAGCATAGAATCATCAAGACTGAGGATCGATAGATAAAGTGTTTGAGTATAACTCTAACTATAATGGATGTGAGAAATCTCAATAGTACTATGACAGTAGACAGACGTAGTGAGAACCACTGGTGACTAGCATGAGAGAGATTCTCAAAAAAGATTGTAGGACTAGCTAGACATCAGTAGGCAGACACAGTGAGAACCACTGGTGACTGATGTTAGGGAGATTCTCAAGAAGAGAGAACTCAAAATAAGCTAAGCAACATTAGGCAGATGCAGTGAGAACCACTAGTGGTTGTCACAAAGTAGATCCAAAAAGATAATAGGACAGTGCCCCCTAGATCAGGAGGGTTGTCTTGAGAGTATAACTAGTTTCAATCCATGTGAGTTGGTGTCTTGACAGGAACTGAAAGAAAATGCAAGTAGGAAAGCAGGAAAGAAGCAATACAGGAAAGCAAATGCGTAAAGCCAAGTGATTCTACGGTAGATATAGCAATGTGGAATAAGAGGCACCTATTTACCAGGTTTTCACCTTCTTGGCAGAAATTCTTTTTTTGCTACCATGATGCCTGTTTGCCAGGTTTTCATCAATGGCACCTTTTTTTTTCTTTTTCTCTTTTTTTGTATTTTTGTATTTTTTAATTTTTAATTTTTTTGTATTTTTAGAATATATAATTTTTTTTGGAGATACATCAAAGCACCTATCGCTAGGTTTTCACTAAGATGATCATTTTTTTAGGACTTTTTCAAATTTTTAGAATTTTTAGAGATTTTAGTATATACAAGAGCACACTAAAGATGTCTCAGCTGTAGAACCGCTTCAAATGAAGAGTGTCGATGGGCTCTTTGAGTTGTTCTCCTTCAGTAGTAGAAAGTTGATAGGTACCAGACCCAAACACTACAATAACAATATACGAACCAAGCCAGTTTGGTTCAAACTTCCCTTTCTGGATCTGATGTTGTTGATTCTTAGGGTTGTCCCTCAAAATGAGGTCACCCGCTTGGAAATCCCTTGGTCTAACCTTCTTGTTATAGCTCTTGGACATCCTTTCTGGTATTCTCTAAGGTAATCGAATGCCACTTGTCGACATTCATCAAGTAGTTCTAGCTCTTGTAGCCGAGATATTCTGTTATTTTCATCAGTAATGAAGCCTTTCAGGGAGACTCGTAGAGAAGGAATCTCAACCTCAATTGGTAACACAACATCTGATCCATAAACCAAAGCATAGGGAGTAGCCCCTGTTGGTGTTCTTATGCTTGTCCTGTATGCCCAGAGAGCTGGATTGATCCAGAGATGCCAATCTCGTCTGGATTTGTGTACTGTGTGATGTAGGATTTTAGAGGATTATTTTGTTGGATGCTTCCGCATGTCCATTACCCTGAGGATAATAGATGGAAGACCAATGTTGAGTAATTTTAAACTTAGAGCATAGCTCTGTCAAATCCTTTTTTTAAAATTGTCCCCCATTATTAGTGATTATTGCTGAGGGTACACCATGTCTGTAGATGATGTAGTTGAGAATGAACATAGCTACTAATTTTCCATTGGCAACGCTGAGAGGAACTACCTCCACCCACTTGGTAAAATAGTCTGTAGCTGTAATTATGAACTTATGTCCATTTGAGGACGAGGGGTAAATCTGACCCACCAAGTCAAAGGCCCATTGTTGAAATGGCCAGAAAGTAATGAAGGGAATAAGCCCTTGGATGGAGCATGAATCAAATTACCATGTATTTGACATTGTTTGCAAGACTTGGCAAACTGTGTAGCTTCTTTTTCCATATCTGGCCAATCGTAACCAGCTCTAATAAGTTTACGGGCCAATGTCAGGCCATTAGAGTGAGACCCATAGATGCCTTCATGCACCTCTACTAACACACATTTGGACTCATTGGGTTCTAAAAACCTAAGGAGGGTACCGTCTAGACCATGTCTATATAAGTTGTTAGCTATGATGATGAATTGTGAAGCACTACGGATTAAGTGACATTTCTCATTCCAGGTGTAAGTATCTGGAACAATTTGGTCATGAAGGTAAGAAAAGATATGATGGTAGCGAGATAAGTCATGTCTAATAACAAAACAAATCATCTGGGAATTAGGGGAGTCATAGGCTGGGTAGCATAACATCTCCACTAGGAATTCATGTCAAAAATCATTTTCAGGCATCTTTAGCATGGAGGCAAGAGTACCCATGGCATCTGCTACTTTATTATCTGCTCTTGGAACTTGTTGAAATGTGATGTGAGTAAAATAATTTTTGAGGTCATCAACCAACTATTTATAAGGCACCAACTTGTCGTCCCTTTTCTAATAGATATCATTGACTTGATTGATGACTAACTATGAATCTCCAAGAACATTGAGTTCATCTACGCGCCACTCAAGGGTGATCTTCATACCATTGATTAGGGCTTCGTACTCAGCAATGTTCTTTGTACAAGGAAACAACATCTTGTATGATTTTGGTAAAGAGTATCTTTGAGGTGTAATGAACAGTATCCCAGCACCTGACCCCTATTAGGTAAATGAACCATCAAGAAACATAGTCCATGATTGATGTGTGAGAAGTAATATGGACTCATCTGGAAATTCAATGTGCAATGGTTGATGATCTACTAGAGGTGCTTCTGCCAATTGATCTACTATTACCTATCCCTTAATGGCTTTCCTTTCAACATATTCAATATCAAATTCACTGAGAAACATGACCCATTTAGCTAGTCTACCTGTGAGGGTAGCTTTACTGAGAAAATATTTTAGAGGGTCAATTTTAGCAATTACACGTGTAGTATGAGCCAACATGTAGTGCTGCAATTTTTGTGAAGCAAACACCACTGCAAGGCAAGCCCTCTCTATAGCAGAATATTTTGTTTCATATGAGACCAGAGTTATACTAATGTAATAGATAGCCCTTTCTTGTTGTCCTGATCTTCTTGAGCCAAGAGGATACCCAATGATGTATCCATAGCAGATATGTAAAGTATAAGTGGCTTCCCATGAATAGGAGGCATCAAGATTGGTGGGTTTGCAAGATATTATTTGATTTGTGTGAACCCTTCATCACATTCTTTGTTCCACTGATAAGCCACGCCCTTGTGCAAAGTCTTAGTAAATGGTTGTGACTTGTCCGCCAATTGAGAGATAAAATTCCGAATAGACTGTAGTCATCCTTGAAGTCCTCTCATTTGTCTGAGATTTTTCAGTGGTGACATTTCCATGATAGCTTTTACTTTTACAGGATCCACTTCAATGCCTTTGGCAGAGATGATATAGCCAACCAATTTTCTAGATGTTACGCCAAATTTGCATTTCTTAGGATTGAGCCTTAGACTGAATTGTTCAATACGATCTAGTATAGGACCTAGATCTACAAGATGTTTCTTTTGGTGCATGCCCTTAGCTAAAGTGTCATCCATGTAATCTTCCATTTTTTATGCATCATGTCATGAAATATGGTGGTGACAACTCTTTGATATATAGCACCAACATTTTTGAGTCCAAAGGGCATGACATTCCAACAGAAAGTTCCCCAGGCACATGTGAAAGCAATTTTCTCTTGGTCTTTTGGTGCAATTTTAATCTGGTTGTAGCCAGAGAAACCATCCATTAGTGAGTATATTTCATACCCTGCTGTCATATCTATAATCATATCAATATTAGGCAATGGAAAATCATCCTTAGGACATGCCAAATTCAAGTCTCTAAAGTCTGTGTAGACTCGTATAGATTTATCATGTTTTGATACTAGAACAATATTAGAGATTCACTCTGCATAATCAATTACTCTGATAAACACTGCTTTAAGCAATTTCTCCAATTTAGCTTTGACAAGTAGAGCTACATTTGGATGCATTTTATAAAGCTTCTGCTTAATGGGCTTGACACCTGGTGCAATGGACAAATGGTGCATGATAAGATTAGGGTCTAATCCTGGCATATCTGAATATTTCCATGCAAAATTTATCTTTTTGCTTCTGAAGAATGTAGTGAATTCCTCTCTTTCTGCCTTTGATAGTGATTGTGCCAAGGGAATAATCTGAGGTTCTACCTCTATACCCAAGTTGATAGGTTGAGTTGGTTCAATAAGAATAGATGATCTCTCTTGAAAATGACTCAGAAGCGCATCAAGTATCTCATCCTCAGGTGCCTCAGAGAGGTTTTCACCCTTGGATACGTCTTTTATTTTGACTATTTTAGGCTCTGATACTGCCACAATGTGGTTTTCACCATCAGAGAACCTATTTTTTATTCTTTTGATTTTGTGACTAAGATACTTGATGTTAGCCTCAGTCATGTTGACACTTTCTTTGCTAGTGGAAGACATTATAGGTTTGAAAGCATATAGGTAACAGGCAAGAGCGTAATCATTCTGGAACATAAGGACTTCATTAGATGGGGAGGTAGAGTTCCAGTCTATAAGCTCAGGATGGTGGAGTGAAAGAGAAGTGACGGGTTCAAGTGCGTTCACGGTATAATCATCAAAGGCATGGACAAGTAAGTTGAGACCTAAAGCGATCTCATCCAGGGGTATAGTCAAATTCCTTTGATTCCTAGCAACCGTAGTAGACGACATGTTAAAATCTAGGGAGTCAAACTCATGTGACCCTACACTAGATTGTTCACCTACTTTGAGAAGGTTTTCATATGCGTTAGTTGTATCTGTATCTCTTTCAGAAGTGGCATATGAAAAGCGATCAAACTCATATTCATGAGAGTCCGTTTCATCATTAGGTGTCATATCAAGAACGTGAGTGAAATCAACCCTTTGTCCCCAGTTGGGATGAGTTCTACCTAGAACCTCTGCTATGGTCAAAGAAGCACCTTTTGACCTAGGTACCTCATTAGTGTTTGTAACATCAGCTGCCTCTTGTGTAATGAGAAGTGACTGGAATTCTTGGTCAAACTATTCTTGAAAGTGTGGTGGTATGTATAAATCACCCTGATGACTTGGATTTAGAGTATATATGTTTTTCCACTCCTCATAAGTTAATGGAGCAAGTGAAGTGGTGGTATCAGAATCACTGTCAGTGTCTACTATACTGACACATGGTATAAATTTATCTGGCTCAGCAAAGAATGCCGCCAGGTCTAGAGGAATAGGATAAGGAAAACTATCCTCATCAGAGTTGTTTTCAGGTTCTTCAGTTTTAGATGTTTCTTCAGGTGTTGGTTTCTTATCTTCTCGAGGTACAAACTTGTTTATTCCTAGTTAAAATGTGAGTTTTTGGAAGCCTATACCTATAGAGTCACATGTTGTGCGACCAATAGCTTCAAGTGGTGCAATCAATCCCTTATGATTCGCACCTATGGGACCATTTCCTTTATAACCAAAGCGTTGCATAATAGATAAACCTTTGCCATATTGCTCAGGTTTGATGTCATAAGGAGGAGTGGTTTGTTTAGAATTGTCTTCTCCTTTATAGATCCAAGCTTTGATAGCTCTATCTTCAGTTTCTTCTTCTAATGGTACTATGGCTTGTACAAAGGTACCACCATACTTTGTTGGAGGAGGAACCGTAGAAGGTTTAGTTCTCTTAGAAGGTCTCCCAAAAGAGCATGGAGAAAAAGGAAAAGATGTAATAGATAGCACAGGTTCAATCTAATATCCTCCCATATCAATTTCTTTGAGTGTCAAACTCTTCCATTTCTTTCAATCTATTCTCAAGGAGTTCAATAGATTCTCTGTTGGTAGGGACAAAGATGTCAGCATGTTTTGTGAGGGCATTGCAATCATAATGTGTATTAGCAGGTATAGTCACTTCAAATCCTTGGAATGGGAACTTAATGCACTGATGTTATGTGGAAGGGACAACCTGCATTTCATGGATCCATGTCCTTCATAACAGAATATTGTATGCCAAAGGGATGTCAAGCATTTGATAGATAACATCTCGTTCAACAAGACCAACTCTAATTGGCAACACAACTAGCCCCTTGGATTTATGTTCTTCCTCTTCATAGGCCTTAATAGTAATCTTTTTGTGAAAATCAATTCAATCTTTGCCATAGCCTAACTCAATAAGGAAACTAGCAGAGCAAATAATTAGGGCAGCGCCGTTATCTATGAGAAGATGGCGAACACACTTTGGACCAATCATGACTTCAATGTGCAGAGGATTATTATGCGGGTGACTCAAAGAATGGTCGTCTTCCTCAGAGAAAGACAAGTAATGTGAGGAAGTCAAGTGACCTACCATGGATTGAAACCAGTCGAGATCAAGATCTTTCGGGACATTTGCCTCGGTGAGGGCTTTGTCCAAGATTTCCCTATGAGCAGGGGAGATCTTTAGGAGCTCAAAAATAGTTATCTGAGCATTAGTACATTGCAATTGATCAAGAATGTTGTAATTGGAAGCATTAGATGAGGAACCCACTTTTGGATTCTTATTGGTAGAGTCAACCTTAGCTTTGTCTAAAGGTTGAATTGATGCAGACAGAGAAGGCTCAGGGCCTTTGATGATGATCTTAGCACAAGATCGAGTAACAAAATTAGTGTTGACTTGAAAATACTCTTGTTCAAAGGATTGAGGCATAGACCCTCGCAAAATGAAAGGTGTTTTGGACATGGAAGTATCTTCCTTTCCCTTGAGAATGATGACATTACAATATTCAGCATCAACAGGTTCAACCATATTAATGACATTGTCGTTATTGGTGTATGTATAGTTGACCTTAGCATCAATATTTTTGGCTTTAGATGATTCACCTTTTCCATGAGGAGGAAATGGGTCTTTGAAAGCTTGGTGATCAAAATTTTTGTTGTGACCTCCCACAGCAATAACCTCACTATCAATGAAATCCTGGATTTTATGCCACAATTTAAGACAAGTAGCCATTTTATGACTTTGTTTTGGTGAAAATCACAATAAGCAAATTCATTCCACCAAGAGGGTCTTGGTTGCGGATCATAAGGTCATGAATTATCCAATGAAGTGAGTAAATGGTTGTCCACAAGAGTCTTGTAAACCACCTCAAGAGGTTCTCCTAAAGGAGTGAATTCATGCTTGGGTCTAGGAGCCCAAGGTTTAGGTCCAGAAAATCATGAAGTACTTGGTTTGGAATCTGCCATAGCCTGTTCAGTGGCTTTGGCCGCTTGCATCATGGTAGTGAGATTAAAGGCAGCCTTGGAAGGCTTAGGGGTCACATTGTCTACAACTCCATCATTCAGAACATTTTGGTTCTTGTTGGTAAATTTGGGTTTATCTTTTCTTGAAGAGGAAGACCCTTGTTTATTTTTCTTGTGTAAGGTCAATTCTCCTTTCTTGATCATAAATGTCTCAATTCATACAGCTTGTTTAATCATGTCATCAAAGGTTAGAGGACCTTGTAGATGTACTTGATACCCAAAGTTGGGGAGAAGATTATCGAGAAATATGTCCAAATTTTTAGATTCGGGTATCTTGCGAGAATATCGTGTATAGAGTTGTCTCCATCTTTGGAGAAATGTCAAGAAGGATTCCCCATGATTTTGTTTCAAGTTGCAAGATCTCAGATATGAACTAGATGTTGGATGTTGTGAGAATAGTGTTGTAGAAATAAATTGGAAATTTTGTCAAAAGTTTTGATGCCAGTTGGTAGTCTAGAGAACCATTCCATAGCTGACCCTCCCAAACTATGTGGGAAAAGACGCATGAGATAGGTTGTGTCATGTATGAATTCTATGGAGAGAGCACCAAACTCTCTCAAATGGTCTTGAGGGTCAGATGTACCCAAATATTTTTCATATTTAGGAAGCTCAACTCCTTTGGGAAAAGGAGGCATGCAAAGATCTTTGTCAAATGGAAAAGGAAATATGCTTTCCAGTGTGAATTGTGTAATAGGTTTGTCTTTTTCTTTCAAGAGTTGAGAGAATTTCTCTTGCATAGTTTGCATTTATTTTTGCAAGCGGGAATTTTTAGTTTCTTCCTCTTTCTCAACAAGTGTTACTATAGCATAATTGGAAGGTAACTTAGCCCCTTGATTGGCTAGTTCAAGAATGTATTTCTCTTTCTCCTTAGCTAGGAGGACTCCCATCATTCTACAAAAATATTTGTTAGCACGAGCTTGTGCAATCTCTTCTTGAGTGATTTCTACTTCTACATCATTATGGTGGTCTTTAGAATGGGACTTACCCCAAGTTTTAAAGAGGTCAGTTCTGCTGACCTCACCACCTGATTGGTTATGATCATCCATCTTGCCAAAATGCAAGGATTCAAGGTGTAATGACTCGGTATGAAAAGATTGAGTGTTCTCTGAATTTGGGTCTTCTTGGAACAAAGGATTTCAAACCCAACTAAGATCCACTGGAAATGACCGTTTAGTGTAAGGGCAATGTACCGGGGAAGGAGTTTGAGATGATTCCTCACTAGATGTAGCCGGTAATGGTGTGGAAAGTACAGATTCATTTTGATTGATTGAAGGAAATTTTTTGCCACTTTGAGTTGTGACAGTCATAGACAAAGTTTTGAACAAGGAATGTGAACTAGGATCAAACTTGAAACTGTCTCAAAGTAATTGTACAGAACATGCCAAAAGGTGAAGTATCCTTGGTGCAAATCATCGGAGATGAGGCTAGAATAGCCAAGAGATGACTATTTAAGGCATGACAACACAGATGAAGGAGATCAAAAAGACATGAGAGAGACCAGTATAAGCAATAATCACGTAGTTCTCAACCCAAGAAACCAAGTTTCAGACTGTGTGAATATGGATGGTAGAAAAATAGACCCATATCAGAGACCAGATTTGATAGAAGTACACCTAATTGATAGAAATTAGCTGGCTATTTTGGACAAAAGACTCCAGATTCGCGCAAAGAAATGTTCTTTCGCGCGAAGATTCTCACCGACCTACGTGAAACTTTGCAATATCGCATGAAGAATAACACCAAACTGTAGATGAAAAAGGTGACAGAATAACAACACTATTTCCAAATGTCGCACAATAGTGTATGTCGTATCACGCAAAGATTCTCAGTAAAGCATGCAAAGATTGGGAAATGTCGCGCGAAACTATGCAAATGTTGAAAAAAGAATATTTACAGAATCAGACAGTTGAGACCAATTTGCATTTCCTGAGATAAAATCACGTTGTTTTCCTATAGGTCGTTCAAGTTACAGACTATTTTGGACATGTTCAAGATTGACAGTTTGTGTGTTTTGACAATAGTTTCAATTGTTCAAATGATACACCCACGCAAAACACATTAAACATAATATTTGTAGTACCAGAACAAGAACATCACAATCCTAGGATAGCCAGGACAATATCTATTGAATCTCCACTTGAATCAAAGTTTAGCTACGCTTACTCTTAGTGTACAACTTAGAAGCTTGGAGGCACGGGCTCCTCCTTACATATGCACTCACTTCTCAGGCACACCAAGCTTCGAACCCCAAAGGAATTGCTTCCCAAAGGGCTGTTATCTCTACTAAAAGCCATAAAAATGTGGGGCATCTTAGTCGGTCTCTGACCTTTTGTGCCAACAGATAGAGGGTTTTTGGAAACTAGAACAACAGTTTGTAGTAAGGTCATCCATTCAGGTGGTTGTGATCAAGTCATTTTCTCAATTAAGGGGGCTCTCCCAATCCTTTCAAAGCAAGGCCTTCACCTCAATGATGTTGGGGATTTAACGCACCACTAGGGTACTGGAGGAGATTTTGGTTGCCACAAAAAATTCACACCTATCTATTGTGACATTAATCACAATAGAATTTTTTGCATACTGGTTTGGAAGGGCTTGGCTTTAGCCTGTTACCGGTTGGGCATCCACTCTCACCGGCTCTGCTAAAGCTCTCGAGAGGTAGCCACTCTAGAAGAATCACATGAATTTATCTTACACCCAAGATCCATAAAGGTGAAGGGAGAGGATATGTTCATGTAGTTCTTAGGATTACAATCTAAAAAACACTTCAATCACGCAAGACAATGATTCATTTTAAGCACCAACTGAAGTGTGTTTTAACTACTAAAAAAAAACATAAGAATTTGTGAAAACATGCAAGGTCTTCGACAAACGTCCTGCAATAAACCCATTAGTAGTTTTTAATGCCTTTCTTCATATCAGCATCCTACAATAAACATGTTAGAAGTTTATAATGGCTTTTCTTTATCTTAGTGTCCTGCAAACCACTGTTATGTTGTTTCAAAAGATAAAATCAGAGAAACACAGATGTCAAAAAATAGTAGATGGTTAGAAAACCGAGACAAGAAAATATGAAATAAAATCTCTGGTATGTAATTTTTCACGATAATGTATACTAGATCACGCGAAGAAGTACAGAGAGCCACGCAAAGAACTAGAAAGTTCGCGTGAGACGCTCAGAAAGTTCGCACGAAATTAGAACAAAACTTGTACGGAAGTAAGGATAGAATGAAAAAAATGAAATGAAATGAGGCCAAAATAGAATGTACCTGCCCCATGGTGGGTGCCATAAATTTATGTGGTAAATTTGGCCTTGTTAACTCACCATACACTTCAACATAGTCCTTCTTCATCAAATACACACAAGACTGAATATGAGATTATTCATCCTGTCTGCCTGCATGATTCGACCTGTTGCCTTCTATCCAGACGGGGTTTTTGAAATAGCTCTCAGGACAAGAGTCTCACAACCATAGACCAATCTAGGAACAAAGGATTTATCTCCATGAAGGCAATACAATGCAAGATTATCCTAAGAATTGAAAGATGTGAGATTAATATAAGAAATGATTTCAATGCAATTATCCTAGAAATTGAAAGTAATCTATTGCAATAATGAAATTATTCTATATGAGATTATCAAGAAATGTGACAATAATTCAGTATTCTAACAATGCATGAAAATGAGTGGGGGTTTTGAATGAGGAATGAGAGTTCTTTTATAGAATCAAAGGTGATCAAAATTGAAACTTTCCTCTTTGAAATAAAACAGATAGAAAAGCCAGTTCAGAAAAGAAATCTTTATTTAAAAGAATACAATAAATTGTTTTCTCTTTGCTTTAACTGTTTTCTTTCTTTGATTTAGTTCTATTTTATTTCATTTATCTATTTTCTTTCTCTTTAAAGCATAATTAAAGAGAAGTTTCCAATTTTGAACATAAGAAATATTTTTGAGAGAATATCCAATTAATTAAATAAATATGACCTCATAATTGCTTTTTCTCAATTATCTGAATAATTAAATTCAATTATTGAAAATGAGGATATTTATTTAATAATTAAATAT
>MU226600.1:252059-278196 GCA_018584345.1 Thuja plicata
AATAAATTTTCATGGTAAATATTAATGTTAATTATTGCACCTATAATAGGGTTAAAACATTGATATATGAAATATATGGCTATTTAATAATTAAATATTAATTAAATGCCTATATTTAATTAATTGACTTAATTATTAAGTCTTGATTAAAATAATTAAGATTTAATAAATATTAAATTCAATTAATTGCAATTAATTATGCTTAGTTGAATTATTGAATATAACTTGAAGTTGCATGGTTAATTTATTTATTTAACTGAAATATTCTTTCATGCATTTTCAATTTAACACTTTGCTTTGATATTATAAAATTGAGTTTTTGCATGCTTTAAGTGAAATTGAAAATAAATGAATTATTTTAATTAATAATTAGATAATTTATATTCCCTTTAGGGTTTTCACTTTTTGAAAACCTAATGGCTTGGATTATCTATTTCTTTGGGTTGGAAGCCTTTTTGAAGGTTGTTCAATCAAAGTGAAGGAGAAATCAGGTGATTGGAGTTTTGAGAGAGCTTGCATGGATTTGTGGATTCTCTTGCTTGGATTTGTGGATTCTTCTTGCTTGGATTTTTGGGTTTGATCATCTCTTCTGTTACTAAGGTAGGATCTTGAGCATTTCAATTCTAGTTTTCAGATCCCTATCTTCTATGCATCTGAAAACTAGGATCCTTTGCTTGATCTTCTCTGTTTGTGTATTTGGTGATTCCATTAATTAAAATGATGAAAAATGTGTTCTTGGATCCAGTTGTGGTTTCTTTCATATTTGCATGTCACATCTATGATTATGGACATTAAGGGTTTCATTTTTGGGTATTGGATTCAAGAGGGCATTAGGGTTTTCAATTATGTGTATGAGTTTTCAATCTTTGGGCCTTAGGGTTTCAAATCTGTAGGAGGAAAACTCTTTGAGAGGAAATTGAAATTTTTTTGTTAAAATTGCATGGGAACCTCAGATTTGTAGCCCCTTTTTATGGAAAGATGAAGTCCTAACTCTGACCTTGTCCTTGCCCAAAACCTTGATCAGATCTGTAAGAAAATAATGAAAAGAGTTAATTTGCATGTTAGAAATCAAGAAAAATCTTCTTGAAATTATTAAATAATAAATTAGAAATTCTCCTTGTTTTATCATATTGCATGTTGCAAAGGAAAGAAAAATCCCTCTTTACTTTATTTAGAAACTCTTGTTAAAAAAAAATCCCTTATTATTGGAAGATATGGTTAAAATAATTTATTCTTGAAAGGAGGGATTATTCCTAACATTATTGTTACAAAAAAATTAATTAAAAAGAAAAGGGGACCTTGCTGGAAAATAAATTACAGGCTGGTATTTACACCAGTTATTAAAAAAAAAAATTAAACAAAATAAAATCAAATAAAAAAATAAATGTGGCGGAAAAAACAATGTTCATTAAACAAAAAAAGAAATTTCTTTGGTTTGGGGCGGGGGCCACCACTTCCCCCACCCCAACCCCCGTGGCTCCCAAGGGAGGCCGCGTGGGGGCCTGCGTGCCATGCAGGCCACGGTGACTCCGAGAAGGGAGAGAGTAAGGGGGGGCTCGTGGGTAAATCAGTGAGGATCACCCCCCCTCTATAGTATTTCTGTGGTTGTTTTTTTTTTTTTAAATGCATTTTAATTATTTTATTTGTTAGTTTTAAAATTCAAATTAATTTAGTTTTTTAGTTATTTTTTTTAATTAGTTTTAAATTATTAAATAATATTTTAACTACTATTTAAAATATAGTTATTTTATATTATGTTAATATAAATGAATTTGGATTGATTGTAAGTCTTAATTGTAATTTTTTTTAAAAATGGTTATTATTTTATTTGTGATTCTTGTAAAAGGGAATTTTGTTCCTTTAATAATAATGTCATTATTATTAAATGGATTAGTTTTGTTTTGTATAGTGCTTTGTATACATGATTTGTTTAATTGAAAATAATAGCATTGAGATTGAAGTTAGTACTAATAGCTGTTCGATAATACTTTGTATTTTCATATATAATGTAATTATAGTTTTGATTTAGTAATTATCAAATTAGGTTAATTTATATTTGATGGAGATTATAAAGTAACCTATATAAGGGCTTTAGTTGTTTTTTTTTCTTGAAGATTTAATTATAGTTGGATAGTAATTTTACTAGATATATGAATTTGCATAACGAGGTTATAAATTTGTTTATTATTGCATTCTTTGCTTAGCTCTTTCTGAAGATGTATATATCACTCGATTTTGAAATTTTTTTTGTTTGATTATGTGTTTCATGCCATGATGTATTTTTAGGTTCCTTATTGAAGTGAAGTGCATTCATGTTCTTGTGTGGGAACTTTAATGTTTCAGAAACCTGTTGGGGACTAGTAGACCTTATGATATTGTGTCTATGTCTGTTGGGATGTTTTTGCCAATTCTATCTGTATGACTATTTTGGGATTTTTAAGATAAGTATTTGATCTTTCTTCTATTCCTAGTATGTCTAAACTCAGGATATGTGATCCTTTGAGATTATCTCATATTGTTATGGTTAGTTGAGAACCAGTAGTTCCTATATGGGTAGGAACCAGTATTTTGAGATTTATGATATTATGTTTGATCTTGAGCTTAGGGGGTGGTTAGTTAAATACATCTTAGGGGAGTGGCTTACAATAGGATTCTGAGGCCCAAAGAGGCCAGTCTAGGGTGACCTATCGTAAGTTGATTAATAAGTGATAACTTAATAATAAAACTTGGGGTTAACATTAAATACAAGATTAGTTAGCATGTTGAGAATCTGGGGTCCAGAGTGACCAGTCCAGGGTAAACTCAACTATATGATGCTTGAGGGTCCAGTGTCCATAGAGACCAGTCTCGGGTAACTCAAGCATATGACCATATGATGACACTCCCATAGTATGTAGCCTAAGTCTCCTCCATAGGTCCTATTGTACCTTTTATGGTTGTGTCTTTGACATTTGGCTTTTGGATTTAGTATTTGGTTTATGTTGGTGTTTTGGATATCTTATGTATGTTCCTTTATCTCTGGATGGTGTACCTTTTCTTTGATCTTGGATTTCTAGCTATCTTGATCTTTCCATCCTTTTACTTTGGCATTAGTCTTTCTCATTGTGATCAGAAAAGCTTCTAGGATCTTCCTATGTGTTCTTTATGATGGCTTGTATACCTTTGATTTCCTTCATTTTGTATACCCATGTGAGTGGGCCTGCTATTATCTCCTTAGCATGGTGGGAGTGGACCTTTGGTTCCATGCGGTTGGGTGGTAGTGATTCTTATTACCATTGAGATTCTGATAGTTCTTCTTCATGCTTGGATGATCCTTTTTGTAGTTATATCTTCTGATTCTTTTGGAGACTAGTTCAGTTTCATGAGTTGTATATGTGTAACCATATGTGCATATTGGATGACATCCTTTGGAGGATATATTGTGTTGTTTTCACCATGCTTATCTTTGGAGGTTTTGATCTTATCACATCAGATGCAATCTGTAATAGTGTATCAGATGGGATACCTATATTAGTTATTGTATCTTACTTATATTAGAGTGATTACTACATACCCTACGTCATGTGCAGAGGATGTGAGTTATGAGATGTATATTATTGGATTCATTTGTTTTATCCTTTATGTTAGTTCTTTATAGTTGTTATTCATAGATTACCTTTCTTAAGTGATTCTACATCAAGGAACCCTCGAGAATTATATCTTTGTATGAATTGTTCTTCTGTGTATGTCATGTACTTCATTTTATTGCTTTCGCATTGTTATTATTATTGTTTGTAAACTTTTAAAAAAAATTTATCCTGTTAACTCAATGTCAAGTTTAGGTTAGTTCTCCGAGGCTTCCTAGCGGGGTATTACACAACTGGTCTTGTCTGGACTTCAAGTATTGATATCCCATGTAAAGTTTGATCATAAGTTTTCAAAGAAACATTTGCTAATAAGTCTGCCATTATATTCTTTGACCTTTCTATCCAACTTATATCAAAAGCATCAAACATTTCAATCTGATCCCAAATAGCATATTTATACATCTTTAATCTATCATTTTTCACTGCATATTTGGATCTTATTTGGGCTACCACTAATTCAGAATCACCATAAAATTTTAAACATTTTATTCCATGTTTAATGGCAATTTATAGCCCTAAAGATAAAGCCTCATACTCTGTTGTATTATTTGTACATTGAAAGGCTAGCAAAAAATAATATTTGAAAGTTGTACTTGATGGAGATACCAGTAATACACCAGCTCTTGATCCTTCTTTTGAGAAAGCTCCATTAAAATACATTTTCCACAATCCATCATTTTGTACAATCAATTCTTTAGCTAGAGGATCAATATTTTCACTTTGATGATGATGATCACTCCTTTGTAGTCTAAACTTCTCAATATCCACATCAATATAGTAGTTAATGTTAGTGTCTTCATACCATTCAATCATGTGAGGAGTCCTATCTTCTCTTGACACTTTAACATTATTTCCATTAATATTAAAAGTATCATATGATAAATAACTTTGTATGCTACCTCCCATTGAAGCACTCCACTTTCTAGATAGTAACATCCCATAATGTGGTGGTATGTCAACAACAAGGACATTCATAGTCAAAACCACATCAGGACACACTGCTAATTTGTAAGGCATGGCTTCAATAGTACCAATAACAGGGACTTCCCTAGAATCCATTTCTTGACATCTCCTATGAGGAGTATCCTCTTGTAATCCCATAGACTTCATAATTTCTACTGGCACGACAGTGTTTGATGCTTCTGAATCAATCATACAATTTTTAAGCATCCTTCCATTAATTACCAATGTTAGAAAAAAATGGGTCTACAACCTTAGGAGAAGTAGTTGTGTTTAAGAAAATCTGAGGAATCTTAGAAATCATTACTTCAGCTTCCTTCCCTCTGTTACTTGGTCTCTTATCAACATTTTCTAGAATTTGAACTTTCATTGTAGGCACACTATTTAATAGTGATAGAACCTTTTCTTTATGTTCCTTGATTCTCATCATCTCTAAAAATAGAAATTTTATAGTCATTTGAGACAAAAAGTGACCCATGTCTACTGGAGTATACTTTATATCTGAGGACTTTGGTTTTTCAACAATAATGTTATTTTCCTGAATCTATATGTTCAGAATTGGTTCTTCTTTCTTAGAATTTTTTTTCTATCTGAAGAGAAGAAGTACTTGTTTCTTGTACCTTTTCTTTTCCTTCTTGTAAAACAATAGGCTCTATGGATTTAGTTATAATCTTGATCTTAGGTTTGTTTGCACTTTCCCCAAGTCCATCTTTCTTTTGTACATATTTGGTGTCTGTTTTATTTTCTTTTATAAATACACCAGATGGTTAACTACCAGTACCCCCAACTGTTCTATTCCTTAAATGATAGTTTCTTCTAGATTTGTTCACCAGATCTATAGTAATTCTTGCTTTTTCTTCATTCAAAGATTTTCTAACCAATGGAAGGTCTTGATTGTTTTGTGCATAACGTCTTATATGGGCATCTGTTTCTTCTATTTCACTGTCTGATAAAATTTGTTGATGATGAATCTGTACATTTCCTTGTGAACCATATGAATCATGATTTTAAATTCCATTATCTGAGTCTACATCATGACATGAATAGGCATTTGTCATATTATAATCACATTGTTCACTTTCATCATTTCCTTGTCCTTCATTTGCTTACAAATCTAAGGAAACAATGCAGAAATCAGGATTATGTTGGGCTTCACAAGCCTCACACCAGAAATCATCATTACACAAATGGAAAACATTTTTATGCAAAGGGTCTAGAGTTCTGTTCTCAGGTTTTTCTTTTCTAGGTGGATAAATAGGCTTCCTATCCTTAAACTGAGTTCCATAAGGATGATTTTGCATTCTATTCTGAGGATTATAAGTGTTATTATAGGAAGTCCTATTATTTTGAGGAGCCCTATACTCTTTATATTCTAGTTCCTTTAGGTTACTCCTACTAAATTGTGCATCATCTCTCCTATTCAATTTACCAAACACCCTTCTATTCATCTCAATATTTACTGCTATCTTGTAAGCATTAGTGAGGGTTCTTGGACTTTTATCCCTAAGAGCATAACCCATTTTAGAATCAAAAGCATTTAAATAGGTTTCTAGACATACCTCTTCATCCAACCTTATTTTATGAAACAATTTATGCATTGCTCTTTAGAATCTAGTATTGAACTCGGTGACCTCTTCATTATAGTTCTTTTTGATTTTATTGAACTCGTTCAATAAGAACCCCTTATTTTTATTATCACCATATTGATCTTTAAATAACTCAATTAATTCATCTATGGAAGCAACAGAGCCATTAGAAAGACTTCTAAACCATTCTCTAGCATCCTCTACTAGAGACTAAACAAAAAGCTTCATCAACACATCTTCATGACTAATATTCAAATCATCAACAAAATCAATCAATTTTCTTAAGTTTGTTTCACAAGAGATGACATTATTACCTACAAATTTTGGGACCTTTTCTCCTACATCACCCACATCTTTTGGAAATGAATTGGGGTATCCAGGAATGCCAATAAAATTAATTGCTTGTACATTTCAGGGTTCAATGGTTTCCTTTGAAAATTATCACTCTCTTTGAAAGTAGTAGCTTTTGTTTTGGAAGATGTTGTGTTCTCAATTCCACCATAAGAATATTTGGAAGATTGCAAAAAAATATTTTTTATTTTTCATTTCTATTGTTGCAGCTTCCATCTGAGATTTTTCTAGCATCTTTTCCATGGTTTCCTTTTCTATTCTTAGTCTTTCAAGATCAATATCCAATTTGGAAATTTGCTCTGTTAGGGCCTTCTGAACTTTAGGCTTTTCAATTTTGCTTTCATTGATCTTTTGTTTACCTTTGTCCTTAACATTTTGTGAACTAGAAGCTCTATGAGTGTTGGGTATTTCTTGGTCTTTTTGAGACCTCTTAGTATTCCTTGTAGTTTGATGTCTCAAGGATCTTCTTCTACTTTTGTCAACATCCTTATGTTCATGTTTTTTCTTTATAAGTTCTTTTTCCCTCTTCATCTATCAAATAAGGGCAAGATGTTTCATGATGAGTCTTTCCTCCTTAGTAAGCTTATGAGAAGGAACCTTAGAATCTGAATTTATGGCGTATGTTCCTTCTTGTTCACTAGAAGTGGAAGTAGCTGGAAATGTTTATAATCCTCTTTCTAGAGTTTCTTCATATTCTAAAGCATTTCCTTCATAATTAAACTGATTACTACCTTCCTCTCTCCTAGTAGTGTTGTCTTGGCTTCTTGGAGAACCTTGATCTATACTGACTTGGTTTCTTTTCTTCCTCAAAGACATCTACATTCTTTAAGTTGATGGGATTCCACCATCTAATGCAATTTCAGGATTCCCTTTCATTTTTGACCTAGTATTCATTTTGAAAGATGTTTACTTAACTTGTACTGATCTCAGAGATTTGGCTTTAGATTCACCACCCAACAGTTGTTTGGGATAAATGAATACTTATCAAAATGACCTTGGCAACTACAAGTATGAATATACTGTCTTTGAAAACCTTAGAGGTTTTGAATACATTTACCAAGACTTTACAATCTCTATTCCTCAAAAGACTTGTCTATTTTAACCAGATTCTGGGATACTTCCTAGATACAATTAACTGTACCCAATCCCTAGTGGAGTCGCCAATTTGTTAGCTCTTTTTCTTGCAGTAGAATCCTAAAATGATAGTATACTTATATACTTGAATGAAAACTCCTTTTTATGCAAGAGAAAGGCTAATTGATGAGGTATTTGATAACACTGGGGATACCTATTATCACCTCCTTCTTTTTTTGAGCTCCACTGACTCAGGCAGGTTTTACCTATAGTAGATTACTAATTCTCCAGTCAATGTATTTAGTGGATTAGTTCATTCACTATTTTGTTACTTCTGACCTCACTGTAACAACTTATAAGATACCTCAGAGATTGCAATGATTAATTTAAAATAGAGTACTATAAGCCAGGCTATGGTCTTGATAACATGAACCAATGAGATAAGGATTTTCATCCTTCTTCCTTTTGATTTTAGGAGGAGCAACCTAATGATCCTCTCTTCAAGAAATTAGAAAACTGAACTATATCCTAAGAATACAATCACTTGAATGGAATTATATGTTCTGTAGTGTATATGATTAAGTAATTTTGAAAATATTGGATTGTGAATCAATTACTTAGAAAACATAAAACCAATTCCTAATCCCTGGGCTATGAGTCAATATCTTGTATAAATCTGCAGTAAGGTAATCAATAAAACACTTGCAACAAACATAGAATACCTTATAAATTATCCTCTCCCTACAAATTTATCATCCAATCCTCAAACTAATGCTACGTTCCCTGGGTTACTTGAAACAATTTAATCCTTCCTTGAAGGAACTTACAAGTAACTGCACAATCACCTTATGATCAGTGTGCTTAAATGCCTTACAAATAAACACACAAGACCAATAATAGAAATGTGAAGAGACAATTCAAATGCAAAAAAGAGATTGCAAGATATTTATATTGATATCTTAAAACTTCAAATACATTAGATAGACAAATAGTACAAAGGTTCAGACACAATTTTAGTCTGCCTTATAATTCTATTAAAGTTTCCAACTCCCCCTTACAAAAAGGTTACAATTACATATATATAGTCTCAAATCATCTTGGAATCCTTAAAACAAGGATGCAACAAACTTCAGATGATTTGGAGACCTAACCCTAAAAACATAGAAAGAGACAAAAGACAAGAAAACTCCAAGTGGTGGGAGGACAAAACTGAAGAATAAGATCTGATTTGCACTTTGTCCTTTTGTGGTTTTCAGCACCTTTATCTACATATATTTAGGATAGCATCTGATATTTGTAATAAGATTTAGTGACTGCCAATACAGGCTAACCTACACTAATCTCTTCAAGAATACTAACCTTCCTATGCTCATAGATTAGGTGCCATGTGTCCTTCATTCTTCATCCATGACATCCAAGTCAAGTGTGACAGGCTTCTTTTTCTTGGGCTTTGTCATTATGTCCCATGCAGTCACATCTTCCTCCTTAGGCCACTCAAAATTATGAATACTTTCCAACTAAGCTTTATGCCTTTCCCACCTAGCATCTGTTATGCTTTTAACATCTACAATGAACTTATTGCAGTCTGTTTCTGCCTTTATTGCCTCATCCAAAAGTTTTTTGAACCTCTCCATATCCAGTTCCAACTGATCAGAGACATAACTGTCTTTGCTGGGAAGCACATCATCAAACTTTGATCCCCATAACCGTAATGGTTTGATATGATCATCCTCGGTTCTAATAGGGGGTACAAACCTACTATAACTTAACCCAAACATCTTAAACTTTGCATCAATTTTATTGGTCTTTCCTTTGAAAAATGACAAGGTGGCCCCAATCTTCTCTATTCTTGTACCAACCATGGTTACTATTTATGGCAAATCTGATCTTAATGGTTGTACTGATGCCAATCTCTCAAAAAGTGATGTTCTTCTAGACCAAGTTGCATAATAGGGATTCAAAATTGTCAAAAAGTTGGCCACCTCTGCTTGTAGGCCTGGCAACCTGTCATAAGCCCCATACACCACATCAATATTATCTTTGATGGTGTCAATTCTATGCTAAAAAATTGAAGCTAATGCTTCCAAAACCACATTGTTATGCTCTTTAACTCCTAGCTATGTTTCAGCAGGTATCTCCCCTGTATCCTCTCTTTAGATTTCAACATCCATCACTTCTTTTGGCTCAACAGGGGTAGGATCTATTATTTATAGAAATTTTCTAGTTAGCTCATCTATGAGATTTTCCTATTCTTTGATCTTTATTAATGCTAGATCCCTATCCTTTACAATATCACTAGTATAACTAGCAAGTTTCTACAATTTCTCTGATAGTTGTGCTATTTTGGCCTCATTGAGCTGAGCAAAGTGGGTCATCACTTGGGATATTTCCAAATCCCCTGTATTTTCCAATGTCCAAATGATCTTATTCCCCTCCATTTTTTCTTGAATATTCAAAATAGATGGCTTTTGATCTTTAGGAGCTAAGCTCCACATTGCAAGTGCCTGAGATTTAGGATTATACCCAAACCCTCTGTTCATATCTCCAACCTTAGTCTCTGATGACAATTTGACATCAAGTTGCCTTCTTATCTGATCTATTATGAATACTGAGGAAATATCCTAGCCTTCCACAAATAATATTCCACTTGCCTTGACCAGTTGTCTTGCCTGTTCAGGTGTAATTTCCTCAAATTCAGGATCATAATCCTACAATGTTTGTAAGGCTTCCTGAGTGACTGGATCACCACCTGCTAATTGCAAATCCTTTCTAATTTTCTGTTTCTTATTCCATATGAGGAAATCCTTGAATTCTCTTGTCTTGATAAAGTTGTCATCCTTGAGGAATTCCTCTTGATGCATCAACCTTTCATCAGTACATGGCCTAAGAGGTAATTCTTCCTCTTCCTCTCTATCCTTTTTTAATTCTTTCTCTGCCCTAATCTATTTTATCAATAAATGATCATAGGGCCTATTTCTAGTTATCAGAGCTCCACCTCTGTCTATTTTCTTTTTTATAGAAGGTTCCCTTGTTTCTAGTTTTTGTTTCTTTTGTGGGGGCTCATTTGTCACTTGCTTCTCTGGGACCTTTGTTAGGTCAATAACATCTTCCCACTCAACTTCCTGATGTAATGCAAATTCTTAGTAATCTGGATAGGTAGTAGGTGAAGGATATCCCTAATCACTATCATCATCATATTCAGACTCTAAGTGGTCCCTATGGCCTTTCTTTGGGACCACTAGTGCTTCTTCTAACTGATTACAGAGGAGAGTATGGGATCTAATCATTTTATCTAGCCTTTTCAGATAAGGCATGTTAGGATAGAAACCTCCAAAATTCATTCCTTTTCTCTTCACCTGCCTCTCCACATCCATAAGTTCATTGAACTTAATTTCTCTTTTTTCCACCTCCTCATCCTCCAAAATGTTTCTTATTAAATCTTCCTCCATACACTCTTCATGTTATTTTGTGTAGGGGATGGTTGGTGTGAGTAATTTCTTTGCACTCATGATAAAACCCTCTGTATCAACATGTCTTTGTAGGGCCACATTCATTCTGTAATGGTTCATTCAAGCATTCACTAGGTCCAAAGCTCCTTTTCCAATAGTGAAGTTGTAAATCCTGAATTTCCTGGGGGTAAATGTACCCTTTCTGTGTGATGCTAAGTGCTCCTTGTCTGTCAGAATGAGCTGCTTGATGAACTCCATTGTAGCTATCCTTGGCTATACATGGTATGGAAATATGTGTGGAGGGTGGGAGCAACCATAAACCCTCATTATTGTGAAATTCTTTTCATAGTAGAAATCCCCCCAATTATGGTCTCCTAGCCATTTATCCAAATATTGGCAAGGCGTCAATAGTTGGATTACCTTAATAGGTAACCTAGGTTTTTCAACACCTATGCACTTAAGAAGTGGATAGATTATCCATTTTTCAAAAGAACAGAACTCTTTCTCCCTACATGTATAATTCCAGACTCTAATCCAAAACTGAACATGGTTGGGTTGATTATGGTGGAACCTTTGTGGCTGCAAAAATTGACAATTCATAACTGGGAAATTGTAGTATAGGATCAGATGCATGAGGATTGTATAATTCATGAATCTAGGATTATCCTTCTTACTCTATATATCTACAAACCCTTGATGCTTATGGTCTATAATATATTGAATGTAATCATAATTTGAAGTGGTATGTAGGTTCTGCATATCCAATACCATCATTTGAATATCTGAGGTGATCCTCTCTACCCCAGCATCCTTTCCAAGCACTCTACATAGTGCATATGATATGTACTTGATATAGAAATTAAGATCTTTGTAGCAATATGGGGTGGCTCCTAGCATGGGGGATATATAGGTTTTCATTTTCTTAGGGACATGATGATCCCTGATCAACTTAGCAGTAATGCCAGATTCTCTGGTGTATCTATTCTATAGGCTCTTCAGATTTATTTCAGTAGCCATGGGGTAGTATACATTGAAGGCTTTCATGAAGGTATTCTGGTCCAAAGTGAGTAAGGGATTTCCATCATCCCTCTTAATGGCTTTGGTTAGGGGGTCATATCTAGTGGCCAATTCTAATATGAAATCAACATCAACAAAGACGTCAGGAACTATCAACCTGGCTAATCCATAGGTCCAAGGGTTTGAGATAGGCATGGGTTCATCACTATTATTAAATAAATAATTGAACAGTGAATATCCTAATGAACCTGGTGTTTTTGCATCTCTAATGTAGGCCATATCATCAATTAAAACCTTAGCACTAACCTTTTAACTTTGGCTAGAGCCTGGAAGCAAAGTGAGAAATTCATTTGAGTAGTTCCTTTTACCCTTTGACTCATCATTGACATCTTCACTTCTCCCACTGGTGGATGCCATACTTTGTTCTTGACTCATCTTTTCTTTCTGCTCTTTTCTCAATCCTTATCACTAATATTGAAATAAATCTACTAAAAGCCCTCACCACCAACTATCAATTCTTCTGAAATCTGTAGCTCTGAACTTTGAATATGATGCAAATTACAATCTCTATCAAATTTTATAATTGAGAATTCAATGCAGATGTTTGTTCAAGCTGGTAAACTTGCATTCAGTCATTTCTGCCATTAGTTCCATGCACTGTGACATCAATTTCTGGTTTTAGCCATGGCATTCAAAATATGAGGCAATTAATTTATGATGAGTTCAATTACATATTAAACTTATAAAATTCAAAATCAAATCTGATTGGCTGCATTTAACTCATATTACGGCTACTTTCCCATCTGTCAAAATATCTTTAATATGATTGGTCAGCAATTATCCATGATGGCGCCGCTAAAAAGTCTTTCTTTAACTCTGGTTAACTTCTAGCGACTACACAACTGAGTGATCTCCTTGTCGCTTAATAATTTTTCCAACTATAGTTTCTTCAAGAGACTTAGCAACTGTCGTTAGATTAAACTCCTAATCAACAGTTGTCATGATGTCGCTTAACCTTTTAACTTAACCTTTCATCTTACAGAGACAATGTGACAAAGCATAATCTTAACCATTCTTTACCTTGGGTTGCATATGGAGACTCAGCGACTTTGGAATCTCTATGTCACTGGATCATTTCCTTAACTCATGTTTAATCAAGAGACAATGCAACTAAACATTTTAGTCTCTTAATTGCGTGATTACCTTATCCTTTTAATTTGCATCTGGAGACAATGAGACCACCGTTGATCTCACCTTTCTCAACATCTGACGGTTGTCACTAAGTCTTGTAATCTTCATTACAAATCCTAATCTTTCATGAGACTTAGCAATAATTGAACACGTGTCACACCTTTTCCTCTTGTCTCTTAATTTCTTGATCCCTTTTGACTTTTCAATCTTATCAAGCGACCACGCAACTACCGTTAGATCTCATCTTCATCGGATGGTTGTCGTATGATCTCTTAATTTTTTACTTAACTCATCTTTTATCTCGTGACTGCATGACAACACCTTTATTTAATCTGAAATCTAACCCTTGATCTATCTAATGACTTAGCGACCATTGAATATCCATGTCGCATGATAATTTATAAACCATAGTTGCAATCAGGAGACTTCCCGACTGCTATTAGATTACATCTTTGATCAATGGTTGTTGCTAAATCTCCAATTTTTTCACTTAACTCACCTTTGATCACAAGACCTAGTGACAACACTGAAAATTTAACTCATGAACTTAACTCATAACCATGGGTTTCATCAGGAGATAATGCGAATGAGCAATCTTGAAGTCACCAAATGGAATAACTAACTCTGCTTTTATCAAGAGACAATACAACTACCATCAGATTTATCATAAAATCAATGGTCTACGCTCAGTCTCATAACCATTTTAGCATATTCTATTTTATCAAGAGACTATGCGACCAAGGCTTTTCACCAAGTCTCCAAATCATAAGGAATATTCATTTATTTCTTATGAGACTTGGTGACTAAGAAATAAGCACATGCACATAAACTCAGACTTAAGTCATGAAAAAGGTAATGCAAAAATAGAACCAGCTTGGGAATTTTAGGGCTTTTCTGCAATTTCAAACAAAACTTACTCAAGGGCTTAGGGTTTTACCATTTTCAACTAGGTTTTGAGAAAAAAATAATAATTTTAGAGGCAAACAAGTAATTTGGAACATGATTTTTTGACCTTTTGATCATAGGAAAGACAAGCTTCTCATAAATTTTCAGGGAAAACTCCAAACAAGAAATACAACCAACAACAATGATCAAAATCTCTTAACTAAGTAGACTTAACAGTCTTTTATAAATCCTCTCACAAGGTGACATTTCTATATTGAAGTGTTTGAAGACCTCTAACAAGACCACTCCTTACAAGGTGATTAAATCCTCTAACAGGGTCACACCTAACAGTGTTTTATTGTAACCTTTAATAGGGTTGGCTCCTAAAAGGGCTCACTTCAGAAGAGTGAAAAGAAATGACTAGTTGCAATTGGTGGTTTTTCCCATATTGTGTTTCCACATTAAATATTGGTGTTATCTGTGTACACTTTATTTGATTTATGGTTTATGTTTCTGTAATTAATTACTAAAGGATAATCACAATTAATATCTTAAGATTTTCTATGTAGACCGAGTGACAGTAGAATATTTGTGTTAACTGAGCAACAAGGATAAATTTGTTTAAGACATCTAAGGGACTTGGATTTGTTTGTGTGGTAACTGAGTCACCCCTCCCCTCTTAGTTACTCAACTCATTTTCAACACATTTATCATTATCAATGATTCAGTGGACTAACATATCTTATAATCGAGGCAGTAAAATGGCTCAATAATGATAGTAATCGATGCAATAACAATGATACAATGTAATCTTAGATCTTCCTCAACATAGCCAAATGACTATTGTTATAGTAAAAATAGAGGCTCCATGAAATTAACAAAGATCTTGATAATGCTTTAAAATGGATGTTCACTATTATATGCAAAGACACAAAGGAGTGATCAAATAGAAGTAACCCAAAGCTTCAAATGTTTTCAAGGAAAAAATAAAAGGACAATGATTAAACAAAGGTTGCAGAGTACTATTATAAATTAGTAATCTAGTGATATTCATGTTAGATAAAGCAGCCCTGCACTTAATGTCAAAACAAATATAGTTCTTGAAGAATGATTAGCCTTGAAGATAGGAGGTAACAATCATATGAAGATCAACAAAATAGAGATAAAATAGAGGTCAAAGATCATTATATAGTTATATGAGATGAATTCATTATTGTTATTACCATGAAAATATTGATATACAATGCATAGAAAAATAATAGTCTCAAGCTTAACATGATAGTAAGAATAATGATAACAACAATTTTTTTAAAATGTTGTAAGTGCAGAGATATGTGACTATTTAGGCAATCACAGAAGTGGGGAGAAAATATTGTGATTACAAATATAAACACTCAGTTAGATGTAATGATTATAAGAAAATTGCTAAGTAGTTTTAAGAGTTATAAATCATATCACCAAGGGTCATAAGTAAGAATGAATTTTTTTTTCTTAATTTGATCATGTTATTCATAACCATATGTATATGTGTTACTTTAACATTTGTGTTATTACAATACTAAAGTTCAAACCTTTACTTTAGGTACTTGTAAAGTAAGTTCAAGTGTCATCTATTATATGTCTAAGTCCTTAACACACTAAGAATAAAATATATCCAAGAAAGTTACACTTAAGCAACTTGCCATACAAATCAAATTTAGAGAGAGGATTAACAAACAAATCCATCTATTGGTGTTATCCTTCTAATTATAAAAATGATGTTCAAGAAAATATTATAAGGGATAAGTTATTATATTTGTAGGCATTCTGGAGCATATTCTAATTCAACTACTATACTTTCAATGAAAAGATTAGTAAAAGGATATATATTATATTTATACAGTAGATAACTAACTCTAGTGGAAAATATCATACCATAAATTTAAGTAAAAAATATTTCATATTCGACTTGAACCATATATTTGTTGATCTTCAAAATTTGTAATACATCTTGGTTCACACTAAAAATAGAATGAATTACTCACATCACAAAAAACATATAGTTATTAATTGAGTCATTTTCAACTTACAAATTTTCAATATAACCCAAATGTATCCTCTAAACATAAAAGTATAAAAGTGAAACTAAGATCTATAAGTGCAGTATTTTTGCCTTCAAGGAAGGTAAACATAAATATCAAACTAAATAAGGATCAACCAAAATGAGCATAGACTTAACCAAATATCTAAATTTTGTAAAGGAAGGAACACACATATCACAACAAGAAAACATGTGGGGTGTGAAGGTGAAAGAGTGTAACATGAGAAACCATTTAGAGGAGGTCAAATCATGTGTAGAAGTGGTGGAGAGTTCAATAGAAAAGGAAAAAGAGGCAAATATAAGATATTTAGAATATAATAAAGATATCACAATGAAAGATATGGTAGAGGAAAAATATAATTATCACTGGATAAACAAGATATGATGGATTTGAAAACATAATTCTTATAGACAAACCAAAATAGGAAGAAAAAAGTTCAAGTATGATTGAAAATATAAGAGAAGAATGTTGTAGGCCTATCAAACTTGTCATGTGATGAGAGTTGAGGTTGAAACTAGATTCTAAGAAATATGAGTCCTATTAAAGATTCATATTTGTATCTAGATGAAGATTTAACTAAACTATAGGAAGAAATAATTAGTTAAACTGGTGACATCAAGGGGTGAAGGTAAATGGGCATGGTTAAAATATATAAAAAATCTGATAGGAAATCAAATTTTATGAAATGCACCACTAAAGCTAGAAATGGGAGAGTGGAGATATGTCCAACTTATGTAACTGCTTTAGGTAAATAATTACCCAATTTACCATATACAGGTATGTTTATATTTTCTAGGTGATTTTGGATGTCTTTACATGGTGGCTCCTTACACCTCCTTCTATGCTCATTTCTCATAATTATCTATAATACTCAACATTCATTCAAAAACACACTTCTTGACTAAGAATTTGTTCAAGAACATTAATCCAAGAATATTCATAAGATTATCAACCTATTATAATATATTAATAGATGATTAATATATATATATTTTTAAAATGAATATGTCGTCGCTATTTTGACCAAAATGGTTGTATGGTTCAACAGGAATGCCACAGTATCGACGTATGCAGAAGTCGATAGTTTGACAAAAATCAAAATGATCAACAATATGATTTGATGGGAATGATAAAGTCTCAATGTATGCGGCAGTTGATAGTTTGACAGAAACCAAAATGATCAGTGATATGATTCAACGGGAACACTAAAGTAATGATGTATGCGGAAGTCGATAGTTTGAAGACAACCAAAATGAACAATGATATGATTCACTAGGAATACTACAGTCTCAACGTATATGACATTCGATAGATTGACAAAAAAAATAATGGTGATCGAAAATGATCAAGGATATGTGGGCCATTCTTCACCACCCCTTTGGTTATCTCGATGTTGGAATCATCAAACATTTGACCAATAGAGTGATCGATAGTTTGACACAAAAATTTTGTGTTGCATAATCAACAAAGAAAGTTTTACAACAATAGTGGTCGTTTGGTCAACCAACCTGCATCGAAAAATTGACTAACTCGCATAAAAAATTGGGCAAAAATTTATGAGTGAAATAATCACATTCATCCAAAGAACACACAAGTTTAGTTGATTAGAAACATAATCAATTAATCATGTCATTAAGTCAACCAAATGTGATCTACGAAAAACCAAATGCGAGTAAGGATCCTAAATGCGAGCCTTTACCCCAAATGCGAGCTTCTACCAGATGTGATTCAAGACATCCTAGATGCAACTCAGAATTTACCATATGCAATCTTATTTACTAGATGCGATCTTCTTCTCCCAAATGTGAATCTGCACCAAAATAAGATAAAAATATTAGTGTAAATTTTCTAAAAATCGGATGAAAATGTGGGGCACAACCCCGCAGTGGGCACCAAAAATGTGTGTGTGAATTATGTACCTACAAACTTCAACATAACACTTCAATATGTCATTACATCAATGGTTAGAAATAATCAAATTCAATTGAAAACATGAGAAATCCAAAGAAATCAACATATTTCTTCCTATCTAGAAAGAGTATTATTTAAGCTATAAATTTTCCCTCAGATTATGCTTAAAATCAGTGACACATTCAGTGCTATAACGGAAGATTAAAATGAAATTCATACTATCTATCATGAAATTCATACTATCTATCATGAAATTCAAGCTAAAATGATTCATTAATCACAAAGTGAAAGAATTTCTCTAATTAGCTATGAATTCATGAAACCAATGAATAGCATAAGAGTGCAATTAAAATTCTAAAATTATGGACCTATTGATCTCAAAATTCAATCCTTTAATGGAAGTTGAGAAATGAAGGGTTGAGATTGATTTGTGAGGTGAGGTGAGGATTGAGTCTTTGGTGATCCTTTTGAGTGATCCATGTAAGTGAACTTTCATTGGTTCATGGATTGACTTTCCATGTGCAAGTGATGAGTTGTATTTAGAAATTTTTATTAATTCCTTTTAATTAATTACTTTAGCCAAGGATTTAATTGGGTTGATTTGATTTAAATAGGAAAACGTAATTAATTTAAGGTAGTGATAAAATCACTTTGATTTTAGGAGATTATTTTTATTTTGATCAATTATGCCAATAATTGAATAGTTGGACTGACATAATTGGGAGTATGATCACATTTAGGGAAAATAGGGTCTCTATTAAAGTAGACCAAATTAGGGTGGTTACAGATGTGTGTACCAAAGCATTTACTGTTACTTGTATGTAGTCCCTATTCTTCCATACTTATCAGATTATGCATCCAATCCTTCAATAATAAAACAATATGACAAGAAACCAACAGAAAAATACATAGTTCCCATCAATGACAACATACAAGAAAATCAAGAGTAGTGTCTCTAGCCAACAATCTCCCCCTTTGGCATTGATGAAAATGCTTAGTGAAAAATGACAAAGTGTCAATATAAAAAAATGCCAAACTCTAAATTTCTCCCATAACTAAAATAGAATGCTCCCCCTGAGATTAATATATCTCCCTCACTTTCACTCCATATCTTCGCCCTTTAACATCAATGAAAAAGGCTCGGAATGACAACAAAATTCATCCACCAAAATCCTATTAATCTTAACCTATATACAAGTATTTAAGGTATACAAATAAATTTTTGAAAAAATCTGAGAAATTATTCCTCAGAACACCAAAGTCAAAGTCCCAACACTACTTTGGACTGTCCATAATATTAATTTTTCCACAAACAACCTAAGAAAGTTTCTCTGCTAATTCAAGATTATGTGCATCAGTAGAATTATAGGCTCTCTATACTTCTTTCAAACCACTAAGAAATATGTCTAGCTTAGGTTCAATCAAGTTTCTCAGCTCACTAATCCTTCCTTTGATCATCTCATTTTCTATAACCAATGTCTTTATCTTATCTATCAAGGTGATAACCTTTCCTCCATAACTAGAAGATGAAGTTTTCAAGGGATCATAAGATTTAGACAACTCATCTAGTTTTCTTTCACACTACTTGATTAACTTTTATATTTCTTCAACACTCTTAGAATATGTAATACCTACTCTAAATATGTTTCCACCTTTATTCAAAGAGTCCTTCAACATTTTTATGCCAACTCCCAATGATATCTTATCCTTTGCATTCAAACCACAAAGTTGATGATACCTTTCTCATCAAATTCATTCTGAACTTTAATCATAGCTGATTTTTCCAATGAATGAAAATGGACACTCACAACATTAAGAAATCCTTCATTATTACTTGAGGGTGTAGCATTTTAAATCTTGGTATAGGTCAGAATAATATTTTCAATTAGATCATATACACATTCTAATAGTTTATTGTCCTTCAAACGAGTCTTCAAAATTTGTTTTCTTACTTTAGCCTAAGCTACCAAAGAAAGTCTCATCATCTACACTAGACTGAGAGTATCCAACTGAAATGATCCTTGATTAATTTACATCTCATTCAAATTAGTGTTGTCTTCATCAAGAAATTATTTCACTTCCTTTGCAGTGTCTCTTGCCTCTATTTTTATCTCAGTCACATTCTCTTTTCTTTTTCTACATCATCTTTCACTTCATCTATAGTTTTATCTTAGTTACCTACTTCTCCTTTCTGATCCTTTCCTTTCTCTATTTACTCATTCTTTTCTATCTCAATTTATTTCACCTTAGTCTAATCATCATCAATTTTATCAGTATCATCCTTCATCTCTGCTTCCTCATTATCAACTTCCTCAATTTTAAAGTCTTTATTGTTTTCCATAGTCTCAACTATAAAAGTAATAGGTATACCTGAAATATAAACATCAAAATTATCATGTGTATCATGGAAATATGTCTCCATTGGTTCATTTTCATGAACAATGGTGTCATCATGTTTAACATCAAACTGATTTTGTAGCAAAAATTTTCTCTAAATTTTCTCTCTATCTTGTACCACCTCATCAATTTTTCCAACCATACCATAAGTCTATTTATTATTATTTTTCTCAAAAACTCCTTCTTTGAAAGTTCAAGTATTCTTTCTATTTCATCAATGACTATCATAGGAGATAATTGAATCAATATTAATTTTCTTAATCACTTTATCCTTTGATTGTGCATTGCCTCTTCTACTCTCAAAGATATCAAATAAGTCATCAAGAATATCACCTTTCATCTTGTACCATCCTAAAAAGATAGCGCCCATTATTGGATGTCTTTAGGACCTATTAGACCCTATTTTAGTGATTTCAAGATCTGAATGTCTTTATGCTTGATTTCCCACATCCTTAATTTTCTCTCCCCAAAACTTTTTACACTTTCCAAGACTTGGATCTGCCTTGAATCTAGCAATGTCAGGACTAGGTCAAACTAAGTCATCCTAGTCTTGGACAAGGTTGAACCAAATTCAACCTTGTCCTAGGGCATTATGATTAAGTGGGCTCCAGGCCTAATGCAAATTTTTTTCTTCCTAGTCTCTATTTGTGGTCGACTAAGAGGGGGGTGAATCAGTATTACAACACTTTAAACTTAAACTTAGTAAATTCCAACTTAACCAAATAATTTCATAAATGAAAAGAACATAAATTTAAAACACATAACTCATAACACCATGAATTATTCTCAAGGAAACCTGGCCAAGGGAAAACCCCAGTGGGGATGGTACCCAAAAACATGCACTAAAAGTATAATGTCTCTGTTAGGAGACATATCCCTGTTAGGAGTTGATTATTACATTAGTATATTTCCCTGTTAGGGGAATAAGAAAAACCCTTTTAGAGGTATACACTGAGCTCATTGTTCACACAATTTGAAATATTATATTATAACAATATATATCAAAATGAACATAAATAAGTATCTTCTATGCTTAGGTAGTTCCAGTTGTAGCTCGCATCAACATCAATTTGATTTTTATATCACAATGTATCCATTCATATGTTTAAATCTATCCCATACATTCCATCCATCATCTCTCTTTGATTCTAAAAAAATTCTTCATATATATATATATTTTACATATCTAGTTAGCTTCCAAATACATCACAAAAAGAAATAAACACTTATATAAAAAGTAAATAAAAATTTAGCTACTTTCCATTACCAAAGTATAGGTAATACATAATCCAAATCCAACTTAGCACTTTTTGATTCTACGTCATACTTCCTCAATCATCGCAACCTTTCATCTGTCTTGTATCACTGTAGCTCTATCTTCGCATGTCTTCAACATACTGTAACTTACTATGATTGACTCCAAAACATAAGCGACCTTAACTAAAGATCATACATATCCCAATATAGATTCCCCTAAGCTTGCATGTCTTCATTCACCATATATGGTGCTTGTTGACCAAAAGTGTACTAATATACTTTGCAAACCTCTTTTCCGGACTTAGTCAATTTGCAAGCCTTAACCCCAAAACTATGTTTCACACCAAGCGATCATCCATAACAAATGTGTTTCCATAAAAGATGACCCTAATGTGTTCCTAAACACTCCTTTATGATTCACTTCCCAATAGTAACAAACACAATGACATATCTATTAACCTTACTATGATGAGATTATTGAGAGGAGAGTGAATCAGTTATCTACCAATTTCAACATTTAAACACTTTTCTCTTATCCATCAAAGAAGCAAATCAACAATTAAATGTAAATGTGAAAACACAAAAATATCCAACACAAAGACACTAAATTTTTTGTATCATGGAAACCCTTGTAAGAGGGAAAAATCATGGTGGGGATGGCACCCAAAAATTTGTACTCTTCTGAAGTATACCATGTGAAAGGCTTTACCCTATGAAAGGCATTTACATATACATGAAAAATGTTACCTTGTGAGAGGCTTTACCTAAAGATCATAACACTATTTTAACTTTTGAGAGGTAGCCTTTTGAGATTACTTTTAATACTTATTACAGTACCACCATATAGGATTTACAACACAATAAAGATCCGTCAGGATCTAGCTCACTTGAGGATTTCTAGCACTCTGTTGAAGCTATCAGGAAACAACATGTAAGAATGATCTATGAAATAGAAACCTCCTTTTCTTTATTATATCCTCTATATCTCAAAAAAAATCTTCACATTCTTCTCTAACACTTGGCGGGACCGCACCCTCTATCTCTTCTTCCTTCTTCACTGACACACGATCAACAACATATTCACCACTTCTTTTTCAGTTTATATTGCTTTCCTTTTCTCTTAGGTTCCCACCACCATAGAAAACCCTAAAATGTAATACCTTTTCAATCTAACCATACACTTGTCTTTATATCACATATCTCTATGTCCAATTTGGAATTTACTGCCCGCACCTTTCCATTTTTGGATTTAATCAAGACATTAAATTATTTCATCAAGTATTTTCCTTCTTGACCAATCAGCTTGCTCAAATCATCTTTACAGGCTCATCTCAATTATATAACCATTAAAAAATTATTTCTAGCTATCCACACACATTCTCCAATGAATTTTGACCAATAAAATTTGACTATAACAAAATTTAAATCACTGATGCCGATCAAACTGTTAGTCATTTAGAAACTTAACACTTTTCAAATATCATTGTCTATCCTTTGAAATATCTCATATCTTTTCTCAAAATGAATCATGGTTGCAGGATTATTATATAGCAGCTTCAAATAACCTCTAGAAAACAACTAAACACAAAAATAATTAAACACATAACCATAGTGATAAAATCATCTTATTCCTATTAATTGTTATCTTAACAATTTCACTGTCTCTAATCAGCTTTTCTAAATCTGTCTCACTACTCATCACAACAAGTTAAGATTTTACATGTAGCATCCAAACACATTTCCAAAAACTTCTCTAGAAAAAAACCTTAACATATTTCCATTAGCATGATGTATTCCATGATCATAATCAACAACTCATAAAATTAATATTGACATCAATGATAGTACTATAACTAATCATTGGTCAAACATATCGGTCATGTCTCATCATCAAATCCTTCTCTAAACCACTTTACCTTACACATACAATCAACCACTTCCTTCACTTCATTTCTCTACATTAGTTATGTCAACCATATCCCCATTTGGCATTGATGGAAACACAAAAAATCAACACATACCTCTTTGTCTCTTCAATTTTAGCTCCATCTTCAACTTCTCAGCTTCTAATCATTAGCCTTGTAGAGTTCAATCTATGTAGCAACAACTCCAAACTATTTAGTGTATCCCCTTAAAATATAAACTTCATTCAGCTCACTGCATGTTGTTAGTAATAACTGAGAGGGGAGGGTGAATCAATGGCCTAAAAAATATTCCAATAATCAACCCAAAAACTTAGTACCACAATATTAAGCCTCTAGTTATCTTCAGTCCTATAAGATGGATTCCTCCAAATACTTTTATCAAATTACTACTTCTCAGAATGCTTTGTAAAACCTTCTACTTTATATTTATTGAATAGGAGTCTATTAACTTACCGAAAGACAGTAAATTATCTAGAGTATACTAATCAATCCAGTTAAGTTATGTGTAATGAAAAATACTAAAGTAATGATTCATAAACACATTGACACATGGATTTTTAACATAGAAACCTTGTTAAGGGAAAAAACACTTGGGATCGGTAACCCAAAATTTCCACTCTTCTGAAGTGAGCTCAGTGAAGAGCCAACCTTGTTAAAGGTTACAAACACACTGTTAGGTGTGACCTTGTTAGATGATTTAAAAGTTTAGTCTGTCACTTGATATCGGGCATCTCTATGCTACCATCCTTAATCAAACACTCACTTGGCCTATCAATAGGTATCTGGCATCTCATGCTATCTTGATGATCAAAATTTTTTATACTCTTTGGTATGTATCTCAATATAGAAAGGATCTTTAAATCCCACTTGGTTAAGAGACTTTCTAAATGAATGGTTAAACTGAAAAAATATGATCTATTCACATATACAACTTATACTTGCATATTTTCAGATCTATTGTAATCTCATAAAACTATTCCGATCAATATATTTTGGTTTATACCTTTTCTCCACTTTGATTATGCTCAGTGATGCTATGCTCTGTTTCTCAGTGTCTAAAGAAAAATTTAGCTCTTTCCTCAGTTTGATTGATCGGGACTATATGAAGTTTCTCTTCACCAGTTTATCTTCAGCATCCTTTTTTCATTCATTCACCCACCACAATTCGTAATGAATTGAGTTGTCTCTTTATAGACATGATATACTCATTTTTAGGTTCTTGATTTTCTTGATCTTGGCATGATCCACAATTATCTCCAATTAGATTTAAAGAAAAACTCTAATTTTATCTCACAGAGATCTTCTTGCCAACTGGATAAAACAACTTTAAATTCATTCCTTATCTCTGGCTTTATCTTGTCGATGAAAACAAAGATAACTACCAGTTAACTCTATATTTAGCTATTATAGCTAGATATTTTGTCATTTCTAAACTCAAGTTAATTTTGGTGTTTAACTCTTTGATAGCTTCGATCAACACTCCAGTTCTCCTCAGGCTTCTCCATTGGTTTATGTTATGTTTCTAGTCATCGATAATGCTTTTGATTCTGCTAGTTGGTAATGCTCATCAATTTTCTTTCTCGGGCATCACTGTGACTTGACTTTTGGTTATCTTTGTCCATTAGTGTTCCACTAACCGTCAGTGTTTGAAGTCACATTGTGAATGCTTGTCTTTTATGCATTACTAAAAGCATAATCTTTATCTCTTTGATTCTCTAAATTCTCATACACTTTGATTATAACCGATTAGATTATATCAAGTTGACATTAATGAAAATACAATCCATTAATTGATTTAATGTCTTGCATTATCCTTCTACATTTTGGTGATCAACTTAACATCTCCAAACATTCAATTAGTTACATGTCATCACATGTAGAAAATACTTATACCAATGTGTTGATGGTACATTCTCCCACTTTGAAAACAATGGAAAAGTTTCCAATGAATAATATTATCTCTTTGATTTATTGTTCAACATATTTTTACAAATTAACTACTCTTACTCTAAAAGTTGTTACTAATGTATGTGATAAAACCTAACCTATTGGGAGCACGCTCAGACATGCAAACGTTAGAGATAAACATCAAATAACAAGAACATACATGTCTAGAAGCATACTACTAAAAACAAGAAGAGATTCATCACAACCTCGAATGAGCCAAACAAGTGCACCCAAGCCTTGTTTATTTTATCTTAAAGAGGTTTGTGAGTGTGCTCTTGCAACACAATATTAAAATCTCACTATTGATTTATTGAATGCAAACTAAAATGCAAGCTAATGAAACAATGAAAAGATCAAGAACAAGTATAAGGAACTTGTCTCAAGCCTTCACCAAATGTAGATGAAGATGCAAATACTATACTAAGATGATATGCAATATCAAAGGAAACTAAGATTCATTCACCATTATCCTAGCATGTG
>MU226600.1:290703-309005 GCA_018584345.1 Thuja plicata
TCATAGCAATGATTTCTTCTAGTTCTTCATCAACTTCTTCTTTCTCATTATGACTGGAGATGTGCAAGGATTTCTTACCATGGACTGAGGCTTTGAAAGTTGTTTCACTTTTAGGTTCAGTCTTCAACCTTGATATCTCAAATGCAGAGATTTTGCTGATCAAAGTCTCTCTTTTGAAGTCTTGTGAGAATTGCATGGTTTCTTCTAGAATACTTATCTTGTTTTCATAGTCTGATGTTAAAGTAGTTAGCAACTTGTCCATTATATCTTCTTCTGATATTTCTCCACCATTGTTTCTGATTCCAGAGAATACTTCATTTATCCTTTGATTGTAAGCTCTAATGTTCTCTTCAGGTAACATCTCAAGACTGTTATATTTCTTTTTCCATGTCTTCCTGTGTGCATTCTTTGCTTGAATATCTCCTTCAAACATATCTTCTAAATACTTCCATATGGTATATGCTCTGTCAATTTTCTTGATCTCAGAAAATTCACTGTCGGATAAGGCGCTGAATAGGGCTTCTTTAGCAATTGCATTATTGGTAAATGTTTCATTTTGTCTATTAGTAGCATCATCCTTTGCAAGGTCTTTCAGAGATGGAATTACAACTTATTTTGTACCAATTTCAAAGATCTCAAAGCCAACACACTATAGATGTGTTATCATTTTGTTTTTCCAATCCAGATAATTTTCTCCATCAAACTTAGGGCTTTCTTTTTTGAAGTAAGAAATCTGATCTACCTTAAGCTATTAGGCTTCTTCTCCAAGGCACTTGGCTTTGATACCAATTGTTAGAATAGTCCCAAAGGATAACTAAGAGGGGGGGGTGAATCAGTTATTAGTAACTTAATTCTTTTTTTACTATCTTAACTTCAGAATCCAACAAAGTAAATGCTTAATTAGATAACACAGTACACAACACACAATTTGATTATGGGGAAACCAAATTGTAAAAACCCCGGTGGGAATTAGCACCCACAATGAACTATATTTGTTTATAGTAATCCCTGTTAGAAGATATTTCAAGCCTATTAAGAGTTGTACTTTACAATGCAATAAGTATAGTGACCTGGTTAAGGGTCAGACCCTGTTAGGAGTCTTTTATAAATAACCCTATTATGGGTGGTGGACTAACTGTCCAAAAGCTCACTGCTTAATGGTGAAGGCTACAACCTTCTGTATAATAGATATGCACTATATCTGATGATAAAATATAGAGTAAACCTGCTATCTTGATCAGTTCCAGTGTATTACAATCTCTCACTTCTTCACATAGATCCTTGATGAATGAACCACATCTTATATTTTGCTCTGTACATCTTTTGTCTCTTTTCATATCATTCACACTTAGCATATCACAATTGACTTGCTATAAGTATCTTCCTCAAAGTATGAGATCATGGGACATGTAAGACAACTCTTCATAACATCCTTGTCGGCTATACTAAGAACGCAAGCATTATTACAACCGCGCAAGTATAAACTAAATAGACACAACGCTTCACTAAGTCGGCCTCACCAAATTAACTCTAACTTTGCAATCTTCTTGAAACACATCTGGCACATTTAGATAACTATCATCAACTCATAACTAATCATGAATATACACACGCATATCCTAAAGATAGGTGCAACTCAAAAAACACGTTACATATGTCGGCTCTGAACAGATACTCTTCCAGAACTATAACTGCCAATAACAGAATTACACAACTTGACTGAAACATCATATCTGGATCTGTGTGTATGAACATAACATAATAAATATGTCAATAGCATGTAGCTAACCAAGCAAGTCTTTATGTCATCATTCTGATAAGTACATACAGAATCACTACTGTGTATTATATGTTGTCATCAATGACAAACATACAATCAAACAACTAAACATAATCAAATCTCCAACAACCTATGCTTAGTTAGAGGCTTAGTAAAGATATCAACATTTTTCCCCATTTAGAATGTATTCCATCCTTACCTCTTTCTCCTGAACTTTTTCTCTAAGAAAATGAGACTTTATAGAAATATGTTTAGACTTAGAGTGTATCATTTGATTCTTAGAAATGTTCATAGCACTAGTATTATCATAGTAAATAATAATAGGTTCAGTCACCTTTTCTTGTATACCTTCAAGTAGTTTCTTAATCCATACCACTTGAAGGGAATTGAGGGTAGAAACAACATATTCAAATTCAACAATAGATTGTGAAATACAGTTCTTCTTCTTACTTGTCCAAGAAACAAGTCTTTCACCCAAGAAGAATTCTCCACTGCTTGTACTTTTCATTTCATCCATATTTCCAACCCAATCAGCATCAGTATAAACACTTAGTGAAAAATATCCTTTGTAACCATACCAAAGTCCATAGTTTGTTGTTACTCTTAAATATCTGAATATCCTCTCTATTTTAGTCAATTGTGCTTCCTTAGGATTTTCTAAAAATCTTATAACCAAACCAACTGCTTGTCCAATACCTAGTCTACTATGCACAACATATTGTAGCTTTCCAATCATAGATTAGTACATAATCTGATCAACTTCATTAGATTCATCATACTTAGATAGTTTTCAACATGTAACCATTGGGGTTCCAACAACTTTTGAATCCTCAAGTCCAATGGTCTTCAATATCTCTTTGATGTATTTAGACTAATTGATGTAGATATTGTTATTAGGTTGTGAAACTTGCAAGCCAATACAGTAATTGGACTCACCTATCATTGATATTTCAAATTCCTTTCTCATTTTCTCAGCTAATTCTCTACTTAGGTCATCATTACCTCCAAATATTATATCATCAACAAAGATTTCAGCAAGTAGTAACTTGTTTTCTTGATCAACCTTTAGATAAAAATTGTTGTTGTCTCTTTTTATAATGAATCCAATATTTATAAGATATGAGTGAAATATCCCACACCATACTCTAGGTGCTTGTTGCAATCCATACAGTTCCTTCTTATGTTTGCAAACCAAATCTTGTCCATGATTCTTCTCAAAACCTTTAGGTTTTTCAATATACACATCCTCTTCTAGTATACCATTCAGAAAAGTAGATTTCACATCCATTTGATAAACCTTGAATTTCTTGTAAGATGCATAATAAATTAGTATCCTTTCTCCTTCTAATATAGCAATAGGTGCAAAGGTATCACCATAATCCAATCCTTCCTCTTGTGCATATCCTTTGCAAACTAGTCTTTCCTTGTCTCTCACCACTTCTCTTGTTTCATCAATTTTATTTCTAAATAACCATTTAGTTCCAATCAAATTCTTATCTACTGATCAAGGTACTAGAGTCCAAGTTTCATTCCTCTCTATTTTTTATATCTCTTCTCTCATTGCATTCAACCAAGCATCATCTTTCAGTGCATCCTTAATAGTTCTAGTCTCAAAATTAGAAAGTAAGCATGTTCTCTCTCTAGCTTTCCTTCTACTTAATACTCCAACATTCTTATCTCCAATTATTTTCTAAGAAGAGTGATTTAACTTAACATACCTTGGTAAGTTAGGCTCAAATATTTTTTCCTCAACTTCATTCCGGACAGGTGTATCATCCTTTTCTTGTTCCTCTTGTCTTTGTTCATTCTGTTCAGCATGTTCATCTTCATTCACCAGTTGCATATATGTTATCCTATTATAATATTTAGGTTTCCTCTTTCTTGTTTCATCATTTTCATCAAAAAAATCATCCACTTTTACATTATCACTCTCAATGATCTTATTTGTCTTCTTTTTTAAACACTTGTAGGATTTACTCTTAGATGAATACCCCAAAAATATTCCTTCATCACTTTTAGCTTCAAACTTTCCAATATTGTGATCCTTCTTAATAAATAATATACTACCAAATATTTTAAAATAACTTATATTATGAGTGTGTCCATACCACATTTCATAATGTTTCTTTTATGTTCTTTTCTTGATAAAACTTTGTTCAAAGTGTATTTGATAGTGCTAACAAATTCTCTCCAAAACATTTGTGCAACACCCTTTTGTATCATCAAAGTCCTAGCACATTCAACCACTGACCTGTTTGTGCTTTTGGCTATTCCATTTTGTTGTGGTGTCCTAGGATAAGACATTTGTCTTTTAATCCCTTCTTCTTCACAATATTCAACAAATTCATTTGATGTAAATTCTCCACCTCTATTTTACCTTAAGCATTTTACACTCCTACCGATTTCCTTTTCCACTCTTTCTTTATAAATCTTGAACATATGAAAAGCTTCTAATTTCTCTTTAAGAAACACAGCCCACATCATCCTTGAATAGTCGTCAATGAAAACTATAAAGTACTTATCTCTATAATAACTTTGAGTTCTCATAGTACTGTTACCCTAATTTTAAGGATTGCATCAACGTAACTGCAAATAGGAAAAAATTGCATTTTTGAAGAGTCCCATTAATATTATCCTTTAGATATTATTAATAAACATTCTACCACTACATTCATTTTTAGAAGTTATTATCTGTACTCTAAGAGTTGATCACACTCAAGAATTTCTAAATTATAATTGATCAATTACATTGTGCATTCAAACTAAATGTATGGTATAAGTGTTGTTTCATCTTTCCTTTCATATCAATAGTAGTACATTGCATAATAGAATGCATAATTGAAAGTATGGAGTAAGGGTCCCATGCATTTCCTTGTGGTTAGTTTATGCATTTGCATTTAGGTCTCCATGGTTCATGTTTAGTTTCTGCATCTGCATTTAGGTCCCTTAGGGTTTACCTACATCAGGAGAAGAAAGTGGGGTGTTAGATCCAGCTGGATCTAAGCAATACATGCAACACAAACAACATACAATCATTTTTTCTAAAAACTGTATATCAATCTGATGAAAACAATGTAATGGGAAAACATTCATTCACAATATCTGAAAAATAGTAGTAAAGGGACTTGTTCCAAACATGAAACATTTTACTATTTATGATCACTTTGATATATATTATTCTTTTCTAGCAAATCAGATATCTGAGAAAACTTAGCATATCATCTGAGAAACTGATTTTCAAAATTTGGTTAACCTATTATTTCAAAAAATGATACAAACCAACCAACACTCATGAGTGAATATCATCTTGGCATACATTCACTCACAAATGTTAATTTATGCATATGATTTGATGACCTAATAAATTAAATGGTGTTTTGTGTGCAATTAGGCAGATATGTATGACTAAATGCAGTAAGCAGGGGGAAAAAATGCAGTGGATGTCACGAGCCCATGCTCAAACTTCACATAAGCCATTACATGCAGAAAGAGATTGTTTACATCTCAAAAGGTTACTACTCACATGCATAAGAAGGATAAGATGCAGAAACATGAAGGAATTCAAAAGATGCTATAGGAGGCACATGAACAAAGAAAACTGGAAAAATGCAGAATTGAAAGAATCTGAAAGTTCACTGTCTTCATTTAAATAAGGGAGATTCATAAATATTGTTACAGTAAGTGCCTCTTCATGTGTATGTTGTTTCAAGACATCTGTTAAAAGTTTGTTTTGTAAATCAAAGTTGAAAACACATGCATAAAGATTAAGCACATTTTCTATGACATAATGATGTTGTTATGTTCATGTTTACAGCTGAATTTTCAAAAGAATATGCATAACAAAGAAATATGGAAGCGACAAATAAGGACATAAATTAACAATCTCAATATCTGCATAAGTTTGCATTCATGATGGTGGAACATGCACAGAAGACAGACATCAAGAATGGAATGTCAGTAATTATCTATCAACCTTATGGATGCTGATTTCAAAGAGATAAAATTCATGTCTTCATGTTAATTTTCAAGAGATATCTAAATACAGAGTGTTTAAACGAATACATCTTATACTACTACACTAAAAGATAATATACATTCAAGATGATAGTATAGGGTATGCAATGATGTTAAAACATATATGCCAATTAGGGTTTCTCATTTTTTCACCCATGGGAGTCACAAGCCCGTGCTCGAACCCCATGGGTAAAATCTTGTATGCATTTAAAAGAAACAGTGTGTTTTTACACTAACTACATTTAACATTTTTGAAAGTTTAAACATAATCGGGTTTCATATATTTTTCTTATACTGTTATCAGTTAAACAAAAAATAGTTATGTTTTACAAGCATACTGGAGGAGAGATATCTCATGTTTTTGCAGATAAAACAGAGCACAGCTGATACAAAAGAGTGTTCGGTCTGAATAGGGAAGCATGTTTTATGGTTATTAAAAGTTGTGACAGCGAGGAGAATGTTTTCTAAAACATTTAAATAGTAAAAAACTGTGTTTTACTTCAAATTTAGAAAAGCATAAAAACCAACAACTTCAAGTGCAAATTCAAAAGCCATGTGGGTGTTTCAAAGTATTGCAAATGACAACATGTGGGTATGAAAATGAAGTTCAACATTAAGCAGTGCTACAGTGATGGGCTCGATAGTAAACCAAGGCTAGTTCAAAAGTTATATAAATGTTTTAAGCTACAGACGACATCAAGCAAAGAGTTCCAACATTTATCAAACACTAAGTAATGATTACATTGAGAGAGTCGACACAACAAAAGAAACCTCATAGTCATCAAGTTTCGTATCATCTCTATTCCACAGCAAACAAAGTAATAATGATCACTTATCTGTATGTGCAAAGTTGCTGGTGTATTTTCTTTATGCTTTCAGTCATGGTTGTATCAACTCGCAAGAAAAATGTGAAGCTTATGACTAAAAGATGTCATAAAGTTTAAACCAAATACATTCACCGCACCTTTCAGTCATAAGCTACATTTTTATATGCTAAAGAGAACCCACATGGTGGTTGAGACAAAATAGTCATAGCTTGTTCTGTTTCCCGTGTGTCTGAAGGAGGAAGCTAAAACACAACCCACGACATTCAAAAGAAGACAGCAATGGCCGCGGTGTTTTTCCCCAGTTCCATGTCACACTACAGAAAGGGGATGAGTCTCAAGCTATTGCTGAGATGAATAAGCAGTGAAGGCTGAAGTTTATGGTGGCTTGATGTCTCAACCACAGTTCGAGGTCACTCCAAACTAGCAGTGGTGTTGTTCTATGTCACACTACGAATTGGGGATGAGTCTGAAGCTATGGCTGAGACATCCCCAGTTCAAAACCAAATTCTATGGGCTCAACATCTCAACCATAGCTTGAGATCATTCCAATATTACAGTGGTAATACATTCCAAGTCTGGAGTGGTGACCACAAATAGTGAAGAACTTCCTGAGTCTCCTTTATGCACTACAGTTCAAAACCTGCAATAGTGGTAAAACATCAGCTCAAGAAACCCAAGTTACAAAAAACCATGCGATGCCATTTGTATTGGCTTAAAGACAATATATCACCAAATGTCCCAATATTCAAACAAATGGAAGATGACTTACAGTTGAAGCCCAAGTTCAAAGCAAAAGAGGACCAAAAGTCGTGGCCTTTATTGAAGGAGAATACAACAAAAATATGTCATGTGTTACAGTGAGCATCAAATGACACCTTTTTCCCTCCTAAAGCTCATGAAACTGGAAGTTTCTTCATAGAATAAAGGCGGATACATGACAGAGATTCATAGTTTCCAATTTCAACATGGTGGTGCCACAAAGTAAAAACCCTAACTCACAAATGAAATCAATGAAAATGCATTGCGTTTTACTCACATTTGAAATCCAGTGTCAGATGGAGTAAATGTAGTTGTAGTTCCCATTGCATCAACATTACCTCCAAATTGCCACGATGGTACTTTTAGTGCCACAAAGTCTCAAAACTGTCCCTTCAAACTGAGATGTTCAAGTCGACTACAAACCATGGTGACCAAACAAACTGTAGCTGCATCAACTAAAGTGGTGAGGTGTCGACAGAGTTGGGATTAATTATGATGCCGAGTTGATAAGAGTTTTCATCCCCTTTGAAGTTAGGTTTTTGGGTTTTCAAATAAGATGGTAATGCATTTAGGGTTACAATATCATGTATTCGAATAGAAAAAATTTGATATAGTATGTAATAAGATTTAATCTTATCTATCAACTTAGGGGTTCAAAGCTTAGGGTTTGGATTTAGGGTGCTAATTTGGCCCTATAGTTTGGGAGACCTTTCATGAAGGGTTTTGGGGGGAATTAGTTTTTGAAATAAGCCATGTTGGCTATTTAGTGGTGGATTTACTTTATGTTTAGGGTGGTCAAATTGGTGGATAGAGGAGCTTTAGTGAATTTTCTATTCCTGTAGCTGTTTATTCATGTTTTTGTATTCCATTGTAAGTTCATGCTTGTAATTTTGATTTTGTGCAAGAGGATTCCACTATTCCTTGCCAGTATTCTGAAATTCATACATGTAACTTGCATACAGATTTTGAGAAGAATATAGTTGCCCCACTTTTTCCATACATCTTATTGTGATCATTTGTTCAAATTCCTTTTCAATTTTCTGCATCCAAGAGTAATACATTTGTAATATGGATTAGTGAATTGCATTGATTCCTATTCTATATCACAAAATATAAGCATTTTGCAGAATATGCATGTTGTTAATGGTAAGATTACTGCTTGTGGTTAAACCCTAGTTGTGGCCTTCCAATTAGCCTATGTATTGAACAGTGAATGATAGTGCAGAGATCCCCTAGGGTATGCTAAGTGGGCATCAATTTGAAGCTTTTGAAAGATCTGAATCTTCTTGGTGTATCACCTTTTCTAGTTTTATCCATGCAAGTTTAATTTTAAATATTTCTCCCTTTTCTCAATTAAATTTTCAATCAGGAGGTGATATTCCATACCAAATAGGAACCGGCCTAGAATCTGGAGACTCTTCCTCATCCATAGTTCACCCACAGCTAGAGGAAGTTTCCATTGTTAGATAGAATTTCCATGAAGCCTTAATGCCTTATTTAGGGTGACAATTCTAAGCCTGAACAGTTTTTGGCATGCCCGGTGGGACCACGAATTGCTTCTCAACTCTGATTTAAGTTCTGTGATTGATTTAAACTCTCAGTGTGGATTTTAATGTGTAGAAGTCCAAGAAGATCAAACAAGGAGGGATTTGTGTACTAGGAGTTACATTCAAGTAGAAGGGAAGGAAGATCATCTAGAGGTGGAAGAGCACCACAAAATCCAAGAGGTGTTCTATTGAATTCAAATTTCTCTTCATTTGATAATCCAATTTTTGAAGATCAAGCGGTAAATTTAGAGGAACTTGAGGTTATTATTGAAGAAATCAATCTTCCTCAGGATTTAAGTGTCCCTACTCATTCCAGATCAGAATTTCTAAGTGTTGAGAATTTTTTTATAGATAACTCTGTCTTTGGGGCTTCTACAAGTGTTACTGTATCGAATCCCTAGAATTTGAAGACTTACCAAAGGAAGGTAGCTAAGCATACTCAAGCTGCTGTTGTGATCATTGTTTAGCAACAAGTACCACTAGCTGTAGGAATGGAAAGAGATTTTCCTTTTGTCCCTTTTGATCAAGGTAGTCCTCTCCAAATTGAAAATCACAACAATATACCCTTGGCTGCCTTGAAAGGTTTGCCATCATTCACCGGAGAAGGCCAAGTAACAGCTATTGAACACATCAAATATATTGCATCTCTGTGCAATGTCCACCATGTCACGGAAGAATATGTGGCTATGAAGCTATTGTTTGCATCACTTAAAGGTAAAGCTCTTAACTGGTTCAGAAATCTTCCAATAAATTCTATTGCTACATGGTATGTTTTTGGGGAAATTCTTTCCAAGTTTTTTGAGGATAAATCTGACAATCTGTCTCTGGTAGAACAACTAACTACCATTAAAAGGGCTCCACAAGAGGAACTAAGTGATTTTAATCTCAGGTTTTAGAAAACTTGGAATAGGATCCCTACCATGGTAAGACCCTCTACTAAGTATGCATTTTTGTACTTTCTTAAAATCTTGAATAGTGATATTTCAGTAATGATCCAGTCAATGGGAGGGAATTCTTTACCTCAAGCTTTTGAGATTGCAATAAGGGAAAAAAATAGTCTCATTCAGGCAGAAAAGATAGCTCCTAGGCCACCCATGCCTTATTTTTCTAACATCCAATCCAATATGCCACTAGTTGTCCCACCTCTAGCCCTATTGCCATCTTACAAAAGTGAGGAAACTATGCCTATTGTCCCTCCTAGTGAATTGCAAAGCATAAAAAATAGTCAACAAAAAATTGAGAGCTTGCTACATACCTTTGGGAATGAACTAGTTAACCTGAAAAGACAACAAAGTCATCCAATAGCCCATACTCAAGGTCAATTTGCTCATTTTTCATCTCAGCAGCCTAATCAGCCCAGTTATCAAAGCAACAAGCAACAATATCAGGGAAATAGTAACGCAAATAGGCAAAACTAAAATCAAAGGCCTTACAGGCCATACAATCCAGCACCTCTCAATGTTGTTAGGGATATTGTTCCTAGCCAAAATAACCTTGTTAAAGATTATGAATGGTGTTATCCCTATAATGAACAACATAATCAGTCTAAGTGTACTAATGGAGTGCTCAATCAAGCCTTAATGGTTCAAAGTATCATAGATTCACAACCTACTATATCTACTGAAGAGGCTCATCCACACTATGATACAACTACTCTTGACACTGCATTCCTCAATTGGCAAGAGGAAGAGTTATGTGGAGTGAATGGTGATTCATCCATATCAGCAAATACCAGAGCCAAGAAGAGGGCCCTAGAATCAGAGAAATCAACTGTTGGGATTGTTGCTACAAATCAATCATCACTCATTCCACCAGTTTCAATCCTAAAGGGAGCCTCTACTCATGCAAATAGAGAAATACAGTATCAGAAACAGTCAGATCAGAGTATTAGTAAGTCTCCTCAGAAGGTACAATTTGTTGTTCCTTATATCATTGTTGATAATATGAAAAATATGAACGTTTCTATTTCCATGTGGGATTCATTAGCTATTCCAAGGAAAACCAATTTATTAAAGGAGGAACTGTCAAAAGGAAAAACAACTCCACATCAAGCTGTACATCATCCTCCTAGAGTGGTCTTGGTCAATTCAGAGCCTTCAATGGTTCATGATGAAGCAGTTAAAGGAGAAAGGAAGATTGGTAAAGAGCAGCAACCAGTATTACAAGAAAGTAAAAATGCTACAGAGTTAAAGCAATCGACAATACCAATTGAAAGAAAGCCAGAAAATATGCAGAAGATGATAGAAAAGGAAGGTAAGAAATCTGAAAATATTAAGCCTCCCCCCTTCTATGTTTCTTTGATTATTGGGAATAAATTGGTGCATAATTTCATGGTAGATAGTGGTGCAACCAACACTGTCATGCCAAAGAGCATAGCTGATGTACTGGATTTAAAATATGATCCTCTTGAGAAAGGAGTTGTCCAACTTGATGGTTCTTCAGTTAAAATAGTAGGAGTTGTCAAAAATGAAAGTTTAACCTTGCACTCATGTCCAAACTTCTCCATTTCTCAGGATATTTTTGTCATAGATCTACCACCTTACTTCGCTTTGTGTTTATCAAGAGACTTCACAGCCAAGATAGATGGATATTTCTCATCAGATTGGTCTCACCTGTATTTCAGAACTAGGTATGGTGCTAAGGTGACCATAAAATTATAATTATGGGGCAAAGACCACATAGAGCCTTATAATCCTAGCCCCATCAATGCAAGTTGTGTGATCATGGATCCAGATGAAATCAGTGGGACTTCATCTCACAACACACAAACTAAAGGATATCCTAATTTTGTCCTAGATGAATGAGCAGCTAGAAGTGATCAAGATATTGATGTGTTTGATGTTGGTTTTGGTAATTATGTAATGTTAGAATCTGATTCAATTGTTCCTAATCTAGTTAAAGATCAATGTCCTGAATCAGAATTGTCTAATCAGTTATGGGATCTATATTTTGATGGATCAAAAAATAAAGATGGTATTGGTGCAGGAGCTATCTTGGTATCACCTCATGGTGATAAATTTTATGCTACTTACAAGTTAGCTTTTCCATGTTCTAATAATATAGTAGAATATGAGAGCTTGATCTAGGGCTTGGAGTGGGCTAGGAAAAGGGGAATCAAATGTTTAAAGGCATTAGGAGACAGTGAGTTGATAGTAAGGTAGGTGAGAGGAATTAATACTATTAAGAATGATCTCTTAAAGATTTATAAATCAAGAGTGTCTGATATTTTGGAATATTTTGATGCTTTCAATCTTATTTCCATACCTAGAAGGGAGAACATGCATGCCTATAGATTGGCTGGTATTGGCGCACATGCTACAATTACAGAAAATAAAGGACTGATTTCAGACCAGTCACATATTAAAATTGTGGCAAGACCATCTATTCTAGATAATGATGCTAATTGGCAAGTATTTTACACTGATGAACATATCTTGAGTTTTATGATAGAAACTGAAGAATTTTTTTCTCCTAAAAGAGAAAGCTATGATCAGCAAATGGAGAATCAAGTTATGCAACTGAAGACTAATAAGTTTCCAAGGGGACTGGTCAGCCTGGAATCAGCCTTCAACTCAGATGATCAATTCAAGAAGAGTAAAACCAGTTTACTGGTTAAAGAAGATCATTATGAGGAGGTGGAGATATTTAGAGACAAATATCTGAAGGTTGGTAAAATAAACTCTCCCAAGGAAAAATAATTGTTTATTGATCTTTTCAAAGAATATAGTGATGTATTTGCTTGGGATTATGCTTATTTGAAAGGGTTTGATCCTCAACTGACTCAACATACCATAGAGTTAGAACCAAATGCAAAAACCAATCAAGAAAAGGCAAACGCCCATAAATCCCAAATTATAACCTTTAATGCTGAAAGAACTAAGAAAGCTCTTAGATGGAGGTATAGTATTCCCAATAAAGCATACATCATGGGTGTCCAATCTAGTTCCAGTAAGGAAGAAAAATGGAGAGATAAGACTTTGTGTAGATTTTAGAGACCTGAATAGGGCATCTCTGAAGGATAGACATCCTCTTCCTTCCATGGAATAGATCCTTCAATATGTTTTAGGTTCTGAAAGATTCTCACTCTTGGATGGATATTCTAGTTATAACCATATTTTGGTTAAAGAATCTGATCAATTCAAAACAAAATTTACCACTAAATGGGGAAAAATGGCTTACAAAAAGATGCCATTTGGTCTGTCAAATGTAGGAGCTACTTTTCAGAAAGAAATGGATATGGCTTTCAAAAATTTGATGTATAAATTTATTCTAGTATATCTGGATGATGTTACCATTTATAGCAAAATTGCAAACCAGCACATAGATCATTTGAAACAAATTTTGCAGAGATGTAGAGAGTTTGGAATCTCTCTTAACCTAAAGAAGTATGTTTTTGCAGTACATGAAGGAAAACTTTTGGGGTATCAAGTGTCTAAAGGAGCTACAACAATAGATCCTAAAAGGATTCATGCAATTCTTGAGCTATCACTGCCAAAACATAAAAAGGGATTGCAAAGTTTTATTGGAAGGACAAATTTTGTTAGATGCTTTATTCCCAACATTGCAAATTTATTGAAACCTTTGACTTCTATGTTAAAAAAGGATATGCCTTTCAGCTAGACTACTAAGAGAAAGGAGAGTTTTGAGAAAATTAAGCATGCCTTATCTTCAGCCCCTACATTAGCTAATCTTGATTTTTCTAAGGATTTTGTTTTATATGCTTATGGCCGTATTGATACAGTTTTAGCAATGTTGGTGCAAAAGAATGAGGAAGGACAGGAGCAGCCAGTAGCCTTTTTGAGTAAAGGAATGAATAATTATGAGGAAAAATATAGTTTTGTAGAAAAGCATGTACTAGCTTTGGTAAAATCCTTAAAGAAGTTCAAACATATAGTTGCTGGGAACAAAATACATCTGATGATTGCACACCCTAGCATTAAAGAATTTATGTTAAATAAAGATGTTAGTGAAAAGAGGGTAGGGTGGATAACTAAAGTCATGGAATATGATGTACAAATCCATGTGACCAAGCTGGTTAGAGGTAAAGGCTTATGTGCTCAGTTGGCAGAAGGAAAAAATCAGGTTAAGCCCACTGAAGAGGCCATCTCACCCCAAGGTGATCCAATACTAGTGAATGATTCAGCATCCTGGTTGTCAGATATGACCAGATTATTACAAACTCACCAATGTCTGATAAATCTTGATAGGGCCAAAGGAAGGTACTTCAGGCTTCAATCTATTCCTTATGTGCTAATTGATAACATTTTGTATAGGAAAGATCTTGCTGGTATGCTTCTTAGATGTATAGATTATATTGATTAGAATAAGATTTTATCCGAATTTCATGATGGATCTTGTGGAGGGCATTTCGGCCCCAAAATAATAGCATGGAAAATTATGAGAGCTGGCTATTATTGGCCAAAGTTATTTAAAGATGCTCATTCATGGGCAAGAAGATGCCAAAATTGTGCTATGTTCACAGGAAAACAAAGGTTGGCAGCATTGCCTCTGAAATCAATCATTGTTGATTAGCCATTCAACAAGTGGGGAGTGGACTTTATTGCCCCAATAAACCCTAATTCTAGTGCAGGTCATAAATGGATCTTGACTACTACAGCTTATTTTACTAGGTGGACTGAGGCCATTGCATTAAAATAATCTTCTGGAAATGTTGTTCTAAATTTCTATGATGATATTATTACAAGGTTTGGAGTTCCTCACTCCATAGTATTAGATAATGCCTTGGCTTTTGTTGGATTGTCTATCACTGAAAAGACTGTCAAGAATGGTATCTATTTAAACACTTCTTCTAATTACTATCCACAGGGTAATGGTCTTGTAGAGTCTACAAATAAAAACCTAATCAGGATCATCAAGAAGAACTTGTAAGAAAACAAAAGAGATTGGCATTCTAAATTGAAGATGGCCTTGTGGTTGGACAGAATTACACCTAAGAAGGTAATTAGGAATTCACCCTATGTTCTTGTTTATGGAAAAGAGGCCTAATTACCCATATCTATAGAATTTCCTACATTACAGCTAGCTGATCAACTGTTGTTTTTTGAAGAGGGTGATTCCCTTGCCTTGAGGTATGATGGTTTATTACAGTTAGAAGAAGAGAGGAATAGGGCCTTTGAAACTATGGAATTAATTCAATTACAAACTAAGAAGTCTTTTGATAAGAAGGCTACATTCAAGAACTACAAAGAAGCTGATTTAGTACTCAGGTGGGATGTCCTAAAAATCAGGCCAGGGTAGCATGACAAATTTGACAACTTTGGGCAGACCCATTTGTTATTACAGCCTATAGAGAAAACAATGCTTATCAGTTGTCCATAAATGATGGATAAGTTCTACAAATTACATTTAATGGAAACACCTCAAGCTTTGCTTTGAGGATTAGGTTTTAGTCTAGGTTTCATTTTCAATAAGTGTTTTCCAAGCACATAGGTCCCTAGGTTGCATAGGTCTTTAGGTTGCATTGGTCTAGAGTAGCTGCATTTTCATTTCAATAAATGTTTGCATTCATGGTTTCTGGTTTCCTAACTCTATTGCCCAGAGATAAAGGTCTAGGGTTGTGTCTAGCAGGTAGACGTCCAGCACAAGTCACTAAAATTGTTACCCTAATTTTTAGCATTGCATCAACGTAACCACAAATAGGAAAAAATTGTATTTTTGAAGAGTCCCATTAATATTATCCTTTAGATATTATTAATAATCATTCTACCACTACATTCATTTTTAGAAGTTATTATCTGTACTCTAAGAGTTGATCAAACTCAAGAATTTCTAAATTATAATTTATCAATTGCATTTTGCATTCAAATTGAATGTATGGTATAAGTGTTGTTTCATCTTTCCTTTCATATCAATAGTAGTACATTGCATAATAGAATGCATAATTGAAAGTATGGAGTAAGGGTCCCATGCATTGCCTAGTGGTTAGTTTTTGCATCTACATTTAGGTCTCCATGGTTCCTATTTAGTTTTTGCATCTGCATTTAGGTCCCTTAGGGTTTACCTACATCAGGAGAAGAAAGTGGGGTGTTAGCTCCAGCTGGATCTAAGAAATACATGCAACACAAACAACATACAATTAGTTTTTCTAAAAACTGTGTATCAATCTGATGAAAAGAATGTAATGGAAAAACAATCATTCATAGTATCTGAAAAATAGTATTAAAGGGACTTGCTCCAAACATGAAACCTTTTACTATTTATGATCACTTTGATATATATTATTCTTTTCTAGCAAATCAGATATCTGAGCAAACTTAGCATATCATCTGAGAAACTGATTTTTAGAATTTGGTTAACCTATTAGTTCAACAAATGATACAAACCAATCAACACTCATGAGTGAATTTCATCTTGGCATACATTCACTCACAAATGTTAATTGATGCATATGATTTGATGACCTAATAAATTAAATGGTGTTTTGTGTGCAAGTGAGCAGATATGTATGACTGAATGTAGTAAGCAGGGGAAAATAACGCAGTGGATGTCATGATCCCATGCTTGAACTTCACATAAGCCATTACATGTAGAAAGGGATTGTTTACATTTCAGAAGGTTACTACTCACATGCATAAGAAGGATAAGATGCAGACATGTGAAGGAATTCAAAAGATGCTATAGGAGGCACATGAACAAAGAAAACTGGAAAAATGTAGAATTGAAAGAATCTGAAAGTTCACTATCTTCATGTAAATAAGGGAGATTCAGAAATGTTGTTACAGTAAGTGCCTCTTCATGTGTATGTTGTTTCAAGACATCTGTTAAAAGTTCAATTTGGAAATCAAAGTTGAAAACACATGCATAAAGATTAAGCATATTTTCTATGACATAATGATGCTGTTATGTTCATGTTTAGAGCTGAATTTTCAAAAGAATATGCATAACAAAGAAATATGGAAGCGACAAATAAGGACATAAATTAACAATCTCAATATCTGCATAAGTTTGCATTCATGATGGCGGAACATGCACAAAAGACAAACATCAAGAATGGAATGTCAGTAATTATCTATCAACCTTATGGATGCTGATTTCAAAGAGATAAAATTCATGTCTTCATGTTAATTTTCAAGAGATATCTAAATGCAGAGTGTTTAAATGAATAGCTCTTATACTGCTGCACTAAAAGATAATATACATTCAAGATGACAGTACAAGGTATGAAATGATGTTAAAACATATATGCCAATTAGGGTTTCTCAATTTTTGACCCATTGGAGTCATGAGCCCATGCTTGAACCCCATGGGTAAACTCTTGTATGCATTTAAAAGAAACAATGTGTTTTTACACTAACTGCATTTAACATTTTTGAAAGTTTAAACATAATTGGGTTTCATATATTTTGCTTATACTATTATCAATTAAACAAAAAAAGGGTTATGTTTTACAAGCATACTAGAGGAGAGATATCTCATGTTTTTGCAGATAAAACAGAGCACAACTGATACAAAAGAGTGTTTGGTCTGAACAGGGAAGCATGTTTTATGGTTATTAAAAGTTGTGACAGCAAGGAGAATGTTTTCTAAAACATTTAAACAGTAAAAAACTGTGTTTTACTTCTGTATAGTTGGAAAATGGAATCACTTCCATAGGAGACTAGTTTAGCCTTCTGAGTGAGTGGTTTGGGGTCATGACAAGCACCTCTGAATGGGTTCCTAATCTTGACATGGCTTCCCCCCTGACCTGCCTTTCTAACCTCCATTTCCTGACCTAAATTCTTCATTCTGGGTCTCTGACCTGTGATCCTGGGATCTGGGGACAGGGTCAACCTCCTAGGACAGGGCCAACCTTGGCCCTACCCTAGGACAGGGTCTACCTCGGCCCTATCCTAGGATAGGGCCAACCTTGACCCTGCCCCAGGGTCCAAATCCTGGGAACTTTTGGTTTCTGGGATGTCGGTCTTCACAAAAAGTTTTCTCCCGCTTCCGGGTCAGCTATTTCGGGTTTCAAATTGGTTGGTTCCTAAATTATATTTAATATAGGTCCTCTCCTAGGGGTAAAGGCTTAAAAGATGATTTAATTATCCTATGTAGGCCTCCTTAGGAGATTGTGCCCTAATTTCATATAAAAGGGAGCTTTCTCTCTCATTTTCTCTAAGCATGAATAATCATGATCAAGCAATTGAAGTCTTCTAATCAAGCATCAAGAATCCTTATGAAGTGAAGTCCTAGCAAGAAATCAAGAAATATTTGAAGCAATCATCCATCATTCTGAAGTATCCATTTGCATTAAGGAGATCCATTGGAGGCCATTGAAGGATTCAAGCCAAAAAGTGCCCTTTTGGTGATCTCTCCATCCATCTTCTTCCAAAGCCCTTGTCAAGTTCAAGAATCCATTCAAGACTTGGTGTTGGA
>MU226600.1:309150-330199 GCA_018584345.1 Thuja plicata
CAAGGACATTACAAGCAAGGTGAATTTGAGTTTTGCTTTGTTATTCTTTATGCAATCTTCAATTACATATATTAAGGTTAATTCCAAAACTAGGGTTTGACCAAGGCAAACCCCTTTCCCCCAACAAGAAATTTTTTTTCTTTTAGATACAGGTTTAGGACCGTAAATTCAAGGCCAGATCTAGATACCCTTTTCAGATTTCTTTCAGACTGTGCGAACAGGGACACTTTCGGAGCTGAGTAGATCGAGTTGGAAAAAGTGGTACAGGGTCAACCTTTTTCACAAGATGACATCGAAATGGAAAAATATTTCTGGGTTTTGTCTATCTCTATGTTCCAGTTCGGTATCAACTGTCAGCATCTCCAAAAATAGTCTACAAATCTCAGAAAATAGCAATCTTTGATCTGCCACTTTGTAAGGTTGGTACTTTCTCCTATTCTTTTCAATTACTGTCATTAATCATATTAATCAATCAATTTATAGAATTTAAGATCCCCTTTCTTGGTCTCTTTCCAAATATTGGATTCATTTGTGTATTAACCCTTTGGGGTTGATCAAAATTGGATCTCCTATTTGTGTATTTGAGGGTGAAAGAAAGGAGTATCTTATCTCACCTTAATCACAATCACAATTGCAATATACAATCAATACAATTCAATCAAATGTAAGGTAGGGTTAAGGAAATCAACATACTCTAAGAAAATCAAATACTAATTAACAATCAAACCACCTTATCCCTTTCCAACCCCTTACATTTTGGCCTCCATCTATTTCATATGTTACAACTTCAAATTTAGACAAGCATCAAAACTGACAAATTCAAGTGCAAATTCAAAAGCCATGTGGGTGTTTCAAAGTATTGCGAATGACAGCATGTAGGTATGACAATGACGTTCAACATTAAGCAGTGCTACAGTGATGGGCTCGATAGTAAACCAAGGCTAGTTCAAAATTTATATAAATGTTTTAAGCTACAAATGACATCAAGCAAAGAGTTCCAACATTCATCAAACACTAAGTAATGATTACATTGAGAGAGTCGACATAGAAAAAGAAACCTCATAGTCATCAAGTTTTGCATCATCTCTATTCTACAGCAAACAAAGTAATAATGATCACTTATCTATATGTGCAAAGTTGCTGGTATATTTTATTTATGCTTTCAGTCATGGTTGTATCAACTCGTAGGAAAAATGTGAGGCTTATGACTGAAAGATGTCATAAAGTTTAAACCAAATACATTCATCACACCTTTTAGTCATAAGCTACATTTTTATATGCTGAAGAGAACACACATGGTGGTCGAGAAAAAATAGTCATAGCTTGGTCTATTGCCCGCGTGTCTGAAGGAGGAAGCTAAAAGACAACCCATGACATTCAAAAGAAGATAGCAGTGGTCACATTTTTTTTCCCTAGTTCCATGTCACACTACAGAATGGGGATGAATCTCAAGCTGTTGCTGGGATGACTAAGCAGTGAAGGCCAAAGTTCATGGTGGCTTGATGTCTCAACCACAGTTTCAGGTCACTCCAGACTAGCAGTGGTGTTGTTCTATGTCGCACTATGAACTGGGGATGAGTCTAAAGCTATGGCTAAGACATCCCCAGTTCAAAACCAAATTTTATGGGCTTGACATCTCAACCACAGCTTGATTTCATTCCAAGATTGTAGTGGTAATACATTCCAAGTCTGCAGTGGTGGCCACAAATAGTGAAGAACTTCCTAAGTCTCCTTTATGCACTGTAGTTCAAAACCCGCAATAGTGGTAAAACATCAGCTCAAGAAACCCAAGTTACAAACAACCATGCGGCACCATTTTTATTGTCTTAAAGACACTATATCACCAAATGTCCCAACATTCAAGAAAATTGAAGATGACTTGCAGTTGAAGCCCAAGTTCAAAGAAAAAGAGGACCAAAAGCCTCGACCTTTATTGAAGGAGAATACAACAGAAAGATGCCATGTGTTACAGTGAGCATGAAACTGGAAATTTCTTCACAAAATAGAGGCAGATACATGGCAGAGATTCATGGTTTCAAGTTTCAACATGGTGGCACCACAAAGCAAAAACCCTAACTCACAAATGAAGTCAATGAAAATGCATTTTGTTTTACTCACATTTGAAATCCACTTTCAGATGGAGTAAATGCAGTTGCAGTTCTCATTGCATCGACATTACCTCCACATTGCCACGATGGTACTTTTAGTGCCACAAAGTCTCAAAATTGTCCCTTCAAACTGAGATGGTCAAGTCAACTACAAAGCATGGTGACCAAACAAACTACAGCTGCATCAACTATAGTGGTGAGGTATCGATAGAGTTGGAATTAATTATGATGTCGAGTTGATAAGAGTTTTCATCCCCTTTGAAGTTAGGTTTTTGGGTTTTCAAATAAGATGGTAATGCATTTAGGGTTGCAATATCATGTATTCGAATAGAAAAAATTTGATATAGTATGTAATAAGATTTAATCTTATCTATCAACTTAGGGGTTCAAAGCTTAGGGTTTGGATTTAGGGTGCTAATTTGGCCCTATAGTTTGCGAGATCTTTCATGAAGGTTTTTGGGGGGAATTAGTTTTTGAAATAATCCATGTTGGCTATTTAGTGGTGGATTTACTTCATGTTTACGGGGGTCAAATTGGTGGATAGAGGAGCTTTAGTGAATTTTCTATTCCTATAGTTGTTTGTTCATGTTTTTGTATTCCATTGTAAGTTCATGCTTGTAATTTTGATTTTGTGCAAGAGGATTCCACTATTCCTTGCCATTATTCTGAAATTCATACATGTAACTTGCATACAAATTTTGAGAAGAATATAGTTGCCCCACTTTTTCCATACATCTTATTGTGATCATTTGTTCAAATTCCTTTTCAATTTTCTGCATCCAAGAGTAATACATTTGTAATATGGATTAGTGAATTACATTGATTCCTATTCTATATCATAGAATATAAGCCTTTTGCAGAATATGCATGTTGTTAATGGTAAGATTACTGCTTGTGGTAAAACCCTATTTGTGGCCTTCCAATTAGCCTATGTATTGAATAGTGAATGATAGTGTAGAGATCTCCTAGGGTATGCTAAGTGGGTGTCAGTTTGAAGCTTTTGAAAGATCTAAATCTTCTTGGTGTATCACCTTTTCTAGTTTTATCCATGCAAGTTTAATTTTAAATATTTCTCCCTTTTCTCAATCAAATTTTCAATCAGGAGGTGATATTCCATACCAAATAGGAACCGGCTTAGAATCTGGAGACTCTTCCTCGTCCATAGTTCACCCACAGCTAGAGGAAGTTTTCATTGTCAGATAGAATTGCCATGAAGCCTTAATTCCCGATTTAGGGTGACAATTCTAAGCCTGAACAAGTACCACATAAATCAATATGCACCAGATCAAGTATATTCTCATATGTGTAGCCTTTACTATTGAATGTAGAACTAGTAAGCTTCCCAAATTGACAATATTTACAAACAACATTATCAAGTTTCACAAGGTATGGAATAGCTCTAACAAACTACCTTTTACTGACTTTGATCAAGTTATCAAAATTGACATAAAAAAACCTCTTATGCCACAACAACATGTCTTCTACCTTTCCAATCAAGTAGTTCTTAATAGATGGATTTAAGTAGAAGAAGTTACCTCTTTTCAATCATCTAGTAGAAATCAACTTTCCTTTTTTGTTATTTATCTTTCATATTCCTTTGCTGAATTCTAGATCAAATCCTTTCTAATTTAGTTGATAAATACTCAATAGGTTGTAGCTCAATCTTGATACCTAGTAGATATCATCACAGTTTGTATTGTCATTCAATGCTATAGTGCCTTTACTTTTTACCATACAGGGGATGTCATTACCAAACTTAACTGATCCTCCATCAAATTCTTCGAGCTCAATCAATTTACTCTTTTCATCGGTCATGTGATGTGTGTAGCCACTGTCAATAATCCACTTGTCAATATTGCTCATAGTTGATATCAATGTCGTCTCATTACCTTCTATCTTTTCTTCCTTCACAACAACAAAGACAATCTCCTCAACATTATCATCATTTGTAACACCTTCCTCGGCTAGATAAAATTATTTCTTTCCTTTATCTTTGTATCTCTTGTTCTTTTCTTTCTTATTGTTCTCAAGGCACCTTGATGCAATATGTCCAATCTTATTACATTGAAATCATTTCAAGGGTAGTTTTAATTTATGCTTTCCCATTCCTCTAGGTAACCTTCAAGAAAACAAAGCTTCCAATTCCTCTTGTTATTTTTCCTCAGATATGATATCATCAATATTACTTCCATAAGATACTAAAGTAGTTTGACTAATAGGCTCAGAATTCCTTGTAGAGCTTAGATGGGCATTAAATGTTGCATCAGTTCTAGGCATGCTATTATCATAATTTCTCAATTAAAAGGTAGTTAAATTTCCAACCAAAGAATCAATAGTAACTGGTATAGTCCCTAAAGACCTTACTTCTTGTATAGAAGAAACTCTAATTACATAATGTGGAAATAAATTTCTCAGGATTTTGCTTACCACATCATCTCCAGTGATGGCTCCACTACCTCCTCGAATTGTATTCACCACCTCCTTGATTCTTTTACTATATTTCTCAATGTTCTCTCCTTTAGTCATCCTCGTGTCCTCAAATTTTCCCTTTAAGCTATTTACCTTAGCCTTTTGCACATGTGAATCTACTCCATAGACTGTTTTCAGCTTCTCCAACATATCATAAGTAGTGTCAAGATATTTCTAATTGATATATTCTACATTTGATAAGCTACTTTCTATTGCTTCCATAGTTGTTGTGTGCTTTTGTTTTGTCTTCAACTGATCAATAGATAGGGTTTTAATAGGGATAACATATCTTGTAGTCACATGATCCTAGTATTGATCACCCATTCCTTTCAAGTATAACTTCATCCTTCCACACTATACTGTGTAACTATCCTTGTTGAACTCAGGACCTTCCTTTCTCATCATCTTGTCAGGATCTTTGTGTACACAATGGATCAAAATCTATAACACACCTCAATTATGAGGGGTTAGTAGCACTGATTCACAATGGGGGGAATTATAAGAAAGAAGCTACTAATAACGAAACTACAAATCAATAAAATTTACAAGAAAATAAGAGGAAAACAAATGAATGCAAACCCAATTGCTTGAAGCTTCTATTGTCTCTCTCTACTCCTTCCGAAATGCTATTTGTGATGCTCAATATTGGTTTGGGCAGCGTCTATGACTTCGGAGCGTTGAGAATATAATATCGAATGTGTGTGTGATTGCAAGATGGCTTGATGCCTAAACCAATCTAACAGAGCAATGGCGCATGTGAGCTTGAAATCCTAGATCCTTCAAATGGTTGTGAATGGTTTTATATAGTAATTGAGAATGAGATGAATAGTTGAGATCAATCCTAGAGATAGGAAGATGAACGGTTGAGATCAAATGGAACTAGAGAAGCCATCAGTAAACTCCACCTCTTCAACTGAGAGACAGGGGATAAAGTTTGGTTAACTGAAGAGATAATTTTGAGTTACCTTTTAGAACTAAAGAGGTGGGTGGAGAAACACATGTGAACTCAAGAGGTGGGTGGAGTAGCCCATGTGATCTGATTGGAAGTTATCTCTTTGAAGATAAATGAATATTTAATTCATTTTTGAAATTAAAGTTTTCAACATGTGAGATAATTGAATTCTTTTTTATTTAGAATTGCATTATTTGAATGAAATAAATTTAATTTAATTCAAAGAATTTAATTTTTAAGTTTAAATATTTCAATTTAAACTTCAGGAAATTGAATTTAATGAATTAATTAATGGAAATTAATCAATTAAGGTTAATTAATTAATTTTGCGGATATGATCAGATGATTTGGGGAATGATTTTAGAAGAAAATAGATGATTAATTAATGACTTAAAAAACCATTAATTAGTAGATGAAATGATTTTTAGAAGAAAATAGATAATTAATTAACGATTAAAAAAACATTAATTAAAAGAAGAAAATTAGTGTTTTTAATGTAAAGTCGCAAGTCTGTCCATTTTAGGGTGTCTACATTTGCCCCTCTTTGATACAATGTGATTCATCACATTGTGTCAAAGAATTTTCAGATTTGATCCTACCCCAACTTGCCCTAGTGATAGCAAGTGGACTATATGCCCCCTCAACAAATTAAGCATATAAAATGCATCAAATGAGCATTAATTTGTTGAAAATGTGAATCACTATATGATGATGATGAATGTATTCCTATGTTAGTTATGATTTTATTAATGATGGATGGACTGATTATATGATCTACCATGCTCATGTTTTAGATCTTTCTTATGCAATAAATGATTGCAATCTACTAGCAAAAATATCTAAGTAGTGCATGTGTTAGTTAGAAGAAATTCAAATGGAATTGTTTCTCTAGGATGGATTGATAGATATGAATTGATAGAAAGGATGGTTGATGAATTCGCTACCGCATTTCCAATTTTGTTCATCATTGCATCTTTTTATGAAATTTTGAAGTGCATCCAATGCACCCAGATATTTCTCATCTAGATACTGCTATGACCTCTTGGTAACCGGAAGGAGTGGAGAGATTGAATAGAAAGAGAACCTAGTACACCCAGATATTGACCATCTGGATACAACTATGATCTCTGATTTTGAAAAGAAAGAGAGCCGAAAGCACCCAGATACCACTTTTTTCTCTAAACAATCTGAAAAATAAATAAAACCAAGATAGAATTCTAATGCACCCAAATCTTGGACCATGTGAGTACTTCTATGAACTCTCGATTTTGAAAAGAAAGGAAACAAAATAAGATAGAAATCCAATGCACCCATATCTCAGACCATCTGGATACCACTATGATTTCTTGATTTTGAAAAGAAAGTTAAAACTAAGATAGAAATCCAATGCACCCAGATATCAGACCATCTAGATACCACTATGATTCTATTGGTAATAAAAAACCAGATAACAGAGAAGGAATGTCCAATTCTTTTCCAGAGTTAAGCTCAGCTCATAGAACTGTGTGGCTGCCAGATAAGTGATAGCGCCTACCACATTTATCCTAAATCATCATGGCCCCATAATGTAAGTGAAAATTCCACAGATAGCAATCAAAGAAAATAGGTCATGATCCATCATAGGTACTCTCCTCACTTGGTGGATCCTGGAGTAGCGTAAGAACAAAACCTCAAAATAAAGACTGACATCTGACTGACAAATAACCTAGTCAACATTTATTTTTTCCTTGTTTCAACTTGATTCTCTTGATTGGCTTGACTCTCTTGATAGGCTTGATTCTCTTGATAGGCTTGATTGGCTTGATTTGTCTTGATTTTGTCTGGTTTCAGTAATAGATGACTCATATAAGACTGATTTTTTTGGTTTTGAGTGTATCCATCACTATGTAAGACGATTGATTGGTTGATTGATTTTGATCATTTTTTTTAGCTGATCAAGCTATGTCAGATGAGTCCAATATTGATTTTCAAAGCTCGTGGTTTTGACATTTGATTGATTGTCTTGGTCTTCCTTTGCTTTGTTGATAACCGATCTGGTTTTATTGCTTAGGATTTTGCAATTTTTTTGATTGTTTTTTATGAAGATTGGTTTTTTCAAGACATTATGATCTTTTTAGGATTTTTGAATTCTTTTGAGATTTTTTTAGGGATTTGTTCAGGAAATTTAGAATCACCACCTATTCTGGTGGACCAGTACTAACCATGGATAAGTGTTGGTGCTTAGAGGGGATTGTGCTTCTGGAAATAGCTTGTGTAGTTAGTTTTGCATGCAAAGTTTTCTCAAGATATGATCTTTGAGCTCATTGATGGTGAAGATGTATTGGAACACTTGGCACCTGTTTGCCAGGTTTTCACCAAGGTACCTACTCCATAGTGCCTATTTTCCAAGTTTTCACTGAGAGAGCGATTTTTTTTCTCTTTACTTTTTCTTTCTTTTTTGGATTTTTTTGTTGTCGCCAAGGTGCCTATTTGTCAGGTTTTCACCAAGGTAACCTTTTGTATTTTTTTATTTTTTTGGTATTTTTTGGATATGTAGATAGTTGCCTAAACCATTGAGACCTCAAGTGTAGAACCTCTTGAGGTGCATGATTTTTATGTATCTAGGGAGCTGATCTCCTTTGGGTGTTCCAGTTGGTATGCCCCACTCTGAGTAGAGTTGACAATGGCATATGGTCCTAGCCAGTTAGGATGGAACTTTCCTGGTTTCACTCTCTCTGCTTGGTTCTTTTGGTTCTCCATTGGGATGAGGTCCCCTAATTCAAAGGTTTGTGGCCTCACCTTCTTGTGATAATATCTTCTAAGGCAATTTCGGTAGCCTTGTAAGTGGTTGAATGCATTTTTTCTTCTTTTGTCTAATAGTTCCAGTTCACTGAGCCTTGCTACTCTATAGTCTTCATTTGAAATCAGGTTCTTTAATGATATTCTCAGGGATGGGATTTCCACTTTGAGGGGTAGGACCACCTTTTATCCATATACTAGTGAGAAAGGAGTAGCTCTTGTAGGTGTTCTCACGGTAGTTATGTATGCCCATAATGGACGAATAAGTTGTAAATGTCACTCTCGCCCTGATTCATTAACTATTTCTTTCAAGATTTTCAATATGGTTTTGTTTTCCGCTTCATCTTGATCATTCCCTTGAGGATAATAGAATGAAGAGAAACCTTGTTTGATTTGGAATTGTTCACATAGATCTTCAACATCTTTGTTATGGAAAGGTGTACCATGATCTGTCATGATGGTTTGAGGAATTCCATACCAACAAATGATGTTTTTGAATGGATTCCACCCATTTAGTAAAGTACTCCGTTGCTACAATGATGTACTTATGCCCATTAGACAAGGTTGGTGTAATCTTACCCACTAGGTCAAATACCGACATAGAATTTTTTTAGATTGCCCCCAGTCTAGGAAGGTGAGGAAATTATGGATTGATAGATTAACTGGTAGATGGATGAAGGTCAAAGGTCTCTTAGTATGTCTTGAAGTTGTTTGGATTCCAAGGACTGTCCACGAGATGGGATAACATGTTTCTTTGCAAGGTAAGGGAATAGACATGACAAGATCAGATAAAGACATGGTTCCTTGATTCATATGTGGTTGAAAAGAGTGGACATGTCAAGAGGATGTTGAAAATAGTTTTTGCATTTTTTTATCTATATTTTCTATCAAGACCAAGAGAGGGATATACTAGGATAATGATAGGACATGGATAGGGAAAGCATGATCAAGAATGGACAAGGGGAAGGGATATGGATTCAAGACTTTAAAAAGATAGGAAATATGGACCATAGGGATGTGGAAAACATGAAACATATAGGACATGTGATGCTTCTAGGGAGATCTCTAGCCTTATCAAGATCAAAGTTGGAAAAGTATGGATGCTGATAAGATAAGGGATATGAGGGATATAGATTATTGGAGGAAATGAAAGGGATATGATATGATAGGAAAATATGGATGGAACATGCCCCCATGTATGGAATTTAAGAGGTTTGTAGATTACACATGATGCATTTTTTCCTGGTTTTCATCATGGTACTTTCCCAATGTGCCTATTTTCCAGGTTTTCACTAGTGGACGAATATTTTTCTCTTTCATTCTTCTTCTTCTTCTTCTTCTTCTTTGAATTTTTTGGAAGATAATAGAATTGTGATAGGACATGGAGGAAGGAATTAAGCATCTTTCTCTTCAGATTGTAACCTTGTAATATGTGTTACAATAGATCATGGCTATTGAAGGTATGCTCATAGATGTTGATAGGGTGATAGAAAAGGGGATTAAATGGATGAAGTGGGATAGGGTAATGGCTTATGCGTAGGATTGGTTAAGAGGATGGATGTAAGACTAGAATATATGTGTTGGATAATGGAGGGATTGCGAGAAGAATTGATTTTGATTGGATGGATATGTGGGAAAGAACAACATTGGCACATACCTTGAGGGGTGGTAGAGTGATGGAGGAAAAACAGATTTGATGGAAGAAAAGGAGATTTTGGATTTGATGGAGGAATGGTTATGAATTTTGGTACATAAGGACCCAAAATGGATTTGGAAGGTTAGAGACGTTTAAATGGATGGATAGAAATTTTGGATGCCAACTTGGATTTTTCTTTGGGATACCGTGCTTCAAGAAGTTTCTTAGGAATCCACATGGATTTTGATTTTTTATTCTTTTGTGGGACCTTAGAACGCATTGTTTCTATAAGATATTTAGAAACCCATATTGATTTTGAATTTTATTTTTTATCAAGGGGCCTTTGTAGCCTTTTGGACATTTCTTTTTCCTTTTGCATCATATTTTTCTTTGTTTTTACATTTCGTTTAGACCCGACATGTTGATCCTTGACTGCATGTAGATTTCTCAACTTATGGAACTTATGTTTGGCATCCAAATTTATTGAAAGGGGAATGTGATTCATGGATGGATAATAATGGTGTAGAGACTTTTTGGATGGGTGGAAGGTGGTCCAAGATGTGTGGCTTTGTTGAGCTTGATTTAGGAAGAAGTGGATTGTGAACTAGTGGATGGAGGAATATATGGACCTAAGATGGATGGAAGGGGTGAAGGGGATGGTATACATTTGGATTTGGATTTGGAAGGGGTACCAACATCTTTAGAATGAGTTTTTTTATGGAGGCCATGACCATCATAATTTTCTTTGATATGAAAGGGTTTTAATGTACTTTGTTCATGAAGGTTTAACCCTTTGACTTGATAGTGATTTGTTTGACCAGTAGGATACTTTCTAAAAAATGCGAGTCCATTTTGAGGTGGATATGATATGGAAGAAACAATAGAATCATGAAGTGGACCAGACCTAATATAAGTAGAGGAATCCATTTGAAATGCATGGGGTTCATGAATAACTTGCATAAATGTGTTGGGATCATGAGGGGGATTAGGAGGAATGATAGGATCTTGTGATGGAATAGGAGCAGTGACAAGATCATTTGGTAGGATGTGATCTTGTGGAGAAGATTGAGGATTAGGAGATGAAGATGAAGGAAATGTAGGATCATGAGGAGGATCTGGAGGGATGATGGGATCTTGTGGTGGATATGAAGGTGAAGGGATACTTTCATCTTGACTTGGAAGAGGACCATCAAACTCCATTTTAGGGGTGATTTTGTCTTGAATGTGAATAGAATCCTTTGAAAGAATGGGAAGGATGTCATGATCTTACTTAGGAATGGGAATTTAAAGGTCCATAAGAATTGTAAGGTGAACATTTGAATCAATTTTAAGGGTGAATTTCTCATGAAATTGGATAGAATCAATTGGGAGAATGGGTAGGATGTCATGATCTTGCTTAGGCATGGGAAGTTGAAGGTCCATAAGACTTGGAAGGAAAAAAATTTCTTAGGATGGAAGGGGATCAACTTGGATAGGATGGAAAAGGATAGTGGAATCTTCATGAGTTTCTAGAAGTATAATATCTTGGTCAAAAACTACACAGGTTTGGTCATTCTTGGGATCTTTATCTTGATTTTCTTTAGGACTTGTTTCTTCATTCTTTACATCATCCTCTTGGCATAGGGTATCAATTGGAATATGTATGGTGGATTCTTGGAAGGATTCAATGTTTTTACATGAGGGAGAAGGATTTTTAATGGGACTCTCTGGAGTAGGTTCATCTAGGAATGAAGCATATGGTGGCATTGGATCTAGGATAGTTGAGTCGTAAAAAGGATTAACATTGAAATATATTGTGGATAGCCCTTGGGAGGTCTCATCACTGGATATATCATTCGATAGGAATGGAAAATATTTCTCTTGTGATTCTTTAGGGGATTAAGGACTAATGGGAAATATGGAGGTTCTTTGTGGGACAAAGTCTTCATAGGAGATAGATGTGTCAACAATGTTATTGTTTTGGAATGGACCCTTGTTAGACATCGGTAGATTATTTTGATCTTGCTTAGCAACAGAATGATGTCTATGAACCATTTTTTGAAATAAACTCTTGAAAGGTTTAGATTGGTCTCGCAAGGATGACATATTTTCAATTGTGTTTATTTGGTAAATCATCGGTGGTGGATTTCAGGAAATAAGAGGACGTTCATTGACTTGTGATGTGATCTGAGACATATAGTCAATAGGGTAGGCATATAAGTCCTCTACATTGTAAGAATTTGGTTGACTTTGACTTTTAAGATCATCTAGCTGATTTTGCAGGTCTTGCACTTGTTGCATGAGGATATTAGTTTTCCATTGTTCATGTGCCAACTCAGGGAAACTTTCTGAATAGACAAGAATGTTGTTGTCATCATAGTAGTTAGGTTCTTGTTCTTCTTTGTATGGGGGAAATGAGTTATCATCTTTCTCTTTTTCCAACAGGGGAAATTGGTTGATATATTGGATCCCTGTGGGAACAATGTATTGACCTCAAGGCTAGTAGGGACTGATTGTAGTAGCGGCATAGTTACAAAAGGGTTTCTTCTTGTTTGTGGGATTGACAGCATAGAATGAGAGCTTGACTGGATGGGCCATAAGGTTGAGGGTTGAGGCACACTAGTGACCATGGGTGCACTTAGTTGGGATCCTGTCATGCTCTACATGGAAGACGTTCTTTCTTGGTTTGTGGAACTAGTCTGATTGGACACCATCTATGTTGATGTTTTTGTTGTCAAGGATGGGAATATTTGAGATATCACAGGTTCTGTTTGAGAGGTTCAAATAATGTTTTGACCTGTGAGAGGGTTTTTGGTCCATATGGTTTACACATTGAATTCAACAGGGAGTTTGACTCCCCTTTTAATCAACATGGCTAAGAAACGTTTAGGATTCATCTCTACAATGACATCAAAAACTTGCATGGAATAGGCATCTTGCTCTATATTGTTGATCTTCTCCTCTGTGACCTTTTGGAACAAGGTTGACCCATGTGGATTCTCAATAAAAAGAGAAACACTGGTATTTCTAAAAGGATCATCCTCTCACTCTATTTCCCAAGTGGGGAATCTATTGATATAAGACTCATCAGGTTGAGTTTTATCCTTCGACGTTGTGTAAGGCCCTCCATAAGGTGTTTTTGACATAGTGTGGTCCATATTTTGTGACTTAAACAAGTGATATAAAGAAAATAGAAAAGGATAACCTTTCAAGGAGAGTCCAAGTTATGTTTGGACAATGGTAATTCTAAGGACAGATGTTGATTTATCTTGATCTCAAAGGTTTTGATGATGCAAGAATAAGATTGTCGACCTTTGCCTGGGACAAAGTCACTGATAGAGATATGATGATTTTGAGATAACAGGATCAAGATATTTCAAGTTTAAAATTTTGAACTAACAATGCTTGGACGATAATAATGCTCTCAAAGAATGGATGATCTTTGATATTTAGAGATTCACACAATGTTCTTCGCATTTTTCTAGGATAGACACTTATCTTTGACACATAATGAAGATTATTTTCAAGCTTTTTAGGTCAAAATAGGTGTTTTAAAAGTCTCTATTCAAGTGTGGAAAAACTCCACCGATTAGGGTAAAGTGTCTGGTCGATTGCAGTAATCTATCACCAATTGTAGTAATAAACAAGTCAAGTGCAGCAATAAAAAGGATGACTGCGGAAAACTTTTGTCAATTACAGCAAAATACGAGCAATTCTGGTAAAGGGGAGACAATCTAAAAAAGACTAACAAATGACTTCACTACCTGATAAAATTGATTTTTAGGAACAAGGCTTCTGATTTGTAGAATAGTTTGATGTTGCCAACCCTAGAATTTAACACGTTTGATTCATTTTTGATAGTTTTGATGTTTGTTTTGTATTTTTGGAACTGATCAAACAACAAGCACAATGGACACTGTGTTTTGTAATCTAGCATGGGTTTTGACACAAGGACAAATAGATTAATCTAAGGAAAATTTTGGCTATCAAATACAATATTATAGGCCCAATGCTTGAATGTCCATTAGCTCACACAACAAGTTTCACACTACTAGGACACGAAGGTCCATGACATAGGCGCTCATGTTTTTTTCATTGCCAAGTATTGTTGTCATGATAGTGAAGATCTCTTTCACTACACAAATACCTTGGAACACATATTTTGGGAATCTTGGGGGAAATTCTGCAATCCCTTGCACTATAATAAGGTATTTGTTTAGAGGTGAATCGGGTTGGCCTCTATTTTAACAAGGTTCTAATAGGGTCTATGGCAACTATCCAATTGGTGTGTATGTGTGTGACTCACTTAAGAGCCTAGTTGACCACATTGGCTCCTTAGGGATAATTCACCTGATCTAGACTATCATCAACACACCTCACCCGAGCTTGGCTAGATATAAAACAAAACTTTGGTTCATGTCTTGTTTATATGCCAATCGAAAGGATTTAATGGTTTAAGGTCGTTCTCCAAGGAAGAAAAGCATTCCCCTGACAGACCTTTCTAAAAAGTATAAAGGTGTTTAATCTAACAGATTGTGGAAGTGCACCAAAAACTAGAGACACAAGGTTAATCGATGAAACCCCAAAGATGAAATGTGAACTAAGATAAACCACCATACAAGCACAAGTGTTCATTTTTAAGCCCAAAAGTAGGTGTTGATTGCTTGTTCAGTTTTAATGCACCAATTTTGAAATGTTTGTTTGCCTTTGCTCAATTCTTAATCTCCACATCAATTGTAGGCACCAATGTGTAAATGTGAGGTTTTGTTATGTTTGGCATGCAATGATCTTTTTAAAGCACCAAAATGACAAGTGAGTGATTTTTATGTTTCTTTGTTAAACCTATTTCCACGCCACAAGCTGAAATGATAAGTCAGAACCACAAAATGTTGAAATCAAGATACATGCAATCTAGAATTGCTTTTGAAATAATCGATACTCACAATGGCCTACTTTCCTCTGTGCTTAGTGATTTATCAAGTCCTCCACAAAAATGAAGAAAAATTCATATTTTAAACAAAAAAATAGAGAAATTGGATCAGATAAGGCATAATTTTGTCAATTGCGATAAACCACTGTCAATTGTGGCAAACTGTTGTTGATTGGGGTAAAGCACTTTTGATTGCGGGAAAGAACTACCAATTACAACACAGATCGGTTGGTTGCGGAAAACTTTGTGTGATTGCAATAAAATGATACCAATTGTGGTACAGATCAGGAAATTGCTGAATAGAGAAAAAAATAGAATTGTGAATAACGACACAAAAATTTTGTGAAACCCTTACAATGATTGTGGAAATAAACAAGACAATTGTGGCAATATTCCATCAATTGTGGTAAAATACCAGTGATTGCAAAATTACATATTTATCGAGAAAAACATGAAAAAAAGAATCTACAACCGTACGGCCATGGCCAAAAGGTTTTTGTCTGTCCTTTGCAAGTGATATTTGGGTTGTTTGATTCACATTGGGTTCACCAAAATGTACGCAATGGATCAAAATATATAAGACACCTCAATAACGAGGGGTTAGTAGCACCGATTCACAATGGGGGAAATTGATAAGAAACAAGCTACTAATAATGAAACTACGAATCAATAAAATGTACAAGAAAATAAGAGGAAAAAAATGAGTGCAAACCCAATTGCTTGAAGCTTATATTGTCTCTCTCTACTCCTTTCGAAACCATATTTTTGATGCTCAGTATTAGTGTGGGCAGTGTCTATGACTTGGAAGCATCAAGAATATGATATCAAATGTGTGTGTGATCATAATATGGCTTGATGCTTGAACCAATCTGACAGAGTAATGTTGCATGTGAGTTTGAAATCCTAGATCCTTCAAATGGTTATGAAGGGTTTTTTATATAGGAATTGAGAATGAGATGAACGGTTGAGATCAAAGGGAACTGGAGAAGCCATCAGTAAACTCCACCTCTTCAACTGAGAGAGAGGAGATAGAGTTTGGTTAACTGAAGAGCTAATTTTGAGTTACCTTTTAGAACTGAAGAGGTGGGTGGAGAAACCCATGTGAACTGAAGAGGTGGGTGGAGTAACCTATGTGATCTGATTGGGAGTTATCTCTTTGAAGATAAATGAATATTTAATTCATTTTTGAAATTAAAATTTTCAACATGTGAGATAATTGAATTCTTTTTTATTTAGAATTGCATTATTTGAATGAAATTAAATTAATTTAATTGAAATTAATTTAATTGGAAGAATTTAATTAGTAAGTTTAAATATTTCAATCTAAACTTTAGGAAATTGAATTTAATTAATTAATTAATGGAAATTAATCAATTAAGGTTAACTAAATAAATAAAATTAATTATTTAATTAATTTTGTAGATATGATCAGATGATTTGTGGAATGATTTTAGAAGAAAAAAGATGATTAATTAATTATTTAAAAAACCATTAATTAGTACATGAAATTATTTTTAGAAGAAAATAGATGATTAATTAACGATTAAAAAAACCATTAATTAATAGATTAAAATCAGTGTTTTTAATATAAAGTCGCAAGTCTGTCCATTTTAGGGTGTCTACACTTTTCCTCAAGCTATTAAAATTCTTCTCCAAGGAACAAATCTCTATTACCAATTGTTAACCTTACTATGATGAGATTACTAAGAGTGGGGTGAATCAATAATCTATTGATTTCAACTTTTAAAAACTTTTCACGTATCCATCAAAGTAGCAACTCAACAATCAAATGTAAATGTACAACCACAAAATATCCAACACAAAGACATAATATTTTTAGTATCGTGGAAACCCTTGTAAGAGGGAAAAACCATGGTGGGGATGGCACCCACAAATTTTTACTTTATGAAGTACATCATGTCAAAGGCATTTACATATACATGACAAAATGTAACCTTGTGATAGGCTTTACATAAATCTCATAACAAGCTTGTAGCCTTGTGAGAGGACTTAGAACACTTATTATAGTGCCATTATATATGATTTACAATACATTAAATATATGTTAGTATCTAGCTTATTTGAGGATTTCAAGTACTCTCCTATAGTTGTCAGGAAACAACATGTAAGAATGATCTGTGAAATATAGCAACCTCCTTTGCTTGATCTGATCCTCTATATCTCAAAAAAAATTCTTCACATTCTTCTCTAACACTTGGCTAGACCACACCCTCTGTCTCTTCTTCCTTCTTCATCGACACTTGATCGACGACATATTCACCATCTTCTTTTTCAGTTTATACTGCTTTAATTTTCTCTTAGGTTTCCACCACCATAGAATACCCTAGAACGTAATACCTTTTCAATCTTACCATAAAATTGTCTTCATATTACACATCTCTATGTCCAATTTGAAATTTACTGACCACACCTTTCTATTTTCACATTTAATCAATAAATTAAACTATTTCATCAAGTATTTTCCTTCTTGACCAATCAGCTTTCTCAAATCATCTTTACATGCTCATCTCGAGGATATAACCATTAATAACTATTTCCATATGTCCATGCACATTCTCCAATGAATTTTGACCAATAACATTTGACTATAACAATAATTTAAATCACTACCCATTTAGAAACTTAGCACTTTTCAAATATCACTTTTTATCCTTTGAAATATCTCATTTCTTTTCTCAAAATGAATTGTGGTTGTAGTATTAGCATCTAGAAACTTCAGGTAACCTCCAAAAAACAACTAAACACAAAAAAATCAAACACATAACCATAGTGATAAAATCATCTTATTCTTGTTAATTGTTGTCTTGACAATTTCACTGTCTCTAATCACCTTTGCTAAATTTGTCTCACTAGTCATCACACCAAGTTAAGATTCTACATGTAGCATCCAAACATGTTTCCAAACACTTTTGTAGAACAAAACCTTAACATATTTCCATTACATGATGTCTTCCATGATCATCATCAGCAGCTCATAAATTTAATAGTTGACCTCAATGACAGTACCGTAAATGATCATTGGTCAACCATACCGGTCACATCTCATCATCAAATCCTTCTCTAAAGCACTTGACCTTACACATATGATCAAAAAATTCCTTCACTTCATTGCTCTATATCAGGTATGTTAACATTATCTTCATAACATGGTCCTTGTTCAAAACTGGCTATTCTTCCATCTTCTATGCTTGATGTTGCTCTTCTTGCGAGTTTCCCACCTTCCCTAAACACTATGGACTGAGATGGGTGGTAGGTGTCACACTTGAATATCTCCTTTAGTATGGTGTATTTTCTTTTCTTTTTTGTTTTCCTTCTTTTCATGATGTGCTTTCCTTGTGGCGTGCTTCTTGTTTCTTGTTTTGTTTAAATTTGTTTAAATGAACCTTGTTGCCCTATTGGCACAAGGTGATAAAGGAATCACAAATGTCATAGACATTCTTTTTTTTGTATCTCTCTTCTTCTATATGTTGTAACATGTTATCTCATGTCTGTGCCACTATTTGTATCTGTGCCTTTGTGTTTTCTTCTAGGGATGATGCAAAAAGGTAGCTACCTATTCTTTTTGGTCTCCATGATGCAAGTCCAAAAAGACTCTCCTTTTTAACTCTTACATGCTTTTCTTCCATTGTGATTTTGTTTTACTTCATTTGAGGGATGCGACAGTTCATTTTGACATAATTCTTATATATATGAGTTATCATATGACCTACTGACCCCAGAGTTGATAGATCACTTTCATGTTCTCTTTTTTCATGTGCTCATTTCCCTTGTTTTGTCCTTTCTTTGGGGAATATCATATTGGAGACATTTCTTGTGGATGCACGCTCTGTTAAAGTAATTTCCCTCGTTAAGGTGTTTGAAATAGCTTTAGTATGGGGGCGTACACTCCACTCTGTGTTTCACATTTTACACACACACACACACACATAGATTTGATTCTATTATTCATTGGGTCCTTATATAGATATGCTTGTTCATTTGATCCTTAGACTAACCATCCTTCTTTGATCCCTACGGAATGTTACCTTCACTTTGGAATGATTATTATTTTGTTAGATCCATTATTGGAAGTACTTTCCTTTAAGGAGTGATCATTTTTGATGGATTGAACTAGCATATTACAACCTTCTAGACTATTAAATTCCATGTTTTGCAATACTTTCCTTGTGCGGTTCAAAATAGGATAGACCCTTATTGGGATAGTTCTCTCTCTCTCTCTCTCTCTCTCTCTCTCTCTCTCTCTCTCTCTCTCCATGCCTCTCTCTTTTTAGTTTTGGTTTTGCCGAGGACTTAAGTCACTTAAGGGCTTGATGCTTCTTTGTCTCCTTAACCTTAATGATATCATTTTATGTATTTCATTTACTTTACCATAAGCATGAGATTGTTTCATAATCCCGCTAAAGTGGGGGTTAAATTCACCATCCTAAAAATTTATCACCTATTGGATGTCTTTAGGACCTGTTAGACCCCATTTTAGTGATTTTAAGATTTGAACATCTTTATGCTTGATTTCTCGCATCTTTCATTTTTCTCTCCCCAAAATTTTTCACACTTTCCAAGACCCAGATCTTCCTTGAATTTAGTAATTCCAGGACTAGGTCGAACTATGTTAGCCTTTTCCTAGACAAGGTTGACCCAATTCGACCATGTCTTAGGGCATTGTAATTAAGTGGGCTCTAGAACCAATGCAGAGGTTTTTCCTCCTGGTTTTTATTTATGGTTTACATGAAAATACTGAATCCTAAAATGAGTATAAAAGGGAGCTCTCTCCTCTCATTTTGACATCCATTCTTTATGGAAACAAAATATATGATATACAAGCAATCAATTAATAACGTGCCAACAATCAAGCATTCAAGTTGTGCAATTGAGGATTTGGATTCAATATTTGAAGGAAATCATCCTTTTCAAGATCTCAAAGTTTTGTTCCATTCAATAAAATGTGATCTTCTCTCATTGATGCATATTTCTCTCCTATGGTGGCCAATTAGAGGAATCATCAAGCAAGCAAGAAGATCCATTCCTCTTCTCCATTGAAGATTTCAAGCATACACTCATTGAATATCTAGGATTTGGAAAGTTAAGATCTATGCATTTGTGAAGGAATACATGATTCTAAAACACATTCCAACATAAATTTCAAGCATCTTCTTGGATTTGACTCATTTCTACATCCACCCATGAGGGTTTTTCATGCAAGGTAAAAGTGACTTTTATCTTGTTTATATTACTTTCCTTGTGCAATTTATATTTCATTTCAAGTTTGATTCTTATATAGGGGCTTGACCAAGGAAATCCCCTTTCCACAAAATTGATGTAACGCCCCGCCAGGGAACCCAAGAGAGATTAACCTAAACATGTCACTATGTGTGCTGAATATTTTTTTTTAAAAGTTAACATAAAGAAACATACAATTATGCAGAAGTGATTACCATTTATACACATGTCTTACACTCACATAGATTACATGACTCAAGGGTCCCATGATGTTGAATTACTTAAAGCAAAGCACAACTAACATAATAACAAAAGATTCCATCTGATCAAACATAACAAATACAACTTACATAACCATAATTACAATCCTCATGGATAACCATGAAACCACCATAACACACATCCACTGCACATGTCACAGGGTATGTGGTAATCACTCTAATCTACTTACTATTACAACTTCCAGATTAGGTATCGCATGCGATACCCTAATACAAGATATACAATAACCAAATTACATAATAAATAATGAAGGAACATAAAGAGCTCATCCGCAAAGAACCATCAAGCACCTGGTACAAGGATGTCGAATCTCAATGGATAAAGAATCACTACCACCCATCCGTGTGGAACCACAAAGGTCCACCCCATCGTGCTGAGGAGATAACAACAGATCCCAATCGGATATCCAAAACCAACAAGGTATAACCACTAAGCAAGGGATCCTGATAGCTCTCTAATCCAATGTAATGATCATCACAAAAGGTAAGACTCACTAATCCAGAGACAACTGACAACGTAGGAAATCTAGCATGTGTATAGGAAGGTGTTGTCATGTAGGTCTACCCTTAAGTTCAGCCCAGATAATCACAATGGATTTTGGCACCCAAGTGACCATACACGGAGCTAATGTCCTCTCATACTGACAAGGCCCACTAACTATGTCAGATACCTCGTAG
>MU226600.1:330299-366856 GCA_018584345.1 Thuja plicata
CATGCAACCAAATATTTAATTATTTAATTAATCATATAAGCTCATACAATATAGTTTTCAATTAAATATTTAATTAAATCATAATATTCAAATATTTCAATTTAATTAATTATTTAAAATAAACTTAAGATATAATTAAATCATTAATTCAACTATAATCCATTAAATCACCGAATATGGAAAAACACTCATTAATCCTAAAATCCCCTGAAAACATAATCAAGCAATACACACGCAAACACAAGAGAGAGGGTATTCGAATTCTGTCAACCTAGACAAATCCAGATAAGGTAGTCATACTAAAACTCATCCAACCTTAGGACGATTAGGCTTAGGTTAGGGTTTTGGATCTATATGTTACCTCCCCTCTTTACCATTGAGATGAATATTTATGGGCACGCTCACTCCTGCCAGTTCAGGGAAGATGATGCCCTGTACCTACAATCCTGTCACCAAAAGAACACACATGTACATGCATAATATAATATTTCAATCAATGATAGGGATCGGTCGAACGTGTGGATCTCACCGAAGCAAGTAACTATGTCTCCATCCTCTACCACAACAACACATCAACAAGTACATTCACATATCAGACAACCATACACATGCAAGTATGGGGTAAGTACATCATAATCTAAAATTGACATATAATAATCAACATGATAACATCATCACATCTATCTATGCATAAGGTAAAATCATAACATCATAATCAAGTATCATCATCAAATGAAATAATATTAGCTCACATGAAATGTGACCTAAACGAATTCGGCCAAACAACTGAAATCGATGCCTAAAGAGTACAACATCCTGACTAAAAATCAAAATATGAGTGGGTATTACACTTTTCCCATTCTCCTTGTGTGCCAAAACAAGTTTTTAGAGTTTTGGATCCATATTTTAAGAGTTTCCGAACCAGTGATAGATCCTATTCATAATCCATCAATTTTTGAGCCTCTAGAACTAGGCTGACTTTCTTGGACAAGGTCAACTTTGTTTGATATAATCGTTTGGATCCAAAAATTTCATAATTGGGAGTTACAAGTCTTAGAGTGCTAGATCCAGAACCATTTATGGTTCTGATATTTTTGTGACTATAAATTCTAGATTTGAAGTTTCTTGCTCCTCTCCTAGCTTCAAGGTGAGTTTATTCTTCTTCTTTTCATCTTTAATTTCATTTTATGCAATAGATTAGATATCATACCTTTTTAGTTGTCATTTCCTTTGTCATAGTTTTCATTCCTCTCATAGATTTTCAAATAATTTAACATATCATATACATATTAACATTAAAGGAATCCATCCCCATACTCCATCTTCAAATCTATATCTATAATTAGCATCCCTCCATCATTTTGGTTTGTGGTAATCTGATTTGGGTTTGAGGTTTATCCTTTGGGGGTGTTCCTAATGTATCATAGGATCCATCCTATCCATTTTATTTGGTGAGTGATCTTCCTACATAGCATTTCTCACCATTTCATATGATACATTTTTGTGAACCTGACTTAGTACATTTTCATTCTGATTTTGGTGTTATATTCCCCTTATTTTCATTTAGATCTCTTTTATATACATTATAGTTAGATCATGTCTTTCTTTGTATTCATTTTTCTATTCAACATTTACATTACCTCATAGTTACATGCTTAAATTTGAAATTTAAATTTTCTTATTGCATATTTCTTTCAAATTGCATTAAATTTATATTTCCTTTCATTCCCATGTGTATGGGCCTCATTAATTTGAGTCCCACCTATAGTATTCTGGTTAGAAGAAGGCATAGAATTATGGGTTCCTTTTCTCCCAAACCCTCATTCTTTCCTAGGAACCTAGATGAGACAAACGTGCATCTTAGTGATCCCAATCATATCATGGAGAATAGCTCTTCTCAGTCCTCTTATGATTAAGAAGAAGCATTAAGGGTTCCTCCTACTCGAGTCCAAAAATTTCCCATGAATTTAAGAAGTTTGAAGATTGGTTAGGTCAAGAAAATAGTAATCTTGGAGTTCTTTCCAATGTAGAAATCCTAAGGAAACTTGTTCACAATGATGAACATGGTGTTATCCTCTTGCGTATAATTTCTCATCTTATTGATGCCAATATAAAACCCATTAGGGGTTGTTCTCAATAATTAGGCTTTACTCCACATACTACAAGTATTGAAACCCCTTTGCCTATCTCTAGTTCCATTCCTAGTGTGTCCACTTATGCTCCATCTATCATCACAACTTCAATTCAACGCTCCAATCCTATACATGTGAGTCTCGCTAATCCTATTGTTACTTCTGGTCCTTCAAGTGTACTGTGTGTTTCATTTTTTTCTTCCATTCCCACTTATCATAGATTTCCTTTTTCATATTCCACTATTCCTTCAATTTCCAACAATGCTCCTAACATTTCTCATGTTTCTCCTCCTACCATCCTTTCTACCAATCCTACCATTAATATCTTGGCTCAAATAGTGTCTTCTTTGAAACGATAAATTTCTTCCATGACTCAATCCAAGTTTAACATTCCTAATTGTGATATTTCTAGTCCTTTTTCTTTGGATATTGTTCACATTTTTATCCTGCAATATATGGAGATTCCTCATCTTGAGACTTATAATGGTAAGGTTGATCCTGTGAATCATGCCAAAAATTTACAAACCTTGTGTAGTGATTTCTCTCATGACCATGGGTTAATGGAAAAAAATTTCAAAGCAACATTGGTCCTAAAATCCTAAAGCAACATTGGGGAGGTTTATCAACATTGTTGTCCTAAAAGGTGACCTTAAAGGGCTAAGGCTCTCATCTTCCAATTTTTTGTGCTCCCACCAGTAGTTTGTTGATGATTCTATATTCTTGGGAGAGCCTCTATTTCAAAAGCTAGGAATCTTAAAAATTTTCTCAATAAATATAGAAATGCTACTGGTCAAACTATCAACTAGAAAAAAATCTTCATATATTTCATCAATACCCTAGATTACATATAGATAAAAATCAGTAGATACCTACTTGGGTCTCTCCCTTGGTCTTAATCCTCCTGAGGCTTGCAGGAGCTCTATAGTTGATAAATTTCATAGAAAGCTTGCTGGGTGGAAATGGGCTCTTTTGAGTCAAGCTAGCAAAGTCAAATTGTTAAAATCCTCTCTTCAAAGTATCCCCATTTATTCTTTGAGCCTCTTCAAGATGCCTAACAAATATGTTGCTTCCATTGAGAAAATTCAAAGAAAATTTCTTTGGTTTGGAGTTGAAAATAAAAAGAGATTTTCCCATATTTCATGGGAAAAAGTTTGTATGCCAAAAATCAAAGGGGGTCTTGGTATGAAAAGGATTAAGCATATGAATGATTCCTCTTCTTGCTAAGCTTGGATGAAGAGGTTTTATCTTGAATGGGGAATGGAGTAAAATATGGAATAATAAATATAAAAGGAATACCCCCTCTCTCAATGATTTCCTGGCCAGTGATGATAACCCTCTTGGATCAAGAATTTGGAAGAATGTTATCAAAGCTAAAAATATTATTATGAAGGAGGTCAAGTGGAAAATTGGCAAAGGGGATAAGGTTGAATTTTGGGAAGATATATGGATAGGTTATTATTATCTTTTTGAGAAATTTCCTTTCTAGGGTCACCTTGCTGAAATTTGTAAACTCAGAATTGGGCCTAAAGTTGTTGATTATTGGGTGAATAATTAGTGGATTGATCTCACTACTATTGACCTTATCCTTCACTCTTTTAATTTAACCATCAGAGCTATGATATTAAATTATGAGGAAGATACCTTGATATGGAAGAATACTTCTAGTAGAAACTTCACTGTGGGTTTGGCCTATAATTAGAATTATGACAACTACGAGGTTTCTCAATGGGATAAAGCTTGGATAAAAGGCCTGACTCCCAAAATTTATATTCTTTTGGATGATGCTCCAAAACAAAATACTTACTCTTGATAATCTCAAGATAAGGGGTTTGTATTTACCTAACATGTGTTTTTGTGCAAGAAAGAAGAATAAATTGTTAATCACTTATTTATCCAATTATCCTTTGCTCATGAAATGTGGTCTCTTGTGCTGAAATCCTTCAAGATAGAATAGGTTCTTCCCTCAGATATTCAGAGTATGTTTAGATCTTGGGAAATGATAACCAGGAACAAGGTTATAAAAAGGATATGGAAAATTTCTTTACCCCATGTTAGTTGGGCCATCTAGAAGAACAAAATGAAAACATCTTCAGAGAGAAGTCTAACCTCCCCAAGATCTTATATGAAAAAACTAAAAGCTTGATAATTAAAAACTACAAAATCATCGAAGTTAATGCCAATAATAGGGAGAATGGGGAAATTTCTATTTTAAATAATTGGAGGATCCAAGCTAAATGTGAAGATTTAAGTAATCCTAGGGATGTTGTTGTCTAGAAAAGTCCACCAATTGGGTGGATGAAGGTGAACTTTGATGGTGCCTTGAAGGGAAATTATGGTAATATTGGTTGTGGTGTTGTGGCTCATGATGAAAAAGGCATATGAAAAGAAATGAGAGACATCCCTATTGGTATCCAAAACAATCATGTGGCTGAGGCTATGGCAGCTTACCAAGGATTTCTCCTAGCTAAGGATCTAAATTGTAACAACCTTTGGTTAAAGGGGGATTCCTTGAACATTATCAAATGCCTTAATAATGTTTATCCCACCTCTTGGTCGATTGACAAAATTATTAAAAATGAAAATGATATCATAAACACTATGAATAATTGCATCATCACCCATGCTTATTGTGAAATAAATGGCGTTGTTGACTGGGATACCAATTACGCATGTAGAAATGACAATATCACCTCATGGAAGAACGAGGAAATTATTTCGTACGATATGAGATCTATTACCATCAAGGAAAGAATCTACGGAACTCAAAGGAGTGCAAAATAGTTAATTAATGATGGGAAAAAAATGAGTTATGTAAGGATTATTAATGAAGTTGTCATGTCCATTGTTTCCACTTGTAATAATCATGCCACTTCCCACGAATTCTGGGCAATTGTGAAAAAGGTTATTAATACCAAGAAGTTAGAGTGCAATTTATTCAGGAGTTTTGTGTAGAAAAAAAACCAAATTGGTAATAGGAATATGGGTGGTAACAAGAAACATTTTGAGTCATCTAGTTGCATTGAGCGAAATCAAAATGAGACTATTTAGGAAATTCTTAAAAAAGGTAATTTCATTGTGTACATGGAGAAGCTTCAAGGCTGAGATCCAGCTATCACAAGGTTCTTCACTAATAATTGGAGGAATGGTAAAATCATCTTTCACAACCATTGGGTTGATATTAATAAAGATTTAATTTCTAAAGCTACGGGTCTCCCGACGGACGATATGAAATTTTATAGGGATAGGAGCTATTCAAACAGAGCCTACAAGAGATTTCTAGAAGACAAGGAAGAGGCAGCTAGACTAGTGAAAAAGGTTGGTGGGTACTTCAGTCCTAATAATATAAGTCACCCATGGCATTTTATCCTTTATACTACCATTAAATATATTACTCTAGATGGTAGGTTTTCTAGGGCCTACAGGCACCATTTTGTCATTCTGAACCACTTTTGGTATGATGATAAAATCAGCATCCCTTATTATCTCATGAGCTCTATAAATAATACTATGAGGGACCTTCAAAATGAACTAAAAGGAGACCATGCCTCTCATCAGGGGCTTATGGTCCTTATCTATAATTTGCTAAAAAAAAATAAAAATTTGAAAAGCCCTTCCTTAAGGGCAACACCCCTGGTGATGAGGACATTAAGGAAGAGGAATCGGGAGATAAGTTTGAAGAAGATATGTAATGCCCCGCCATGGAACCTAGGAGAACTAACCTAAACATGCAACCAAGTTAATAGGAATATTTTTTTAAATGTTTATAAACAATAATGTTAACAACGCGGAAGCAACACAATGAAGCAAATGACATCCACATAAATACAACTCAATAAATGTTACAAATCTCGAGGGTTCCTTGACGTAGAATTACTTAAGCAAGATAATCTACAAGAACAACTATAAATAAATAACCTAAAGGATACATCAACTAAATCCAACAATATACATCTCATATAACAAGACCACATATACAACTGATACCCAAGGTATACATACAAGAATCAACATCCACTACACAATTCACAGGGTATGCAGTAATGGATAACAATACAATACAATACATCCTCCGAAAGGATGTTAACCAATATACACATATGGTACAAATATACAACTCATGAAACTGAGCAATTCTCTAGAATAATAAGAAGATAGAAGAAGAAGGACTGCAACAAGGATCATCCAAGCATGAAGATGTATGTCAGATCTGAACGGTAATAAGAATCACTACCACCTGACTGCGTGGAACCAAAGGTCCACTCCCACCGTGCTGAGGAGATAATAACAAGCCCACTCACATAGGTATACAAGAAGAAGGCAAACATAAAAGGTATACAAGACCATTATAAAGAAATGCATAGGAAGATCCTAGAATCTCTCTGAATCACAATAAGGAAATCTATAAAACACCAGAGGTATCCGACACATGTAGAATAACCTAAGCTATATATCAAAAGGTGTCATCATGTATGTCTAACCCTTGAGTTTTGTCCTAGTAGTCTCTCTGGACTCTGGCACTCAAGTGACCATACATGATATCAATGAGCTCTCAAACAAACAAAGTCACTAACTATGTCAGACACACACCCCTCAAGGAGGAAAGCATCATCTCATCCTCCATCTTAGCCTATAATAGTGCTCAATCATGGGTGAGGAATTATATCTTATTATATTATACTAAAGAGCCCTAATAAATTATTATGTTATCACTTTTTATAAATAACTACAATAAATGATCCTAGCAGCCACTTGTGAGCTCTAACACTTATTGAAAGCCACCTCCTACTATACAACTAGGTAACCTACCCTAGGTTCACTAAAGAAAATCACAAAGGTATTTCATTAACCCCATCACTGATTCCTGCTCATACAGGGATACACCCTCAGAGAATCATAAACAACATCACAAAAGAAGAACATAACTCTCAAAACTAGTTCTTTCCCATACAAGAACTATTGGTTCTCAATTAACCAAAGCCACTTACAATACCTTCACAAGAACACCAAGATAAGTTAAGACAAATCAGGTTGGTTAACAAGATCGAGACCCAAAATTGATGACAATATGCACATGCACTGAAGCACACAAAACACCATAGAAATAGAAACCCCAAAACCTCTGGTTTTACATCCTGAAAGTCATCTGATCCCAACAAACACCCCACACATTGCAGTTTCATACAAGAAAGAAACACACAATCAATTTAACATTCATTCAAAAAAACACATCCTGACATGATAAAAACGATTCTAGAAAGGCTAATAAAACTTCAGTGATAAACAAATTTATAATAACCATTATACTTTTTTGTTTATCTGATAAAATTACTAACAGGACTATAATTAAATTTTCCAAAGAAAATGCACATTAAGCCTCTATAGATTAATTTATAAAATTCACATTATATAAACTAACCTATTTAATAATTACTAAAATCTAAATATAATAACAAGCAAAAGTTGTTGAAAACATCTATAAGCTTATAAAAGCATTCCAATCAATTTCCACAAAAGAGATCCTTTCAGATAGACATGATTGCCTAAATAAATTAGTCAAATAACCCCAATTTTCCTAACATATTTTCCTAATTTGATGCTATTTTAAATAACCAATCACAGCAAGATAAAAATATCCCAAAGACAATATAAATATAATAATCCATAATATCCGTAAATCTCAATATAATAACTATTATTAATTAAAATAATAATTATAATGATATTAAATCATTTAATTAAATAACATTTTAAATAACCCATTCATAAAAATAACCAACAATTTAATAACTAACATAATGAAGAAAAACAACTTTATTGTATATTAATTAAACAAATTTTAATTAATATAATTAACAAAATTTTAATTTTAACAAAGACTAAACTTAAATAAACTAACACTAACAATTAGTACTAATTAAATAACTTTTAAAAAAAAAAAAACTTTTAAATAACTAAATTTTAAAACTTTTAAAATTAAAAAAATTATTTAAAAAGCAAATAAGGTGGGGCCAGGTTGGGTCCCACACCCCTCCCCTTGCCCATGGCTCCCTTCCTTTAAGGAAGAGTCACGGGGCCATGTTGCGGTCGGCGACAAGTTTGTCATGCCAACAGCCTTGGTTGCCACGCCCAACATGGTTGCTAGCCCCCCCCATGGGGAGTGGAGTGGGGTTCACCCCCCGCTCCCTAATAGAAATATTTAAATTTTTTTTTTTTTTTTTCTTTTTTTATTTAAACCTTTTTCTTTAATAATAAACATTTGTTTATTATTCTTTTTTTTAATATTATTTTATTAAGAACACTAGTCTGTATTTTACAGTAGCATGTTTTTTTTAAAAAAATTTATTTTTAACAATAAAATGCTTAACTCCATTTTTTCAATAATAGAGATTTATTTCCTATAACAATAATTCCTAATATAGGAAAATTGGTTCTAAATGAAGATTATTAAAGAACTTTTCTAGGAACCATGCAAATTGATTTTAACAAGGAAAAGATTGTTAAATCTATTGTTTAATATTCATTTTAAGATCTTTTCCTAAGCATGCAATTAAACTCTTGTTTTGTTTTGTTTTGTTTCCATGCAGATCTGGGACCAGAATTGTGGCTAGAACCTGGTAAGGTCAAATTTCTACTTCCAAGATAAGAAATTTATAGATCTGAGGCCTTCAACCAAATTTTGACTACAATCATAATTTCTCAATCAAAGAAAACATTTTCACAAATTTGAAACCTTAAGGGCATTATTGAAAACTAATTCATTCCAATTGAAAACTCTAATGCCCATTTTGCATTCAATACAATAAAATGAAACCCTCGTGCCCAAAAACACAGATCTGACATGAAAACATGAAGAAAACCACAAAATTGATCCAAGAACACATTTCTTCATTTTTAATCAATAAACCACACAATAATCAAATAAAGAAGCTTCAAACAAAAGATCCTAGCTTTTCATATGCATAGAAGACAGGGATCTGAAAGCTAGAATTAACAAGAATAAGATCCTACCTTTGTAACTGATGAGAGGAACAAAATCACAAATCTAAGCAATGAAGAATCCAAAAATGCTCCTAAGCTCTCCCCAATTCTCAAATCACCTGATTTACCCCCATCCTTCATTGAACAACCTCCAAAATGGCTTTCAATCCAAGGATATAGAAAACCAAGCAATTAGGTTTTCAAAAAGTGAAACCCTAAAGGGAATATAAATTTTCTAATTAAAAATTAAAAGAAATTCTTTATTCTCAATTTTTACTTAAAGCATGGACAACTCAACTTTATAATATGAAAGCAAAGTCATAATTGAAAAATGCATGAGAAATATTTTAATTAAATAAATCAATTAATCATGCAACTTAAGGTAATATTCAATAAATCAAATTTGCACAATTAATTACAATAATTGAATTTAATATTTAATAAATCTTAAATATTTAAATCAAGACTTAATAATTAAATCAATTAATTAAATATAGGCATTTAATTAATATTTAATTATTAAATAGCCATATATTTAATATATCAATGTTTTAACCTTATTACAGGTGCAATTAATAACATTAATATTTACCATAAATATTCATTAAATAAATCCAACCAAAAGCATCATTAGTCCATCTAAAACCCATCAAAATAGAAAACAACTGAAACAAAACCACAAACACACACAAACAGGCTCATGAATCCACATCACTTGAAGGATTCAACCATTAGGATAGTCAATCATATTCTTGTCTAGTTCTAAGACAAAATAAGGGTTTAGGGTATGGATTTGGACCTGAATATTATCTCCCCTCTCTTACCATTGAGATATTGCGATAGGACATGATCACTCCTGTCAATTCAGGGAAATACGTAGCCTGGTACCTGCAAACCTATCATCAAAAAGATGAACATATGCATACAAATAATATAGCAGATAATGGTTGAGACAAGTTTATCATGTGAATCTTTCTAAAGCAAGTAACTACATCTCTATCCCATACCATGCCAAACACAACAAACAGTAATGTAAAACATAACAATGATCCATGTGCATATAATCATAGAGTCATTATTGTGAGAAACCATAATCAAAATGACATCATAATATATATATAACCAACATGAAATAATCATAAATCATATGCAAATAGATTATGTAATACAACTAAACAATAGATCAATAGCATAATGAAAAGTAATACATAGGTATCCTTAAAATCAACTGAAAAAACTAACACATACACACAAAGGTCTAAAAGAGTTCAAAAACTAAAATAAAAAGGCAGACTAAGGGGTAGGTATTACAAGATACAGAGGATGAATCGAAGAGTATGGTGGGTCATAGTGTTAAAGGGAAGGGGAAAATGAAGGGGACTCTAACTCTAAGTTTGACCTTAAAGATATCAAAAATGAGGATGAGGGTATTAACCCTAGAAACAATTAGAGAAAAATTCCCCTCATCAGGGAGAAAAACTTTGAGGCTTTGAAGGGAAAAAAAATAAAAATTAATAAGGGTCTCTTTGTTTCCTATGAGGAGGAGGACATTTACATTGTAAACCCTATGACGAGAAAGAAGAAGAAAATTGCTACCAAAGAGACTGAGAAAAAAGAGGAGGTTCAGGGTATGGAGGAGGATAATAAGATCATCACTAGAAATGTGGCTAAATATTATACTCCTCATGGAAAGAAAACTGATAGTGTAGACACAACCCAGGTGAGAGATAAACCTGCCAACAAAAATGATGGCATCAACATCGGGCAGGATCAAAAGGACAACATCCTCTCCTTTGGTCATTTTTTGGTGACCATAGCTCAGGATAATGAATTCATGAAGACTGATCTCAAAGAATAGGGCAAGATTGTGAACGTGATAAAGACGGATACCTTTGGTGATAAACCAATGACCACATTATTGAATGAATGAATGGAATTTGTTCATAAAGGGGAAGCCTTTGGGGACCTTGGCTACACTGTGCTTGAGTTGAAAGAGAAAATGAACAACATTAGCAAAGATTCTGAAAGTAGTCAGCATGAAGACAGAATTACTACCCTTGAGAACAAATTTGAAAAGTTGGAGACCATTCTCAAGAAGATCAGTGATCAGAGTTTCCACATCCTTAAATCCTCTACGGACCATAGAAAGAAGTTGGTGGAGAAGCTTGAGACCAACAGGGGTGAGGAAATTAAAGAGACTAATGAGAGTATGGGGCATGGGATTAGAACTCGCGCTAGCACCAAGAAGAAATATGTGGACATGGAAGACCTGAAAGTCTCTGCGGGCAATATGGAGCTCTTAGCCACTCAGGCTAAAGAGCTGAAGAATACGTGCTAGCTCTTGTTTGCTCCTTTTTCTATCTTTTTTTCTCTTAGGCTCTGTTGTGCTATCTTTCTCTATTCTTCATTATAAGGCCATGAGCCCCTGTTATTTTCATGTTTTGTTCTACTTCTTGGATTGATCAGTAATGCCTATCTTCTGATCTTTTTTTACAAGGTTTTGGGACCTTTCAAATCTTGTTTTTACTTAATCAGAACAATGGTCCTAAAATATCTCTAATTGATTTAATGCATTATAAACAAGGTTTTAAAGAAAAAGTTAGTGATTTCATTCATAGATTTAAGCATTTGCATGCTCACATTTCTAATTTTTGGCCTGATATTGATGTGCAAGGAATTTTTATTTATAATTTACAAAGTAACATTAGAGATAAGATACTTCTTTCTGAATTCTCTTCATTTCCTCAATTGTGTAAGTGCTTCATCATTATTGACTACCATAATTACCTGAAAATGGTCAACTAAACCATAAGCCCCCAATCTTGATTGTTGATCAATAAAACCCTAATATTGATCACCCTAAGTCCTAAGCTAAAGTAAATTCAACATCTTCAGTGTGGTCTGACCTAAACGCTAGGTCCTAATCAATCATCGCACTTGATTTAATTATTTATTTCCCAAATTCTAAAATATTGGCAATTAAACCTTATGTCATTTATTTAATTAATATCCTGGTATGTTGATTAAATAAACAGATAATTGTCAATAAAATGTAAAAAAAGAATTAAAAATTAATAAATTGAATAAAATTTGCATTTAAATCATTTAAATATTCAAAAATGCATTTTTGTGTCATCATTTCAGTTGACTTAACATCAAACTAGAAAAAATATTTCTTTTTTCAATTAACTAAGTATTTGCTTCTCCTCATTTTGGAAAAAATCCAGTTAACTTAAAGGTGACTCAGTTAACTCCTCTTTCGATTTTAGAAGTTTCCCGATTGACTAACCAGTCAGTTCAGTTAACTAGCTCTCTCAACCAATGGTCTTTGTTGTACATGGATTGTGCTTCTTTGAGTCAATCTTGTCCGCTCTTTGAATTTCAATCTCGGTCATCGGTTTGATAGAGATTTTCTATAAAAGAAAGCTTCATTTCCTTCACAAAGAATACAAGATTTTTAAAGTAGAGTTATTATTTTGTTTTTTTTTATCATCTTTTAGTAAGAATTTAACATCTTAGCATATTTACATGTTTCAAGCATTTTCATTGATAATCTAAGAACATTTCACTTGGGATTTAAAATAAAACCAAGCTAATCATTGGATAAATCACTGTATACTTGCATCATAGAATAATCATATTTGCAATTCCTTCATTTAGACATTGTCAAGTCACTAGGTTTGCGATGATTTAAGAGAAAACTCATACTCCTGCCTACTAGAAGGCAATAGCTCAATTTAGATTAATTTACTATTTTCGTAGTTCAATGCTTTCCTAGAATTAATCATGCAATGACCTATTAAAGTGTTTGTGTTTTTTAGAGGTCCACATTTCACACACACATTTATGGCACCCACCATCAGGCGTAAAATCTCATTTCTGACCTCACATTCCTGAAAATATGCGAGTCTCAGATTTCTATTCCGTACTTTTCACTATCCAGACTCATATGAGTTTTCTCATAGTGCAATACAAGTGAAGACTGATACTCGTATGGTTGACTATATATTCTCATACTAGGACACAAGGATACTCATAAAAATTCCTGTTGTTCTAATTTTTAACAGAAAGCATTTCACTTAAAATTTTCTGAGATCTAATCATTTTCTATTTTTTATTTTCTAGTCTTCACAGCCTAACATTTTTTTTGTAGGCCGATTGACAAAGATTCCTATTTTGAAACATTGTTTGCATGATGATTGTTATGAATAATTAAACACCAAACTACTAATGATGTCTTGAAGGTTTCCTAATCATTAATCAACTTAAAATTGTGTTTTTTTTATTAAGATATGAACCTCGCATGCAATACATTAATTAAAGAAAAAAAATTGATGTGTTTGAAATGGCAATGATGTTAGGATATTATGCTCTCTCCCTTTCAAGAATGATTAGAGATCTAGAAGCATGGTTATGATTTTTTTGCGGTATGATCACCTTGTAGAGGGTCTGTCATAGTGGGAAAAATTAATCACCCTATGAGAATGACCTAAGCGAGGATAGGCTAACGCCAAGCCACTCCAACTCACTATAAATAAATTGATTCCTTGATATTATAGACTCGGAAGAAAAATACTATTTGAGATTATACTTAGCTCTAGCCTAACACATAGTAGGGACCTCAGGTCTCAATCACATTTTTGTGAATAGTCATGTTAAGGTGCTTTGTGGGGCTATATGTCTCAATCACGCTTGTGTAGACACAAAGGATGTATTTTAATGGAGACCCTAACTAATAACCCTAGATTAGAAACCATGCAGATCACCTCTAAAAGTGGGATAATCTAAGTGTAAGGGAGATAGTAACTCCCCCAAGACACTCACCATATTATGCCCCCATTAGCGCTTGGATTTGGATAATACGACATCACTAGACCCATTGCATGGATGGTTTTGGTTGTATTCTGATTATCTCTTAGGTGTGTACCTAAGTTTGTGAGCAAGGATTTTTTCACTCTTCCAATCTCCTTAGATATAGAGTTTTCTTTCTTTTCTTGGGTTATTCTAATCTTTGATGTGTTTAATGTGTTTGAAAACCTGAAATGACGAATTCAAAAAATGGAAAAATGCAAAACAAAGAGTAGAAAACAACATTATCGTATGGTTATGTGCATTTTCTATCTATTTTGACCTATTATATGCACTTCAGTGTGAGAAACCTAGTTTCTCATATCATCCGTGGGGAATACTCATACGAGTCTGCACTCACTCGTACTGCATTTTGAGAATTTTGTCCAAATTCTCTTTTTGATCTATTTTTTACTGCTCACTAGACCTCTGGTTAGTTTAGTGCTATCTCCTACAATTTTGGTCCAAACCAATGAGCTCTTCCTAGTTACTATCATTATTCATAATTTGTTGATAGTCTGACTTCTTCTCTCTTTAATCTCAATTTGTTGTTCTAGTCCAATGATCAGTTTGTCACCGTCAGTTTGATCTTATTTGTTTGTGTTGTCCTTAATCTAAGTCATGAGTGTGGGTTTGTTAACCTTGACTCAAAATCAAAGTATATTTATTCTCCTTCTCAGTTGGACCTTATCCTATCATCACTATCATCGGTCTTGGAATTACTCAACACATCAATATTACTTCAGCACCTATTGGGAAAATCAGTTGATTTATGCCTATCCAAACTAGAAGCTCTTTTGGAAAATTTCAATAGGAAGAAAGATAATATTTTACATCTGAGGAAAACCCTCTTTTGATAGAGGAACTAGAGACTACAAAGATTCAATCTCCCCTTACAAAAGGTCACCTAATTTAAGAATGTTGGGACAAAGACAAGGGTGAGATCGGTCTAGACGTAGAAATCACTATGCTAGTACCAGGGCTGCTAATAGTCAGCACTCCTTGAGTGACTCTGAGCCTAATGAGGCTATCACCCTCAGATGTAAAAATTAAAAATACTATCTCAGGATGATGAAATCCATTACGACTTGAGAAAAAAAAAACAATATTTTCTCAAACTGGCACAACAGGGATCCCAACTTCCTCCTCAATACATGGATGAAGACATCATCGCAAGAGAGGAAGAAACTCCTTTGACACTAGTGACAAAATCACTGCAAGCCTTGCAAACTAAGATGAAAGAGATGAAAAAGGAAAAAATAAAATCAACCATGAAATATTCTATGGACATCATTTGTCCATTTCATTTTCATAAAGACTTGTACTTACCTCTATTTCTATGTGGAGTGGAAATCCCAAAATTTGACAAATATGATGGTCAATCTGATCTATAGGATCATGTCTGGGAATTTTGTGCTCCATGCACAAAATTTATGCATGAACTGATGTACCTCATGTGTCTCTTTCCCTGGAGTCTAGTTGGCCAAGCTATGGAGTGGTTTTCAAAGTTATCCATTGGAATCAAAACTTTTAATGAACTAATAAATCTATTTTTGCAATAGTATTCGTACAACATAACTCATCCTGTGACAATGATTGATTTTTGTAATATCACACAACAAATAGGAGAGCCTTTTCTAAATTTCCTTCAATGATGGAAGAGAGTCTTTTCTTGATATTCATTTCTCATACCTGAATATGAGAAAATGGATATATTCACCAATGTGTTTCTACCCGAGTACAACTTCCCTATTTAGATTCAAGGTCTACCCACTTTTGAAAAACTAATGAAGTTTGCCCTGAAAATAGAAGATGCACTTGTCAGAAAGGGAGAATTCACCATTTACAAGGAAAGAAAGTATGGTTCCAGTTCCAAGGAAAAGAACAAATACTGGAACAAAAACAAACATGTGGTAAATGATGGAGTAGTTGATCATGTTCCTCCTCAATCAAAAACAATAGTCTTCAACCTGAAAAGTGGAAAAAAGGCCCTAAAAGCTGCTACAAATACCACCAAATCTCCTTTAAAAGGAACTAGTAATATCATGAAGGAAAAACCTTGGATAAAATGAAAGTGAAACTTTTCTCCTCTAGGAGAATCTTATGAATGAATGCTTAAGACTATTCTAGAAAATAAACTAATCACATTTCCTGATAAATCCAAACCATATGAACCAGAAGTCAAACCAAAATGGTGCAGTGATAATGACTACTATGAATTTCACAGAAATAAGGGCCAAAAAACTGAGAACTGCATGAGGCTCAAACATGAGATCCAAGATATCATTGACAACAAAATAATTGTAGCTGGCAATCATGCTAAGAATGATGATCATAAAGCATTCAAAAACCCCTTTCCTGAGTATGAGAAAGGGGAAAACTCCAAGAAAGGTGCTAGAATCAATCACACATATGGAACAAATGATGATAATGTTATTAACATGCTTGACCCAGTCTCTCCCGAGTATTGCAAATTCATCATTGTCAAGAAAAGTGAGAAGAGTCTAGAACAGCTAACAGTGTCATCCGTACACACGAAAAGGTCACCTTAAGAGGAGATGGACCATCCAACCCCTCTACATCTAGTAACCAACCAACAACATCCAAACCTTCTACAATGACCAGAAAACAACCAGCTATGACTGCATTGAAGGTGTCAAACTCAAGGCAATTTAATTTGTCTCATGCTGCTGACTACAACATTATCGAGCAATTACAGAGAATGAACGCTCATATCTCAATCTTTGAATTTCTCAAAATCTCTCAAGTTTGTAGAGAGATTCAAGATAAAGCCTTGTCAACTATCAATGTCTCTAAGGACTTGGACTTGGATCAGTTTGAATCCATGGTGGTTCAATTGAACTCACCTCACTACGTATATTTTTGATAAAAGATAATAATTATTTGAGTCACCCTCACAATCTCCCCCTGCACATCAAATTCATGATCCACAAGAATTGTTTCAAATGAGTCTTGATAGATAGAGGCACAGGGTTGAATATTTGTACTTACAAGCTGATACAACTACTAGGTTTTTAAAAATATTCCATTGATCCTAAAAAGAAAATCACAATTAATCATATGATGAACAAAAGAGATCTTCCAAGAGTCTCATGACTCTACCTATCAGAGTGGGACCTTTAGAAAGAGAGGTCATATTTCAGGTGTTGGATCTTCTACTGGCATAAAATACTTTTTTGGGAAGACCATGGATCCATGAGATGCAGTCTGGCCCATCTATTTATCACCGGTGCATCAAATTCCTATTCAACGGTGTTGAAGTCACCATTCATGTAGATGCCATCTATGCCTCTAATGCACCAAGGAATTTAGATGACACTCTTATTCCATACAATAGAGAAGCTTCAACTTTTGAGTCAACCAGTGAATTAATAAAATAAATGGAGGAAAAGCTAAAAATTAGAGACAGTGGAATGGGTGGATACACAGTGGAGCCTATTCTATCACTAAAATCTCTTCCTACATCACCCAGATCCTATGAGAGACCCCCAAAAGAGATGAAAATATCAACAACACTAGAAAAGGTAATCTATGATGGTAGCTGCATCTAGGCAACTATGCCATTAGAGGATGAAGATGAAGAGAAAGCCATCTTGGAATGGCTATACAGAGAACCTAAGGATAATAATGTGAAACATTGCGAGATATCCCCTAATAAATATGGGAAGGGATATGAATTGGTTCAACGCATGGGTTATCCAAGAAAAGGACCTATAGGGTCTAATAAAAATGGTCCCTTGGAACCAGAGGAAACTTTAGTGGCGATTATTTTCCATTTGGCGAATGTCGCATGTCGGCGACCCCAAAATCAAAAAATATTTTTCATATATTGGATCAACCCTATCACCCAACATTTATTAATATTGGGTCCAAAGCCTGGGCCCATCGCCCATCGGTTTATTTAATTTTTCCATTTCTTACACATTATCACCAATGGAATATAAATTTTGGTCCTCATATATTTAAAACATTTGCCTATAATTTATAAGCAACCCCAAATTGATGGCCTATATTCGCTAATCATTTTATACATATATATTTATAGGCAGCCCCAAATTCACGTGACATTTTACAGGTGGGTGTCTCTAACCAACATAATTTTTCCAACTTTGTTAATCATGCGAAGGTATTGGACGACCCATAATCACCTCTAAAATAATAAAAGACATGTTATAATTACATGGGCTTCACCAAATAGTTGTATACATAATAAAAATATTTGGTATCCTGCCAAATTTTCCAAATAAGGATTAGTATAAAAACACTCTTATATCTCTATATTTGATCGATAACGAAGTTTCTAACTGTTGACTATTGAGTGCAACTGCATACTACATTGGCGAGTCGCGACTGCATTGCTGCATATTAAATTGAGGCAAAGGTAAGTGATACTTACTCTATGACTGTGATTTTGAGTTCATTTACATTATTTTGGAATTGGTTTGCAAAAATTGGGTTTCTTTTCCCTTTTGGCCCGTAATACATCGCACGTCGTTGATCTATGCTCATCCAACAGTCGATGGCACTGTTGCACTGTCACAATTCCCATTAACTTTTGCCTTGTTTCTGGAGTAGGTTTACAAAAATAGGGTCTATTTTCCCTTTTGGCCCGAAATTCACTGTACATCGTCGATCTATGCTCATCCAATGGCTGGCAATCACTATCTTTAAAAATGTTAAATCTCTAATTAAATTAATTATTTAACAATTAATTATACTTTGAGTAATGTTTAACTCAAACTTTAACATTGAATTGAATTGAATTATTTCTATCTGTATTATAATCAAAATTACATTATCACACATCGATATGACACATTGGAAAATTAAAAACAGAAACTTTCTTTGTCTTTGCCTCTGGACTGATAAAGAAACTTAATCATTTTAAAATTTTAGAATCTCAGTCTTCAGATTTAAAAATGGAAGTACTAATCCATCGCTTAAGCATACTTAACTGTTTAATACATAGGTAAAGCAACTAATTAAAATATTGTAATCATGGAGAAGTCTAAGAATTATTTTTTTTACCCATAAAAAGAAAATTGAAACGAACTTGGAAAATTTTTATTATTTTTATTTTTGATAAAATTACATCGTACAGTAAAAATAGAAACCTACTAGGCAAATTCTTATTGGTATAAAAAAAGTGTAACTTTGCATGTCCATTGTCAAAAGACTAGGGTAACAGGAATGGGTAGACTAGGGATTTTCATATTCCCTTTCGTCTTAGTAGAATTTTTTACAGAGGATAATCTCTGAGAAATCTTCAAGCCATGTGTAGTCTGACTCGTCAAATTCATCAAGCAAAAACCATTTCCAGAGAAAATATCTCCCAAGCCATTCCCATTTCCTGTGTCATGTTATTTTCTTGTCATTGAGGTTCAATAGAAAGGGTTGTCTGGCCACATTTCTGCCTAGCTCCAATAGCTTGGGTATATCTCTTGGCCAAGGGATCCCCACCCCTAATTCAACAAAAACAACAACATTGACATCATCCTCCAGGAATTTCTCTTTAAAAACCTTCCTCAATAGCATCAGCATATCCACCTTCTGTCCTTCAAGGTTGAGGAGAGATGCAAAAAACTAGGACGTAATGTCTGTGTAGACGTGGTATCTATCAAGATTCTCAAGGAACTCTCGGCCCAATAACATCAATACAACATAATTTATAAAAGTGTCGCCACCAACCTCCCTACAAACAGAAGTTAGGATTTCTTTTGAGACATTGCCCAAAAAGGACCTCTGGTCATGTGGGGATGTGCATCTCAAATGGATTGGTGTGTTTGGTGGAACCCAAATTCTCAGTCAAATTTGAATGGCTAAATTACTCAGGGAAATGTCTTTTGCAATTTATATTCTGATTTATGCTTATGTTCCTTCTTTTTATGGTTTTTTATTGAAATTGTTCCACATATGCATTTGTCTTATCTAATTCCCTATATTTTTCTGATTAAATCTGCTTAGCTTCATATTTGAACGGCCTGTATAATATTTCAAATTCATACATATAGCTGTTAGACACTTTTCGTGGTCTGGTATTAATTTTTTAATATCTTTTATGACTTGGATAGGGATTAAATCAGAGTCATGGATGCAAAGTTAATGGTATGATAGTCTCTAAGTCTCAAGATAAACTACGGGTTAACAAAATCCTCAAGCGACATCGAGACTTGTGTAAATTTGTAACCATCACCATAACTCCGATTTGATTGGAGTAGAGTTGAAATCCTTTCAGTCGCATAGTCTCATAATGTAATCAGAGTTAGAAAAAACTTCTCAAGACTATGAGACCACTCAGTCACCAAATCTATAAAGAAAACCCAAGGTCAAAATACAATTTAGAGATAAAACCATGGGTTAAAGTAAAGAGCATTCATGTTAAGTTTTGATCAGAAAGATTGCGTAGTCGCTTAATGATAAAGTGATCGACATATAATGTATAAGACATTACGCCCAATCAACATGTGTCCCGGTCCCAAAAAGAGACTGAATGATTAAATATGAAGATCCACAGTATTCGGGTGATCGCCGGATGAAGCTTGAAAAGTCAAAATCATTCAGCGATTAAGAGATAAAGATGCAGTCACCAAATCTCTGAACAGAACCATGGTTAAGATGAAAGATTAGAGATCATGAGACTACACAGTCGTGAGGTTGCTGGAAAGAAATCAGAGTTAAATTAAAAATCGGGTGAGTTAAGGGATCAACGATGATGTTCACATCTGATCTACGATCGACGTTTACCCACGATGGAAAGATGCATGACGGTTATCCACCGAGGCATTTCGAGAACATGCCATGTATCTCTGACTATATATAAAGGCAAAAAAATTCCCCAGTGGCACTGATGACTTGGATTTTATTTGTCTTTATATGTTTTTATATTATTATTTTGTCGACCAAGGGTTTTGATGAATATTTTATACGTTGACATTGTCTACATGCAGGGTTTTCATAGGTGATAAGAAGAAAATGAAGCAATCTAGAATGAAGATGAAAGACCAAAGGCATTCAAATGACCATTAATCTACCTTGCAGAAGTTAAAGATATTATCATAGATTCATAATAGATTATTAATAAACTATTATGATTTTATTATCGCTTTGGTCAATAACTATTTCTGAAGGATGATAATTCATTCCTCAATTGTATTTCTGATTGTTCACTTGTTGATCATAGGGATTAGGTTTAGTTAGAGATGAACCATTGCAATGTTCTGAAGCTTGTTTTGCATCCTTTAAAACACATATAAATAAGGGTACCAGGAACATTGCAAAGGGATGTCTCCAGGAAAGTCTAGAGTGATATTTTTCATCTTGAGATAGTTTTAGTTTTGATCACAACTAGACATGGATTCTTATGTACCTATTTTTTGATAATCAATAAAAGATAAGTGTTTTATCTCTCTCTTGGTTCAAGGTTTCAATCTCATTCAGTTAGTCCTTTGCAATTATTGAAGGAATTTCAGTTGCTATCTTTGAGTTGCTTATGCAGAAGAGTTATTGTCTCATATCATTGTTTGAATATCAGGAAGGTGTGAGAACTTAATTTCTTTTCAGCTTCTTGTTCATTTATTCTCCCAACCATAGGAGTTAAATTCATTTGAACTAACAAGGATATAATATAGAATTTAATCTTCTATGCATCTAAAGCAGTCAGATAGTTGATGGTTGAATACTGTCTTGCAAAGTTGTACATAGGATTAAATGTTGGATTGATTGTATTGCCCAAGTTGATAGAGGAACTGATCTGATTGTTATTTAAGATAGACATTTGATTCATTGTTTCATGTTGTTGAGATATTCTAAAACTCATTCATTTATATATTCACATCTACAAAACATCCCTTTTATTCTCACAAATCATTCAGTTTTACAGTTATATTCAATTGAACATAGTTTGATTCCTTTCAAAGTAACTTTCCATACTTGTGAAGGATAGATTTATAGTGCTTATTATCTGCTATAAAAATCCTTAAAGGATAAGGTATAGGCCTACCAGCCTTGGTTCTGCAAAGCCAGAATTGTAGAAGTTTCAACCTTACCCCAAGGTTAAACTTGTTAGTTGGCCAAATCACTTGGGTTTCCCATCATTGGATTGTCAAGTCCATAAGAAATCCAATCTATTGATTTGAGCACCAACAGATTGGCGACTCTGCTGGGGACTATTCACATTTTATGTGCAAGTTTTTAGAATTTCATATTTGCAAACTAAAGAGTTAAAGTGTATTGTGCTAGAGATCAAAATCCAGAAGACCAATGAAAGTGATTTTCCTTCTGACAAAGGAGGTGGTGACTCTACTAATCAAGATTGAAAGAATTCATGTTGGGTAGGAGATCTTTGAATCTGGACCAATTTGAATTAGACTTGCAGAAAAGTTTGAAGAAAAGTAAGCAAGAGGTTGCTGATAAGATGTATACCGAACATAGAAGGTTTCTTGATAGGGAGACTACTGGTTCAAATGATGGAAAGTGTTATGATTCAGAAGGGTTTGTAAATCCCTTTTGCTATGAATATGATCAAAGTTCAGCTCAAGAAATAGAGGAAGAATATGATGAAGAAGACAATCTCCTATATGCTACATTGGATAAATTAAGTGACTATGGGAAAAAGAATCCAAAGGTATTAAAAACTATAAAAAGGTTACCTGATGAATCCTTAGAAAATTTAGAAATAAGGAGAAGTGAGTTAGATTTAGTATTTGAGGATGAAGATGAGACAGGAGAAAAGGAGATGCCAAAGGGTGATAGGAAACCAAAATACAATCCTCCTCATAAAAAAAATGGAGAACCAATTTTCAACAGTGATCACACAAATCCATTGTTTGAACCTAATAATAGAGGAAGACATGAGAGAAACCATAACCACAGTGGAAGAAATGATTATTGGAGACAACCAAATAATACAGAAAAATATGACCGAGGTAATCCTAGACAACTAAGAATGGGTATGGTCATAGAAATGGACAAAATCACCATGGCATGAATCATCAAAATCTCAGAGGCCAGAATGGAAACCAACACAACATGGGCCAGAGAAGAAGAGCTCCTATGGTGGTGGAAAGGTATAGACAACTGGATTTTAGTGGGATAGTTGGATATCCAAATACCATATCAAGAAATTTGAGAATTGCTATTCCAAAATTTTCAGGAAATGGAGTAGAATTTGCTGAGCAACATACCATAAATTTGAAGAACACCATTGAAGAATTATATGGAAACCATGAAGACATTTTCATGAAGCTATTTGTCCAATCATTGATTGAAGATGCTGAAAATGGTATAGAGCATTGCCTGACGGATCAATTTCAAGCTGGTGTGATTTTGTAAATCAGTTCATTGAACAATTTGGTGACCATAATGACACATCATTTGCATCTAATGAACTAACCAGCTTAAAAAGAACTTTAATGAGACAGTTGCAGAATTTAACAAAAGATTTAATAAAGTTCTAAATAGAATCCCAAGAGACATTAGGCCTGTGGATTCTTTCTTGATTGATTTCTATCTGACTTCATTTGACAGTAAAAATCATTATGAAATTAGATCACAAGGACCTGCAACATTGCAGTAAGCTTTCAAAATAGCCTCTACAATTGAAAATAATAGAAGAGCTACTAGTAGGGTAGACAAAAGGAGTGATACTAAGTTGCACAATCCAAGAGCTCCTGAGAAGAATGATTTAAAAGAAATTATGGATATGCTGAAGAATTTGAATGCTAAACAAGGCAGGGATAATAGACCAGCATTTTCCAAAAATGACAGGCCACCTTTTTATAAAAATGATAGGCCTAGATTTCAAGACATGCCATATAAGAGTGCATGGAAAGATGGAAAGCCTAAAAACTAGTCTTATGCTAAGAAAACACTGGATCTGTTGAAGAGAAGTAATCATCTAGTGGAGGAGTATCCTTGGTGTGATGCCTGCAATTTACCCCATTCCCCTGATGGTTGTGTGGTGGCCCGAAGGTTCCAAGAAGAAAAAGCTTATAATGATGAGGAGTATCCCGCAGTGAGTAATGTCTCATCAGAGCCAATGTGGGGAGAAGATGATTATAGTTCTTCTAAGGAAGAAAATGTTTACCATGAAGATTTGAACAAAATATACCATTGTAATAAAAAGGGAGATGAATTTCCAGTTATCAGAAGATTGAAAAATGAGGAAAAGGAAGCATATACTATTGTAGCCATTGAAGAGGCAAGAAACAACTACAAATTGAGGAATAGAATAGTGAATGCCGATTAGGAATTGAATAGTGAGTACCTACCAAAATGCCAAAGAAAGGGGTAAATCCACCTAATCCAAAAGAAACCAAAGATGATGCAAAAATAAGCCAGCAGGTAGACTCTCAACAAATACCTAAAGTAGCAAAGGAGAAAAACACAATCAGTAAATCTATCCCAAGTAATAATTCTTTCATTTCCAATGCCTTATCTCAGGTAAAGATTTCTGTTCCATTATTTGAAATGATGAAAGTTCATGAGTATACGGATGCAACCATAAAAGTACTATCTACCTTAGGTAATGTTTCAGATGAGGATTTAAATCAAAAAGCAGTAAATGAAGATCCTCATGTTGTTTATTTAGGAAAATTTATTTCTCAGAATGTTGCACATGTTGATCCTTTTTATTTAACTATGTTAATTAACAATAAGTTGCTCAAAAATTGCATGATAGACTCAGGGGAAGCAGTGAACATCATGCCTATAGAGGTCATTAAGGAACTTGGAATGAAATTTTTCACTACTTATGGAAGATACTATGCCATGGACAATAGGTCTATCCCTATTGTGGGTATCATGAAGGATGTAGAATTTAAGTTTCCTTCTTGTCCTGAAATGTCTTATAAAATTGATATCACTTTTGTTGAAGTGCCTGCATATTATTGAATGCTTCTATCTAGGCAATGGTCTAACCTTGTAGGTGGTCATATTCAATTGGATTTAACTTATGCCACCATCCCAATGAATTGCATGGAAGTAAAAATTTGCAGAGAGCCTAGGTCTCAATACATCATTAACAAGGATGTTGGGATTGAAAAGATAAAATTTTGCCATTCAGACATGGACAACTTTCAGGTAAGTATTGTTAAACCAATATTGAAAATTGATAGTCCTATTGAATTATATTTGTAGGAAAACCAAGATAAGCTTTGGAAAATGACTTTTGATGGAGTGTGCAACAAGGAAGGTAATGGTGCTGGGGTCACTTTTGTGTCCCCATGTGGTAAGAGTCTGAAATTTTCTTTCCTTCTTAATTTTGAATGCACTAATAATGTTTTAGAATATGAAGCATTGATTCTTGGCCTTAATATTGCAAAATATCATGGTATTAAAATGCTCTCAGCCTATGGTGATTCTGAATTAATTGTTTCTTAGGTTAAAAATAAGTTCACCACCAAGAATCCAAAATTAAAACAATATAGAAATCTAGTGTGGGACTTAATTGAATTCTTTGATGCCTTTGGAATTAAATGGATAGAGAGATCAGAGAATTTTCTTGCAGAATTGATGGCTAATATAGCCATCAAGTAGATTGATATCCCTTTTGATGTGATTGTGCAGGTGGAGATGAAAAATAGGCCATCAGTTCCTGACAATGTGCAGAATTGGCAGATATTTGAAGATGACAGAGACCTCCTCAAATTTCTAATCAATGAGGATAAGTATGAATATCAGTGCATTGACTAGAATGGGTATGTTGAAACTCAAGTTGGAAAAGAAACCTTGTTTGATAAGCAAATTGTTTAGTTAAAAACCAACAAAACTCCCAGAGGTCTGGTTGCATTGGAAAGAGTGTTTGATGACCAATAAACTTTCAAAAGGGGTAAAGTTGTTAATGAATCTGAGGATATTCAGAAGATTAATTTAGGAAAGGACCTTACCCCTAAGGAAGTCTGTATAGGCAAAAAAATTACTCCTAAAGTTAGAGTTAATTTGATAAATCTATTAAAAAAGTATAGGCACATCTTTGCATGGTCATATGATGACCTTAAAGCTTATAGAGAGGACCTATTTCAGCATGAAATTCCTCTGAAATCATATGCAAAACCTTTTAGACAGAGGTAGCATCCCATAAACCCAATGTTGGCTCCCAAGCTGAGAGAAGAACTTGTCAAGATGAGGGATGCATGTATAATTGTACCTATTAGATATTCTACTTGGGTGTCAAACTTAGTCCCTGTTAGAAAAAAGAATGGAGACATAAGGTTGTGCACGGATTTTAGAAATCTAAATATATCATCTTTAAAAGATAATTATGCATTGCCAAATATGAAAGCTCTCCTACAAAAGGTCACTAGAAATGAATTGTTATCAATGATGGATGGGTTTTCAGGGTATAACCAAGTGAAGGTCAAGGAATCAGAACAGTATAAGACAGCCTTCACCACACCTTGGGGAACCTATATATATGCAAGAATGCCTTTTGGGCTAACCAATGTAGGAGAAACCTTTCAAAGGGCAATGGATGTGGAATTTGATGGTTTGACTGACCTTATTATGGCAGTGTATCAGGATGATTTGATGGCTTATTCTAAGAAGGCAGATGATCATTACAGTCACTTGGAGTGGATTTTCAAAAGAGCTTTAGAGTATGGTATATCTTTAAACCCGAAGAAGTGTCATTTTGGGATTATAGAAGGAAATCTTCTTGGCCATATTGTATCCAAGGATGGTGTAAGGATAGATCCTAAATGGATTGTAGCCATTGACAAGATTCAAATTCCTAAAAATATCAAAGGTATCCAGTCATTTTTTGGGCAAATAAATTGTGTACGAAGATTTGTCCCTAATTTTGCTGAAATTATCAAACCCATTGCTAAGATTCTTAAAAAAGGTGTGGAAATCAAATGGTCTAATGAGGCTATAGATGCATTTGCTAACATTAAGAAGGCTATTAAGGAAGCCTCAGTTCTTAAGACACCAGATTTTTCAAAGCCTTTCCAAATATTTTCTTTTGCATCATATCACACTATTGCTACAGTCATATTGCAGAAAAATGATGAGGGTTATGAGCAGCCTATAGCATTCTTCAATAAAACCCTCCAAGCAATAGAATTAAACTATGACATAAATGAAAATCAAGCCTATGCTTTAATCAAGGAAGTAAAATATTTTAGGCCCTATCTAGTGGGAGCTAAGGTGATAGCCTATGTACCAAATACAGTGACCAAAAACATATTTAAGCAATCTGAAGTGACAGGAAGAAGATGCAGATGGGTAAACCAAATTCAAGAATTTGACATGGAGATCCAGATAACAAAATTGGTCAGAGGATAGGGTCTTGCAAAGCTGATGGTAGAATCAAACCTTGAGGCAGTTTAGATAAATCAAGTAAGCATTGAGGAATTAGTGGTAAGCATTGAAAGATATCCATGGTATACTAATATAGTACATTTTGTTAAACATATGAAATGCAAAGAAGGTTTAACTAAAAATCAGAAAAGGGAAATAAAGTTGCAAGCTTCTAAATATGTTTTAATTCAAGGTGATTTAAATTGGAGAAATAGAGAAGGTATTATATTATTATGCTTAGATATGTACCAAGCAGAAGCAGTTTTGAAAGAATTACATGATGGAGTATGTGGGTGTCACTTCTCAGCAAGAACCACTCCCCATAAAATTCTTCATGTTGGGTATTATTGGCATCATATTTTTAAGGATAGCTATGCATATGTTAGGAAATGTGAAGCCTGTCAAAGGTTCTCAGGAAAATGTAGTATAATGGTGCATTACCCCTAAGACCCTTGACAATTGAAGAGCCTTTCCAAATGTGGGGGATAGACTTTATCAGTGAGATCACTGACTTTTCTAGTGGGAAACATAAATGGATTCTTGTTGCAACAAATTACTTCACCAAATGGGTTGAAGCCATACCATGTAGGCAAGCTACAAGCAAGGTGGTTGAGAAGTTCTTACCAGAAAATATATTAACCAGATTTGGTGTCCCTTGCAAAATAATTTGTGATAATGGTATGTGCTTTAGATCCAAGGAATTTTCCAAATTTTGTAGTAAGTATGGTATTAATCTGTCATATTCTTCCCCTACCATCCACAATGGAATGGTCAGGCTGAGTCAAGCAATAAAAACATGTTGAAAATCATTGAGAGGATTTTAACAAACAACAAAAGGGCATGTGATTCCAAATTACCCCTTGCAATTTGGGCAGACAGAATAACAGTTAAAAAATCTACTGGATTTGCCCCTTATGAGCTAGTGTATGGAAAACAAGCCAAATTACCATTGAATAATCTTCTCCCAGTATACAAATTTGTCCAAGAGGAATAGTTAGAGGATATGGATTTTATGGGAGATAGGATGAACCAACTTATGGAGTTAGATGAAATCAGAATGGATGCAAAGAGAAAGAATTTGAAAAAATAGTTGCAGATGAAGACTTTACATGACAAGAGAACTAAGGGCAGAAGCTTTCAGAAAGGAGATTGGGTATTAAAGTGGAATGCTAAAGATCAAGATAAAGGAAAGCATGGTAAATTTGAAGCTTTATGGCTTGGGCCCTATATTATTTTTGATAATGTAGGAGAAAAGAGTTACCTATTACAAGATACAAAGGGTCATGTTCAGGAATTTCCAACCCATGCTCAGTATTTGAAACCTTTCTTCTCCTGAAAGCAGGAAGTATTCTTAACCTTGCATTTTTACTTTCTGAGTTTTTTGTTTTTTCTTTTATATTGTTCTTTGTCTCTATTTTGGTCTTCTTCTCCAGTGATAGCTAAGATCTTGTTGTATCCAAGTATACACACACATCTCTAGAAAGAGCCACTGGTGGAACCCAAATTCTCAATCAAATTTGAATGGCTAAATTATTCAGGGAAATGTCTTTTGCAATTAATATTTTGATTTATGCTTATGTTCCTTCTTCTTTTTATGGTTTATTATTGAAATTGTTCTACATATGCATTTGTCTTATCTAATTCCCTGTATTTTTTTGATTAAATCTGCTTAGCTTCATATTTCAATGGCCTGTATAATATCTTAAATTCATAAATATAGCCGTTAGGCTCTTTCTGCGGTCTAGTATTAATTTTTTAATATATATTATGACTTGGATAGGGATTAAATCAGAGCCATGGATGAAAAGTTAATCATATGACAGTCTCTAAGTCTCGAGATAAACTACAGGTTAACAAAATCCTCAAGCGACTTCGAGACTGGTGTAAATTTGTAGCCATCGCCCTAACTCCAGTTTGATTGGAGTAGAGTTGAAATCCTTTCAGTCACGTAGTCTCATAATGTAATCAGAGTTAGAACAAAGTTCTTGAGACTATGATACCACTCAGTCACCAAATCTCCAAAGAAAACCCGAGGTCAAAATATAGTTTAAAGATAAAACCATGGGTTAAAGTAAAGAGCAGTCATGTTAAGTTTTGATCGGACGGCTTGCATAATTTCTTAATGATAAAGTGATCAACATATAACATATAAGCCATTATGCCTAATTAACATGTGTCCCGGCCTGACTAAGAGACTGAATGATTAAATATGAAGATCCACGGTAGTCGGGTGATCGCCGGATGAAGCTTGAAAAGTCAAAATCATTCAGCGATTAAGAGATAAAGATGCAGTTGCCAAATCTCTGAACAAAACCATGGTTAAGATGAAAGATTAGAGATCATGAGACTACACATTCGCGAGGTCGTTGGAAATAACTAAGTTAAATTAAAGACCGAGAAAGTTAAGGGATCAATGATGATGTTCACGTCTGATCTACGATCGACATTTACCCCTGATGGAAAGATGCATGATGGTTATCCACCGAGGCATTGCAAGAACATGCCATGTATCTTTGACTCAATATAAAGGACAAAAATTCCCTAGTGGCACTAATGACTTGGATTTTATTTGTCTTTATATGTTTTTATATTATTATTTTGTCGACCGAGGGTTTTGATGAATATTTGATACGTCGACATTGTCTACATGCAGGGTTTTCACAGGTGATAAGATGAAAATGAAGCAATCTAGGATGGAGATGAAAGACCAAAGGCATGCAAATGACCATTAATCTACCTTGCAAAAGTTAAAGATATTATCAGAGATTTATAATAGATTCTTAATAAACTATTATGATTTTATTATCGCTTTGGTCAATAACTGTTTCTTAAGGATGATAATTCATTCCTCAATTATATTTCTAACTATTCATTTGTTGATCATAGGGATTAGGTTTAGTTAGAGATGAACTGTTGCAATGTTTTGAAGCTTGTTTCGCATCCTTTCAAACACATTTCAATAAGGGTAACAGGAACATTGCAAAGGGATGTCTCCAGGAAAGTCTGGAGAGATATTTGTCATCTTCAGATAGTTTTAGTTTTGATCACAACTGGACATGGATTCTTAGGTACCTATTTTTTGATAATCAATAAAAGATAAGTGTTTTTTGTCTCTCTTGGTTCAAGGTTTCAATCTCATTCAGTTAGTCCTTTGCAATTATTGAAGGAATTTCAGTTGCTATCTTTAAGTTGCTTATGCAGAAGAGTTATTGTCTCATATCATTGTTTGAATATCAGGAAGGTGTGAGAACTTAATTTGTTTCTAGCTTCTTGTTCATTTGGTCTCCCAACCATAGGATTTAAATTCATTTGAACTAACAAGGATATAATATAGACTTTAATCTTCTCTGCATCTAAAGTAGTCCAATAGTTGATGGTTGAATACTGTCTTGCAAAGTTGTATATGGGATTGAATGTTGGATTGACTCTATTGCCCAAGTTGATATAGGCACTGATCTGATTATTATTAAAGATAGACATTTGATTCATTGTTTCATACTATTGAGATATTCTAAAACTCATTCATTTATATATTCACATCTACAAAACATCCCTTTTATTCTCACAAAGCATTCATTTTTACAGTTATATTCAATTGATCACAGTTGGATTCCTTTCAAAGTAACTTGCCATACTTGTGAAGGAGATATTTATAGTGCTTACTATCTTCTATAAAAAGCCTTAAAGGATAAGGTATAGGCCTACTAGCCTTGGTTCTGCAGAGCCAGAATTGCAGAAGTTTTGACCTTACCCCAAGGTTAAACTTGTTAGTTGGCCAAATCACTTGGGTTTCCCATCATTGGATTGGAAAGTCCATAGGAAATCCAATCTATTGATTTGAGCACCAACAGTGTCCATCTTTAATTATTGAAAGCCTAAAGACCTAAAAACCTAAACCTTAAAACCAGAGGCAGAATTTCTACCACTGGAAGCTCTGACTCTTAATCTACCAAAAGAAAAATGAAGAAGAAAGAAGCCAGATTATCTATAAATAGCCCCAACCCCTTGATTGATAGTAGTGATGACGGATACTTAGCAATTAATAATTATTCTTTCTTTAATCATATTTAATGCATTTTCCTTAATCTTTAATGTAAATCTTTTCCATAAATGCATTATGCGTGTGAGAGATTTAAATCCACTGTCCTTAATCTTTCATATCTACATGTAAATCTTTCTCATAAATGCATGTGTACTATTGACAGTTAAAGATGGCAGTTAAAGAATGTCACTGACAAGGCATTTATTTCTTTTCGAGTTACAAGTTACAAATTGCAGTCGCACTATCCACCATCCATGTAAACAAATAACCAGTAGTAATCAACGATCATGGTTACGGTACACTTTTTAAGGCTTGATACATGTCATCATTCCGATGACTTCCTGCAGAACTCTATTTCCTTCATAAATTTGGCCCAAAATTAAATTTCAGCCATTGATCTAGGATCATCAAATGGTCTCAAATAATACATTTAACAATATAAAATAATGGATATTACTAATCAGGTTATGTGTCCATGTGTGATCACTTATATTCACAACAAATAAATGCGATATTCACTAGAAGTGATATTGTATTAATTACAATGCTATGTGTCATTATTTCGGTGACTTCTTGGAGAAATTTATTTCCTTCAATAAATTGGGCCAAAATTAAACTTTGGCCATTGATCTAGGATAATCAAACAGTCTCAAATAAGACATTTAACATTATAAAATGATGGATGTTACAATTAGGTTGCATGTCGATGTAACTTTTTGTGCTTATCGATACCAATGTGTTTAATCTGCAAAACAAGTTATTAGTTGGCATTGGCCCACATGACGCATTGACAAGTCCGATCTTTTGAAAATCACCACATAAAATATTTATTTTCCCATAATTAACGATAGAGTAGCCAATAAAATAAATATATTTTCAAACGACACATAAAAATCGCGAGTACAGATATTTTTTTTCCCTTCAAAAGAAAATCATTCGCCTCATATATTATATATTTTCCCCCACATTAATGTATAATTCACCAGGATTTTATGGAATTTTCCTTCGGCAGGGAAAATTTTTCCTTCGCCTTTATATTATTTTCCTAATTTGGAAAAACAATTCGCTGTCATCAAGAAAAAATTTCCCCTAAATTAATGTACGATTCGCCAGGATTTTACACTTTTTCCTAGGAGGGGGTTTCTTAAAGTTATTCCTGCTTGGAACCCATAGAGATAAAGAATAGAATTTATAGAGATATAACTAGCCTAGGCTTCTTTTCAACCAAATAAAAGAGAAATAGAGACACACCTTCCTGCAAGCTGGATGTTTCTGATGAGGAAGATGAATATCCTTATCCTATTCCTCTGTGTATCCAGTCTCTTCTCAATGTGGAAGAAGAACAAAATTCCTAGGTCAACGCTATTAAAGAGAAATTCTTAGAGGAATTACCAGTGGTTCCTAATCAAGGAGAAGCTTTGACCTACCAACACAGTCCTAGTGAAGAATAAGGGGACATAACCATCACAAAATTCCTGGGAAGGACTCACCCTAATTGAGGTGAATGGGTAGAATTCACTCATGTCTTAGATATGGTTGCCTAAGATGAAATATACTCTAATGAGCAGGAAATTTATATTCTATCTAAAGGAACCCAAGATAAGGAGATTGATACAATGCAACAATATGTGATCCCACTTGAGGTAGGTGAAGGCTCAAGGATTAGTTTTTATGAGTTATATCCTCAAATCCCTGACATGGGCTTCTATGATTTTGTTATGGATCTTACTGATTTGAACATTTCTATACAACGTACTCATCTAGGAATCTCATTAACAGTCTGAGTCTATGAAAAACATACCATGAAAACCCTTGAACCTATCGAACTCTTGCCACTCATGCATCCTGAACTTGTTGACTGGAGTTTACAAGAAAAACCCATGAACATGCCAACGTTCCCCAATGAGCATACATGATAATGTTACCTCAATTATAATTAACCAATAACCTCTTCCACCAGTCAACGAAGTGTAAAAATGGTTGAAGCGGATATCAAGTACCTCAATCAAAAAATAAAAATGAAAATAAACAAACATTCTTAAGGAAAAAACCACATTGTGACAATTTCATAACATAAAATACTAAAAAGAAAAGATGCATCCAATGATGAAAACCTCTAAGATGCCAAAGGATGGGGTACTCGATATCTTTCCTAGTCACTTTCAGGAGAAATCATCATTGTTGATTGAGCCAACACATCCTGTGAACATAAAAACTGAGGAACATCCACATATAATCCACTTGGCATAATCCCTATCTGAAGAGGAGCTAAAAGAATTCACTAAATTATTTAAACAAAAGAAAATCAAATTTGCATGGGCTTACTTGTATATGCTAGGATTGGATCCAGACCTTATAATACATCATCTTTCAATTGCACCTGGATTTAAACTAGTGAAGCAAAAAATTAGAAAGATGCATCCTCATGTTTCTCTACTAGTGAAAGAAAAGTTGGAGAAATTTCTCAAAGATGGATTCATCAGAGACATTGATTACGCAAAATGGATCTTGAACACTATGCCTGTTTCAAAAGTAGATAATTCCATCTAAGTGTGCACTGACTTCAAAGATCTCAACAAATCCTATCCAAAAGATGAATTTCATCTTCCCAATATTGACATGATCATTGATATGATAGCTGGGTACAAGATGTACTCCCTAACGGATGGCTTCTTAGGATATAATCAAATAAAAATTACTCCTAAGGATCAAGAGAAGACAACTTTCACATGTTCTTAGGGGAACTTTTGTTGGAATTTCATGTCATTCAGATTGAAAAATGTAGGTGCCACCTACTAGAGAGTTGTAACAACAATCTTCCATGATATGATGCATAAAAACATGGAGGAATATGTGGATGATACTCATGTAAAGACCATGAAAATATCTACATATCTACAAGATCTAGGCAAGATCCTAGACATGATGGAGCATTTCACACCTAGGTTAAACCCAAAGAAATGTGCATTTGGCATAACATATGGTAAACTATTCGGATACATTGTCTCAACAAAAGGCATCGAGGTAGATCTAGAAAAGGTGCAAGAAATCATGGAAATGAAACCGCTCAGGAACATTAGTCAGATGAGAACACTCCAAGCAAGGATTCTAGCTATTAGGAGGTTCATCTTGCAACTGGATGATTAGGCACAACCATTTACCAAAACTCTACGCAAGGGAGTGACTTATCAATGGGATGAGGAATGTAATAATAAATTCAACTAGATCAAAGAGTATTTATAAAATCCACTAGTGTTGATTCCTCCTACACTAAAAAAACCATTGATTTTTTACATCTAAGCCACCACAACATCACTCGGGGCACTCCTTGCATAAGAAGATGAGGACAAGAAGGAATGAGATATTTACTATATCAATAGAACCTTGGTCTCATAGGAGATGAACTATTTAGTGATAGAGAAGGCTTTCTTGGTAGTTGTGTTTGCATCTCAAAAATTGAGACATTATATATAGGCACACTCTATAAGACTGGTTGCAAAGATTGACCCACTAAAGTACCTCTTAATAAAAGCTACCTTAACTAGAAGGTTAGCTAAATGGGTCATGCTCCTCAGCGAATTTGACATCAAATATGTTGAACATAAGGAAATCAAAGGGAAAGCTATCATAGATCAACTGGCTGAAGCTCCACTACAAGATGATCAACCCATCAATGATAGTTTTCATATGGATCCATTTTGTACATCACTCATCAATCTTGGAATATGTTCTTTGATGAACCTTTCACACATTCAGGTGCAGCTATGTTTTTCATCATTCATCAGATCTACTCTATTTCTAAGGCATACAGGATCTTGTTCCCTTGTACAAACAACATAGCCAAATATGAAGCCTTAGTGAATGAAATCAACTTGGCTATTGAATGGAACATTTTTGAGTTGCATATTCACGGTGACTCTCAACTAGTCATCAACCAAGTCAATGACATCTATCAGACAATAGATGAAAAAATCATACCTTATAAAAGAATGGTTAATTAATTAAAGAAATATTTCACCTTCGTCACATTCCAACAAATCTTGAGGACACAAAATAAAGCTGGAAATGCAATGGCTACACTAGTTTCATTACAACAAGAAGAAGACTTCTGCTATGAGTTCCTAGTGGAAGAGCTTCATTTCCCATCTTATAAATCCACTTACTCCCACATGACCTATTCTATCATAGGCCATGAATCATCCCGCTATCAACAGGTTTACAACTACCTATGCCATCAGGTCATTCCCAATGAGCTTACCCGTAATGAAAAATGACACCTAATTCATAATGCCTCATGGTATGTGCAAATAGAAAACAAATTGTATAGGCAAGGAATAGATGGTACTTTGATTAGGTGTCTAGAAAAGGAAGATTCCAAACATGTGTTAGTTGAGGTCCATAATGGTGTTTGTAGTTATCATTCTAATGGTCTAACTCTAGCTCAAAAAATGCTAAGAGCTTGTTACTATTGGCCATGCATGGAGAAAGAAGCAATCTGATACTCCAAGACATGTAAGAAATGTCAATTACATGGTAATATTATACATGCTCTAGCTAGGGAGCTCATTCCTTTTATCACACATTAGCCCTTTCAAAAATGGGAATTTGACCTCATCGAGTAGATATATCTGTCCTCTTTAAATAGGAATAAGTTCATAATAAAGACCACCTAATATTTCACAAAGTAGGTTGAAGCAGTCCCACTCACCAAAGAAACCAAATGATAAGTGACCCTATTCATGTTGAACCAAATAATCTGTCGATATGGTATTACTTCATATATTATAACTAATAATGGAGGGTAGTTTAAGAACAACAATATAGACATACTCTGTGATAAGTTCAAAATCAAGAAACATTGTTCTTTTGTCTACTACCCACAAGGAAATGGGAATGATGAGGCCTCAAACAAGAATCTTTTGAAGATCTTGCATCACATCATGAACAAGTTTATAAAGGATTAACATCTGGAGATCTATCCTGTTCTATGGGCCTACAGAACGAGCATCAGAATACCTACTAGGGATACACCCTTTTCTCTAGTTGTATGCCTCTCTCTCCGATTTCCCACAGTTTTCCAAAGGCAGGGGTTAGTAGCAAAGGTTCACAAATAAATGCAAATCAAGTATACAATGACTACTAAACGAATAACAGAAACATGAGCAATAAAATGTACAAGCAAGAGAAAGGAAGACAAATAAATGCAAACCCCACGATGCTTGAAGCTTCTATTATTTCTC
>MU226600.1:389024-429440 GCA_018584345.1 Thuja plicata
CAAAGAAGAATATTAAAGGCAAATTGAAGGCTAAAGTGCATAGAAACTATATTAAATGGAAAAATTAAAGTTATATGCATAGTTAAACATAGGAAAAGGTATAGTTTCTGGAAAATGTATTTTATTTTAGATTTGAAAATGCATTCCGGGAAGAATTTTCAACACAGAGGAAATCAGATTTTTTGCAGAATAATAGAAAATTTGGACAGAATGAAGATTAGATTATGGAGATCATATTTGCACAGAAAAAAGAGACAAATACATATATTTTATTTGCAAAATCAGATTCATATTTGCTTTCCCGAAGATTTTTTGAAGAAGAATGAAATCAGATTTTCTCATATTGAAATCAGATTTGGAAGGCTTCTCAGTGGTAGAATGAAAGAGTTATAATGAGGATAAAATCAGATTTTAAAAAGACAAGTGGAGTTAAAAATTGATTAAATCAATCAGATATTTTGAAGACTTGAAATGCAAGTAAAATCAGATTTTTGAAGTCACCGAGAAGGATCAGATTTTTGGAAAAGAAGGAATGAGTGCAAATCAAATTTGAGAGAAGGGTAGGTGTTTTCCAGACATAGTTTTTAGGGTTTCTTCTCTTCTATATATCTTCTTCTTTTCTCAGTTGTAAGGGTTCCTTTCCTCTGCTCTATTCTGGTTTTTTCCTGCATATGCCCAGAGCAGGTCCCTGTTGGTCTTGTGGAAATTTTATTGTAAGTTATACTTCTGTATCTTTGATATTCTAAAAGCTTATTGTCTGGATGTGTAGAAACAGAATCCATTAAAAGAATACAGTGTAGTTTTCCCTCTTTCATATTATCTTGTCTCTTTGCATTCTGTTTGTGCTCTAATGTGTTTTACTTGTAAGGCATTTGAAATACACCTGCTGCAAGGTAGTTTGTCTAATTATTTATGAGTTCCTTTCAAGGAGAGGACTAAGTTTCATAGATGATTTTGGAGAGCAAAGCATTGTGATAAGGATTTGATGCAGATGTATGTATATGAGAGGATAGTTTGTAAGGCACTCTATCTCAGCTGCATGTAGTTGGTGAGGCACTCTACAGTATCTCTATTAGTTTACCTTTGTTGATTCATGTTTTCATTGACTCTTTGCCCAAGGGATAGGCACTAGTCTAGGATATAGTTTGCAGTTTGTTCTTCATCCAATATCAAAATCATTTCAGTTAAATATACTTTTGTTACTTAGAACAAATGACCTGAACTCATTAGGGACTCATATCAGCAGGATAGTGTCCATTTTAGTGATTCCTTAGAGAGTGAATCAACTAGGTTATCCCTCCTTAAAAGGAAGAAGGATGAAAATCCTTGTATCACTAATTTATTCTATATTTGCAACCACGGTTTGTATGGTTAAGTTTTGCATTTGGTTATGCTTGGTCATTTGTAAGGTGTTTCATAAGTTGGTTTAGCAAAGGTACATAGAAAATCAGTGTCCACATTAATATATACTGTGTAATCAGTAATCATGAAGAGGTAAAACCTACCTGAGTATTTGTGGAGCTCAAAAATGAAGAAGAATCTTATCCAATCCTTAGCAATTAGGCTTTTCTTGCATCTAAATCAATATAGACAGTATGGTGTTCAAGTAATTATTCAAGCACTGTGATTCATACAAGAAAAATCCCTAATCAAAATAATGTCAATTAATGATGACATAATATAACATCTCTATTCTATATTTACTCCCTTGGAGTTGCTCATTTTTGTTCTCCCTCTGTGTTCATCAACATTTTTCATTTCTCATTTTGTCTCATCAATCACTCATTCTCCCTCTTTTTGTTCTTATATCATCAATCACTCATTCTCCCTCTTTGAAAACAATGCCAAAGATATATACTCCTAAAAAATTATTCAGGCAGTGGATCATACCTAGCATTTACTGATAACACATTTCATGCATAATTACTTTTTCACAACTTCAAGCATCACCTAAAGTGTGAACACTAGCATCAACTCACAAAAAATATATATTCTAATGAATACTAGAATTAATGCAGCATGCATCTTTCTCTACTGAATTTTGGGCAGGGGTAGGACCCCTAATTTACCTCTGAGATACTCAAAATCATCCTTCAGTAGTGGCTTGGTGAATATATCTTCTAATTTCTCCCTTAAATTCACATACTCCAATATCACATGCTTGTCTTGAACTTTCTCTCTCAAGTAATGATATTTGATAGAAATTTTCTTAGTCTTAGAGTGCATCACCAGATTCTTTGGTATATTGATAGCACTCATATTATCACAGAAAATAGTAACCAGATCTATAATCTTCTCTTGCATACCTTCAATTATTTTTTTGATCTATACAATGTTTGTACAATTCATAGTTGCAACAACATATTCAGCCTTGGCTGTAGACTATGATATACAACTCTATTTCTTACTCATCTAGGTCACTAATATTTCTCCTAAAAAGAAAGATCCTCCACTTGTACTTTTCCTATCATCAATGTTTCCATCCCAATCAACATCAGAGTAGACCTTCAAGTCAAAATATCCTCCTTTCTTGTATAGTGGACCAAAGTCTTCAGTACCTTTCATATAACTACATATTCTTTTGACTGCAGACATGTGTGATCCCTTTGGATCGACATTAAATCTTGAAATGATGCCTATTGCATGAAAAATATTAGGTCTTCTATGTACAACATACTATAACTTACCAATCATTGATTGGTAGAGTGTCTCATTCACTTCCTTTGACTCATCTTCTTTTGATAACTTGCAACCAGTAACCATCGGTGATCCAACCGGTGTTGAATCTTTCATACCAAATGTCTTTAGGTCTCCTTGATGTAATTTGATTGTGTGATGTAGATCCCATCCTTGACTTGTTGAATCTGTATTCCAAGGAATAATTTTATCTCCCCTATCATGGACATCTCAAATTCCTTTCTCATCTATTCAACAAAAGATTTGCATAATGTGTTATTTCCTCCAAAAATAATACCATCAACAAATATTTCAGCCAAATCTTGTTAGTACTACGAAATTTCACATACACATTAGTGTTGTCACTTTTTCTTTGAAATCTAATCATGATTAGATATGAATGTAACCTTTCATACCATGCTCGGGGTGCTTTTTTCAAACCATACAGTGCCTTGTGTAGTTTACATACCATGTCCTTGTTAGTATTCTCAACAAAACCTTCAGGTTGTTCAATATAGACTTCTTCTTCAAGAATACCATTAATAAATGCAGACTTGACTTTCGTTTGATAAAATTTAAATCCTTTTTAAGATGCATATGCTAGTAGAATTTTAACTCCTAATCTAGCAACAGGGGAAAAATTCTCACCATAATCAATACCTTTTTCTTGTGCATACCCCTTGCAAACTAGTGTTTCTTTGTTTCTAATTACATCTCCATGTTCATTCATTTTGTTTATAAAAATCCACTTTGAACCAATAAAAATTTTATCTTTAGGTCTCAGTACTAAATTCCATGTGTTGTTCTTTTCAATTTGATCTATCTCTTCTTTCATGGATTCAATCCAATCTTCATTCTCCAATGCATATTTTACTCTTCTTGGCTCTAATTAAGAAATAAAGCATGTATTATCTCTTAACTTGCTTCTTTTCATAACTCCAGCATTCTTCTCTCCAATAATCTTTCTCAGTGAGTGGTCTTCTCACATACTTAGCTAGAGCAGACTCAAGAAGTGGTGAAAGTTCTTCATTTTCATCATTCGGGGGTGGTTCTCTCTATTTATCTTACTCCTCAGTTTGTGCTTAAGGTAAGGTGTTAGGAATCTCAGGTTGAACATATAAAAATAATTAGTAGTCCTGAGGTTCCTTCTTGCTGTCTCCATCATTTTTATCTGCAAATTCATCAACCCTTACATTTGCACTTTGTAAAATTTTGTTAGTAGATTTTTTCAAACATTTGTAATCTTTTCTCTTTGTAGAATATCCTAAGAATATTCCTTCATCTCCTTTAGAATAAAACTTTCCATCTCTAGCATCTTTTAGAATGTAACGTCTACTTCAAAATACTTTGAAATAACTTACATTTGGTTTATGATCATACCAAATCTCATAAGGAGTCTTGTTTGTACCTTTTTTAGTTGTACTCAATTTACTGTATAAGATGTAGGGGTAACTGCTTCTATCCAAAATATTTTTGAAATACCCTTTTGAGTCATTAATTTTCTTGCACAATCAACAATGGATCCATTTCTCCTTTCTGCTATACCATTTTGTTGTGGTGTCCTTGGTGCAGATATTTTTCTCTTTATTTCATGTTCATTGCAGAAAAATGTAAACTCATCAGATGTAAACTCACCTCCTCTATCATATCTTAGACACTTCAATTTTCTTCCAGACTCCTTTTCAACTCTATCCTTATACGACTTAAACATTCTAAAAGCATCATATTTTTCTTTCAAAAACATGACAGACATCATTCTTGAATAATCATCAACAAATAAAATGAAATATCTATCACCATAGTAACTTTTTTCTCTCATCGATCCACACAGTTCAGTGTGCACTAATTCCAAAATTCCTTGAGCAGTTAAGACTTTCTTGTAAAAAATGAATTTTTCATCTTACCAACTTGGCATCCTTTGCACATGACAGTTTCAAGTTTATCCAATCTTTGTATACCTTTGACTTCATTCTTTTTTCTCACCTTAATTAAGTTCTCAAAATTCACATGACAAAATCTCTTGTGTCATAACCATACATCCTCAATTTTATAAAATAGACAACTCTTTGTAGAAGTATCAAGGTAGAATAAGTTACCTTTATATTGTTCTCTAGTGGCAATCAGACTTCCATTTTGATCAAATACTTTTACCTTTTCATTCTAAAATTCTAGTTGGTGTCCAGTATTGTTCATTTGTGCCACACTCAACAGATTATACTTTAGTCCTTCAATCGAATAGACATCATCACATCTTGTATTATCTAGTAAAATTATAGAAACTTTACATTTCACATGATATGGAGCATCATTACCAAATTTAACATACCCTCCATCATGTTATTCCATAGTAATGAGCTTAAGTGTATCACCAGACATATGGTGTGAACAACACTATCTATAATCCAGGTATCATTCTTGCTTACATGTGAAATTAGGGCTTTCTCTTCTTCGTACATTTCTCCATTAGAATCATCCTTCATATAAACATATACAACTTCTTCACCATCATCATCATTTGTATCATATTGGTCAGTCCTTCATTAGAAATGTGGCATAACTTCTTACCTTTGTTCTTGAAATATCAGAGTCTTTTAAATTTGTTCTCTCTTTTGTTATCATCTCGGTTGTCTTTCTTCTCATCATTATTGGTGTCCAGGCATCTACCTGCAATGTGAAAAATATTGTTACACTTAAAACATTTCAAAGGTATCATACCTCAGTATTTTCCTTTACCTCTCTATAGTCTCCTAGCTAGTAGAGCTTCAAACTCTGCTTCATTTTTTTCAACCTTGGCATATAGGCCTTTTATCTCACTCTCTAGAGTTTCCAATTTTGAAAGATGATTTTAAAGAAGACTCAATCCTAGTAGTGGCAGATAAACTATTGTCAATGTCATTTATCTCAAAAGAAATCAACTTACCAATTGTAGCATCCAGTGAAATAGTCATCTGAGGAATGGATCTCAATTCTTGTATTGCACATATTTGGATGGAATATATAGGCAACAATGTTCTTAGTAGTTTACTTGTTACATCTTCTTCTTCAATATGTCATCCAACACCTCTGATAGCATTCACAATTTCCTTCAGTCTTGCACTGTATTGTGTAACAATTTCACCTTCTTTCATTCTCATAGAATCAAATTTGCCTCTCAAACTTTTAGCTTTTGCCTTCTAAATATGCTGATCTCCACCATGTACCAATGCAATCTTATCCCACATATGTTTTACTGTATCACATCCTTTAAGGTCATTGAACTCCAGTTTAATGAGAGAATATGATATCACAATCATAACTTGTGTGTGATCTTTCCTTTCTCTTATTTTCTCAAGTGTCATAGGCCAAAATGGTGGTGGTGAATACTCATTGTCAATATAGTATAATGCATACTCTCCAATTCTAGATAAGTGCAGTCTCATCCTACTTTTCCATGTAGAGAAGTTATCCCTATTCAACTTTGGTTCCTCCCTCTTATACATCATTGTATCTTTTACTCAAGTCTTTTAAACTTATCTCTTTAGATTACTAAGCTTTGATACCAATTGTTGGTTTACTAAGAGGGGGGTGTATCAGAAAACTGTGAATCTTAAACCTTAAACCTTAAACTTGGTAAGACAAACTAAAAAAACAAGTGAATCACCAATAACTTCACTAAATCAATCAGAAACTTAAGTAAACATGCACAATAAAAATTCAACACATATAACATCATTATTTATTGAGGAAACCCAATTTGGGAAAAACCTCTGTGGGAATTATCACCCACAAATGAAAATACTCTTCTGAAGTATGCTCAGTTAAAAGCTAATCATGTTAAAGATTACAATACTCATTGTAAAATGTGACCCTATTAGGGGATTTACCTCAAATTACAATGCACATTTTCAAATGTGAACCTTTCTTGTCTTTCTTTTAGTGTCTTGGTATCTCGGTTCCCTTTACTGACATGTTTCTTATCAACATACACTTCCCTTTATCGACAGACTTCATCTTGCTTGGTAGCTTAACTGTTCCCTTTGTCAACTTGACCAATGTGCTTTACCGACTCCATAAAGTCAAATTTAAAGTAGAAAACAACTATACAAATATGATCTTATCATTGTCCGATCTATTTTAATTTCCCAATTAACTCACACTCTCAATGATATGGAAACTTAATATGAACCAGAAATCAATTTCTTGACATCAATGACAAAATAACAATTGATCTAATCCTTTCTATAATCTTGTATACCTCTGATCTTGGTCTTCATCATCATCATCATCAATTGAGTAACACAACACTATAGGTTGTGACATAATAAGATGCCCTTCTTGTGTGGTGTGTGGCCACATGTTGAAATTGGTTGCTCTCAATAGTCAAGGCAACAATCGTCTAATCACTATCAAAAATAAGATCAACAATATGTTTATATGGCTCTGTTATCCTCACCTAACCCACAAAAACCTCAATTTGCAGACCTCAAACCCTCTCTCTTAGTGAATGAATAACATTGTGAGGTGTTCGCTGCCTCTAGACCTCTCCCTCACCCTTAGCTTGATCTGCTTGCTCTCCCTGGTCTCATCACTATCATACATGTTGTGTAGCCTCATCCAAAATAGGGGCATCATGTCTGCCAATAGGGGAATATACTCCCACAGAACCCAAAACACCTCCTTCTCCTCTCCAACACTTCCCTACTACTAGCATCACTCTACTTGATCTTGCACCAATATCTCCTTCTTCTCGCCTAAGTGGTTCTACTGGTACATTGGCAGGGGTAGGTCCTCCCTCCTTAATCCTTAGTGCTGGGGTAGTCAAATCTGTAAATCATGAGAAGGGTTGTCAAGCCATATAATATTTGTACTCAAGTATCACCCCAACATCTCCCACATCATTCAATTAATCTCAGGTAACCTATTGTAAACAATGTATCTCCTATACAACTATCCCATATACTAATAAGGGCCCCCATGTCAGACAAACCTCATCTATAAACCAAGCATTGGTTGTGAACTCTTATGATACTACCTTTGGTCTGCCAGACTATTGGTGCACCTAAGACACAATGAATCTCTCAATAACCGTGGGAGTATAGAAAATCAATGGAAGAGTAATGAGCATGTCCCTACTCTGAGACCACCAGTCTCCCCATGCCTTTGTCCCCTTGTAAGGCCTCCATGTGACCAAAATGCAGTCATCCAACTTCCACCTCCAATAATCATTCTTCCCCAAGTGAGGTTGTGTGATATAACTTGCATATATATAAACAAAAGGATGCTCATCATGTTGGGCATCATCTATCACCAGCTTGCATATGGGAATATGCTCCCATATACATACCTGAAGCACTAGTACACTTGCAGCGAGGCTCTTGGCCTCACGATAAACTATCTCATGAAGCTCATGGTATAGATGAGCCAAAAGGCATGAACCACACCCTAGCTTCATTGGCCAATCTAGAAGCTACTCTAGAATCAACCCCCACCCAAACTGAAATCCTTGCTGCCCTCTATCTAGCATGAAAAACATCTAATAAATCCTTCCATCACACACGCAAGAGGATACTGCTCAGTGTACCTACTCATCATGGTGTCTCATGATACCCATTGCTCCAAGATGTCATTGTATCTAGAGATCTGATGAAGTGCTAGCATGCCTAGTCACTAAGAACTCTCATATTGAAAAGGAGGCCCTCTAAACTGAATACAGAGGATGCAATAAACATTCTCAGGTGTCACTATGATCTCTCCAGTGGGCAGATGAAAGGTGTTATGCTTACTATGGAATCTCTCCATGAGGGATGTGACACAACCATGTTTCACTATGATCCCAGGGATCCCCATCAACCAACCAAAACCACACTCAGCAATGATGACCCTCTTATCATCTTTCAGTCTCTATACCAAGTGCATGGTGGGTGGAAAGGTAATCTAGAACTAGATATCCATAAATTGCTCCTGTAGAAAACTAATAACAAAGAATCAATATGATTATCAAAGTGATAAAATGAAGAATGAAAATTTTGAAAAATATGCCAATGATGCCAGATCAACAAAGAAAAAAATCAAAATTTGACGTGTAAAGGCTCAAAATTAACTATTATTTTCAATATGAGTAAAGGCACTAGTATCTACCCTCGTACAAGTATTCACACAGAGCAGTACGAGTAAATAAGATGATACGATAATCTAAGGTACATTTTAGGAGTAAAGGTGTTGTTAATAAGGTTCTATATGAAAAATCTAATGGTCTCATACGAACAAAGACTTGAAATCAGTTTCTCGTACCAGCCATCCCCAAGACTCATACGAGAAACTGAGGTTCTAACCTTAAAAACATGAATAAAATCAACAAAAATTGACAAAAATAGAATCAATAGGATGGTTTTCATGCACTTACCATTTCTCGATAGGTTCTCATTCAGTTGTGGACTCGCTGGCATTGTAATTGATGAGTTTCAACAAGAATCACCATTTTACACAGAGGAGGTATTGAAACTCGAATAGGATGAAATGAATTGAAAATGAGCCTGTTGGCCCTTATATAGGTTTTTGACCTAATTGTTAACTGTCTCCAATTGACGTGAAAATGACACCCTTGGCTAATTCAACCATCTTGATTCCATTTTCAGGATAAAAATCAAAATCTGAAATCATTTTACTTGTCAAATTTAATAGTTGAATTTTTCAGTCAAAATTGACCACTTGCTCAACCATTCTTTTGGACTCCAAACCATTGGAAATATCTTATACTTTTCTTCCAAGCAATCCATGTGTCATAATTTTGGTCAAACTTGGTCAACCCTACCAAAATTTTAGTCAAACTTGGTCAACAAGATGTAAAATAAGTATAGATTGGGTCCTAAACGCTTTCAACCTCTTCCAAATTAGATCAACTTCATCATGCATCAGTTTTATTAGTCAAATTACTTTTGATCACTGGGGCACCTATCCATATTTTGATTTCACTCCCGAGGGGGCAGAATTAGGACATCAATAATTCAGTGATCACATCATCAAGACCCCATCGCTAGGCGCATCTCAGCTTTATCACATCACACTAAGTTGAGATTATCTCTAAAGAAAGTGAAACTTGATAAATTGTCTTATACAATGATGAATACACTCCAAACAAGATGGATCAGTCTTATACGATTCATTCATTTATGAAACTAGACACATTGATCAAATTGACTTCATCCCTTCAAATCAAGTCATTTTCACTAATTGATCTCTTAATGGTAATCAATTTCATCACTTCAAATCAAACTATTTATATGTTTGAACCAATCCAAAGGTTCAAGAGTTCCTAAAAGATATCCGGTTTCATCACTTCAAATCAAATTGAGCACCTTGTTCTATTTATTTTGATCGATCTTCATCCAATCGAGCTCGAAGTTGGTCTTCTTTGAAAGAAAGGCTTCATTGCTTCACATCAAACTATTCTTCATCTCATTGCTAACTATTCTTTGAATCAATGTGTTAGTCGCACATCAATTCAAAGAGGGACAAATGTAATGACCTAAAAATGGTCAACAAAACCATAAGCCCCGAATCTTGATTGTTCATCAATAAAACCCTAATCTTGATCACCCTAAGTCCTAACCTAAATGAAATTCAACATCTTCAGTCTAATTTGACCTAAACCCTAGGTACTACTCTATCATCGCACTTGATTTATTTATTTAATTCCTAAATTCTAAAATATTGGCAATTAAACCTTGTCATTTATTTCATTAATATCCTGGTATGTTGATTAAATAAATAGATAATTGTCAATTAAATGTAAAAAGGAGTTAAATGTTGGAAATAATGGAAAGTGTGTACTGAGAGGGGAGGGGTGAATCAATACCTCTAAAAATTTTATCTCTTTTATCCTTTAACCTTTATGTAATCAATTGTTTATCCAACCATCTATTCTATTCTATCTTTGTGTAAGACATATTAATTCTTTAACTTAATCAAACATGTAAACATCCATAGAAACATTCATGAAAGTAATTGACTCATAACACATGATATGATATCACATAAAACCCCTGTTAGAAGGTAAAAATTGCGGTGGGGATGGCACCCACAAAATATTCACTATTTACAGATTGGAAGGGGTGGGTTAAGGCTTACAATTTCATCACTTCTGATGATCTATCCTGTTAGGAGTATTATATGGAGACCGGTTAAGATCTACTCTGTTAAGAGCTTTAGCAACACTGTTTAGTGTGCACTTGGTTAAGATATTTACAATAGGATTGTTAAATCCACCTTCCTTGAAAGGATTTCTTCTATTTTCTACACTTGTTAGAATGCAGACAAAAATACTCATTGACCTAAGTGTATTCAATATAAATATTGCTGATTACAGATCCATTACAATTCACATGTATATATGTATCACCTATTGTGATTGATTAATATCTTTATTTCTTGGTAGCCTCTGTTCTTGGTTCTTGATAACCAGATTCATCTTTTTCTATTCTGCTTCTTGAAAGTCCCAGTCTGATCCCTAGATGTGCTCATTGGCTACATTCATCCTCTCATTCCATTTTATTGAATGATTACAACATCTATTTATAAGATAGATTGACCTAATTAAGTTTCACAAATAACAAAACTAACTCTATGATCATAGGTTTACAACTTGATCTTGATCTCCTAGTCGACATGTTTTCAATCAGTTAGACTAATTAAAAAAGTTACAATAATGTTGCTTGTCCCTTAAGTAATAGTCTTAAAAAAAAAACAAATCTCTATAAATAGAATATGAGTATTTTATCTGATGTGGTAGTCAGATCCACTTTTTTGGGATTTAACTAACTTTCAGTGTTTGATGCTGGGTTTGCTCTGAAATCAGTTTGATTGTATTTTGGGTTGCACTGTGTTTGCTCTTTTGGTTTTCACTATTTTTTCTAGTCGGGTTCCTTTTTTTCTTTCCTCCTATCGAGTTCCACTTTATCATCTTTGGTTTGCACTTTCGGTTAACACTGCAAAACTGTATTGTCAGTTTCCTCCTTGCTTAGCATTTTTGGTTTGAACTGAAAACCTACCTTTCGATGTAGTGTAAACAATAGTTTATACAACTTTTTTTCTCATTGCATACTTATGGGAAAACTTTATTTTTTATCAATCTCCCCCTTTGACATTAGTATCAAAAAATAGTATGTGTAGAATACTATCAAAATTTATAGTATGAACACCTTGTATATACCTTAGTCATTTCATGACTCCCCCTATGCAGATGTCGGTATAGTATAGTATATGTATGTACATTATACACTTTTATTTTTATACTATTTCCTACTTTTCACTATATGCTCTATCTCTTACATAGTATTTCATTTACCCCTTTGATTGATCTTTGTACATATCAATTTAATTTTCCCCCTTTTTTGACAGTAAGGGCAAAGGTGTATACCTATAGCTTATTAAAAATATGAGAGTGTGAGGATTTCATTTCCTCGATCATATTCTCCCATTACTCCTTTAGATGTTCAAGAGCCACATGCTCTAGTGTAATCTGTGCATGCATGTCATAAATGTTGTCTGCTACAGACATTTCACAGGTGGAAATAAGTTGCCTTGCTGAACTTAGGTGAGTTTGTAGAAGTGTGAGGTTCGGTAACAGTATGGATTTAAATTTGGTAACCTCCTCTCTGAATTGTGACTCTGCTTCTCAAAGTTCATGTCTTAACCATTTGATCTCTATGATCTTCTCATAATGCAATTTTATTGCATTTCCATCAGTGGTTAGACTTTGTGCACTTGCAGTTAGATCAGATTCAATCTTTGCAATCTTGTCATTGTTATCTTTAGTAAAGTTCTCTAAAGGGTATATTTTTTGTATCAAGGAAATAGCTTCAGTTATGATTGGATCTAATTGATTTGATAATTATGAAAGCTTTACCTTATTCTCTGCCACTTCTTGGCTGATCTTTTCTGTCAATTTATATTGAAATTTCTGCTCTGCTCACTCCTCAATTGCCTTTTCTACATCAACATTTTGCATTTTGATTGCTTCGGTGAGGAAGGAAAGTTGATCTAGAAGGGGGGCATTGTGATCAACATCTATGTCAGGTACAATCTGACTCAAGATGTCCCTTGTGCTCTCCAGAACTAATGAATCTCGGTGCTAATTTTTAAGATTTTCTTGCAAAGCTTTCCTTTGGCAGATTTCTCCATACTCTTGGAGAGATTCAAAGTCTAATGTTGTTGGGCCACATTTTAGTATCTCTATGATTTAATCTAATGTGACTTCCAACTTGTACTTCTTTGTTTTCTTCTTTTTCTTTTGTGTTCCACCTGTATGCAGAACCATAGCCATTTTTTTGGCTTGGTCTGATGTGCTACTAGATGGATTTTGAGGATTTGTACCTTTCTCTTGCTGCTCGGTATTTTCCTTTTAGTTTTCTGAGGATGTCTCCTTATCAACCTTTGGTGTGTTTGTAGCTTTGCCTTTATTTTCCTTCGGCAAGGTATCAACTGTCTTTGCTTTCTCATCCTTCTCTTTTTGCACTTCATCAACATCTTTTATTTGTGCATCTTGCTTAGTGGTATCTCCATCTTTCTGTTCTCCATCGATGACATTTTGTTCATCGATTGTGTCCTTCTTTTCATTAGTTGTGTATTTTTCTCTCCTTTACCCTTATCCTTGGGTATGCTTGCATCAAGCTCAGTGATCTTCTCTTTTTGTGAGATAATATTGATTGCATGAATTAACAGTGGCATTTGGTTTGGTATATGTACTTGTGCAGCATCAATTGTAGTGTCATGTTCATCAATCTAGTCCTTGGAACCAGCGACATCTTCATCTTTCTGAATTTCATCTACAAGATCATTGATGATGTCAATAATTGTATTGTCCACAGTGTTGTCCATAGTAGTGTCCGACCATGTCTCATCTGCAACATTCACATTCATGTTTCCTGTTGTGTCCAATTCCTCTTTTTCTAATTCTACATCAGTGATGGTAATTGGTTTGGTTCTCTGAGTAGCCTGATCATCCTTGGTTTTTTTATTCTTAGTAAGAGCTCTTTGTGGCTTGGGACTTGTATCCTTTTTAGGAATATCAATTATTTTTCTCCATTCGGCTTCACTCTTTCTCTCTAGGTCCAGTAGATGTCCTTTAAGCACTTGGTAGGCTCTCAACTTCAGTGAGAACCTTATGGAATGAATCTTCATCATTTATTTGATCTCCTCCATTTTTTATTCTAGAGGTATGAATGATCATAGGGCTCTTTCCCTGATTTCTTTCTCAGAGTGCAAGGCAAATGTCCATCTTGCCGATATTCTATCTTTTAGTTCTTTGGGCATATTTTTTTCCAATTGTATTGGGAGGCATTTGAATATGCGCATCATCTTGATGATTTCCTCCTCAATCTTATTTTTATCCAAGGGATCCAATGTTAACCATTTCTTGATCTTCCTATCATTTACTGTACCTGATTTGATAATTGAGGAACACACTTCATCAACTGTTTTAGGTATCTTATTCTTTTCTTTTTGAACAACTTCATCATGTTCGGTGTCCTCAATGTCCTCCTTAGTTCTAATAAACTTTCTTCTTTTTGTTGGCTCTCTTTTCAGTGTTTTGTTTTTCCTCCTATAGGTCCTTACTTGACCTTTCTTCAATGGTGAGGCACTTGTGTCCTTAGTTGTTTGACTTCTTGTTCTTGTAGAAGTTGTAGTTCTAGGTTTCTTAGTTGGGGAAGGTAATGGTGTATCTAACTCTGTATTCTCATAGTCACTTTCCTTCTCAGCTTCACCGACGAGTGACTGTCCCTCGGTCTCTTCTTTCTATTTGGTTTCTTCTTCTGTAACCGACAGCCTTTTCTTCAAGTTCTTGACCATTTGATCCTTCTTCCTATCTATCTTCTTTACAACCAGGCCAGTTTTGATTCTGTCTTTGGCTTCTTCATAAGTGCTAAACTTGGGTTGTGTTTTATCTAATGACTCATTTAGTAATTCATTGGATGCTTGATTTATGTTCACTTCATATTCAAGTGCAGGTAGCCATGTTTTTCTTGGTATAGCAGGCTTGATGTATGTGAAGTCTGTGTCAACCATGAAACATATATCAGTCTTGAATTTCTCAATTAATTTCTCAGGGATCCTTACTCTTTTATACATTCTCTCCTTGAATCTAGCAAAGTATTCATCCATTACTGACTCAAAATTATCTCCTACTGATTTTATAAACTCACTAATCTATATGGTGACTAGTCTTGTTGTATTCCATTTCACATTTCCTATTGATGGAAAAGATTCTTGGAAGTAGAAGAATATGCACATGATAAGTGAACCAAACTTACATGAATTTGATTTTGCATTTCTGATTGTCTTTAGGTTCTCTTCTAGTTGCTTGAGTAGAAGTTCTGATAGATCCAACTAAGTTCCCTTTTTGACAATCGTGTAGGTTGTATCCACTGCTCTAGATGCAATTTTGTTTATCATACTTTCCTGAAAGAACTTGTATCCTAAGACACATGCTCCAAAGTTTATCTCATCATCTGTGATAGTAGATACCTTAAGTCCTCTTCCATCACACTTAGGTCCTATATTCTTTGCAATGTCAGCCTTGGGCGGGTGCTTCAATGCCTTTACCTTATTGGTTATTGGATAATCAGTGACTACATGAATAACATCTCGTGTTATTGGTTTAGGCTCATCAAGCTATACCTTATGGTTGTGGATCCTTCTCAATACTAACCAAATCCACTCAGTCTTAAAATCTTTCAGGAACCATGGCGCATTTGTGAGCCCTTTCACTTTGATGTGTTTTTGCTCATCTTTAATAGTTCCATCATCTTTGCATACTTGTTGAAATCTTGTTCAACCTCTAGGTCACCAATTTCTGCAATTTTGCTGTGTATGTATGCTCACATGTCTTCAACGAGCAAAACCCTATCTGGTATTTGTCATAATTCTCTAGCATTGTCAGGTTGTGATGTAACCTTTGGGAATATCTTATAATGTGGTTCTACACAGGTAGAGTTCTTGACAAGTTTGAACTTATCCTTCTTGATGATCTTCAGCTTAGTGGTTCTTTATGTCATGGCCATTGTTTCTGAAATTAGGGCTTTTAGGAAATGATAAACAGAGTTCTTGGTTATGCTTGGTACTTACTTTAACCTCTGTAGTTGTAACTGATCTGCTTGGAGTGCTTTGAATTAGGTTGGAGTTGCTCTGCAATGTTGTCGCTTCTAGCTCTAGTTTCATTACGGTCGCTTCACTTAGATCGCTGGTGAGAAATGAAACCCTTCTGTCATCTATTTATAGACTTTTTCCTAGGTTGATTCATTAATGGTCAACCACTCCTCGGTGTGTGAAGACAGAGTCATCAGTTGATACACTAACTTCCCTCTTGATGACAATGTGATGCTTCGAGGCAGTCATCTAACTTGTTACTTTAACTAACGGGTTTCGGTGTATGGCAAAGATAGCTTTGTCAGCTCATATGATTACTGACAGATCTCGGTTTACACTATCAACTTTAGCTTTTACATGTTAACCGACAATTCTCGGTAAGTGCAGACAATCCAGCTTTAAATGTATACCAATGTATTTTGGTATGTATTAATCGATAAAATATTTTTCATAGAATTTAACATGTAATACCATAGTGCATCTATAATCATGCTAATTTGGCATTTTGACTATGTATGAATGGAATTGATGCAAAATATAACTTGGTGTAATTTAGTTTCATACCTACTTGTTCTACTTAGGTGGGGGTGGTGATGTCACCAGATCCATTGGATAGGGTGTCACCAAATGCATTTCTTGGTCTAGATTCATCATTACTTGTAGCTTTCCTCCACATTTTATTTCTCATCTTCTTGATGTCTTCAATGGTGTTTCCATTGGCAAAGGTCTTGGTCTCTATCATTCGGTCTCTGCAGTCTTTCTTGAGATGACCAACTTTATGACAATTTAAACATGCCATTTTGGATTTAGTCCATCCTCTAGGCTTTCTTTTCCATTATCTCATACAATTTGCAGCAATGTGACCAAATCTTCCACATATTGTACAATTTTTCCAAGTGTTGTAATCCCATACATACTGGTTACCGACTCTTTTTGGTTGATAGGCAGATTCTTGACCTTTAGGCTTCCATGCTTGCTTTTTCTTCTTCTAGCATTCAACATTAGTGTTACCATGCATTTTGCAAGTAGGACAGTATTTATCCATGTAGGTTTCCTTCTTTGGTTGTTTCATCTTAGACTTACATTCATATGCTTTATGTCCTTTCTTGTTACATTTATAACAAATTCCTATGAATGAAGATGTAGATCTAGGAATACCTTTTATTTTTCTCTTCCATACATTTGATGTGTGGCCTTGCTTTGCATAGTGATTGCATGTCAGCTTTCTTGGTCTTGGATTTGCATAGACATTATTTGGATCAGCTTGTTTAGGTGATTCTCTATTCTCTGTATAGCCTAGTTCGGTGTTGTTGTTGGCTCTCCTTTATCCATCAAGAAAATCATCCATTCTTTTATTGCTTTCTTCAGCTCTTTTGATTATCTCATTATGTTACTGCTGAATTCTGAGTTCTTGTTTTAGATTTTCATTTTCTTCCCTTAGCTCACCGATATCTTCTATTCTTTCAATGAGTTCAACATTCATTTTGTTTGCCTCTTGACTCATAAGGATAATCTGATTTGTAATCTCATGATGATGTTCTATAAGTCTCTGTATTTCAGACTCTTTCTCTTGTAGCTTTTCAGTAATATTCCTTCTATCATCAATAGCTAGTGATCTCTCTTTCTCAGCTTGTCTAGCATTTTTCATGAGATCAATCATTCTTACCATCTGTGTCTCTTGACCGATTTGTAGAGATTTCACTTGTCCAGCCAGATGTTGATTTATTTCATTTAAGCTTGTGATGCTTTCTTCTGATGTATCTGATGTTTTTCTTGTAGTAGATCCTGAAGACTCAAATAGATCTGGTATCTCTTCTTCTTGGTAATCTGTCTCATTATGGTGAGATGCCATAATATTTCTTTCATCAAACAACTATGTCATCTTCATTCTTGCTTCTTTATACTTCTCATAGAAGATCTAAATTTCTAGCTTCTGATTCTCAATACTTTTGTCAAGTTGGTACTTCTCCATTGTATGATCTTTTCTCTTAAGTCTTTATGCTTTCCAAATAAAATTTATAGCTCTAATACCAATTGTTGGAAATAATGGGAAGTGTGTACTAAGAAGAGAGGGGTGAATCAGTACCTCTAAAACTTTTATCTCTTTTATCCTTTAACCTTTATGTAATCAATTGTTTATCCAACCATCTATTCTATTCTATCTTTGTGTAAGACATATCAATTCTTTAACTTAATAAAACATGTAAACATCCATAGAAACATTCATGAAATTATTTGACTCATAACACATGATATGATATCACAGAAAACCCCTGTCAAAAGGCAAAAACTGTAGTGGAGATGGCACCCACAAAATCTTCACTATCTATAGATTGGAAGGGGCCAATTAAGTCTTACAATTTGATCACTTCTGATGATCTACTCTTTTAAGAGCTTTAGCAACACTATTTAGTGTGCACTTGGTTAAGAGATTTACAATAGAATTGTTAAATCCACCTTCCTCGAAAGGATTTCTTCTATTTGCTACGCTTGTTAGAATGCAGAAAAAAGTACTCATTGACCTAAGTGTATGCAATCTAACTATTGATGATTACAGATCCATTAAAATTCACATGTATATATGTATCACCTATTGTGATTAATTTAATACCTTTGTTGCTCGATAGCCTCTATTCTTGGTTCTTAATAACCAGATTCATCTTTCATTGTTTTTCTTCTTGAAAATCTTAGTCGGATCCATAGATGTGCTTGTTGGATACATTCATCCTCTCATTCCATTTTATTGAATCATTACAACATCTATTTATAAGATAGATTGACCTAGTTAATTTTCATAAATAACAAACCTAACTCTATGATCACAGGTTTACAACTTGACCTTGATCTCCTAGTCTACATGTTTTCAATCAGTTAGACTAATTAAAACAATTACAATAATGTTTCTTGTCTCTTAAGTAATGGTTTTAAAAATGAAACAAAGCTCTATAAATATAATGTGAGTGTTTTATCTGACATGGTAGTCAGATCCACTTTTCTGGGATGTAATTGACTTTCGATGTCTGATGCTCGGTTTTCTCTGAAATCAGTTTGACTGTCTTTCGGGTTGCACTATTTTTGTTCTTTAGGTTTGCACTGTGTTTTCTCATTAGGTTCCTCTATCGGTTTCCTCATGTTGGGTTCCACTTTATCATTTTTGGTTTTCACTTTCGGTTTGCAAAACTGTGTCGTCGGTTTCCTCCTTGCTTAGCATTTTTGGTTTGAACTGAAAACCTGACTTTCAGTGTAGTGTAACCAATAGTTTATACAACTTGTTTTCTCATTTCATACTAATGGAAAAAATTTATGTTTCTCATTAAAAATTAATCAATTGAGTAAAAAGTGCATTTAAATCATTTAAATATTCAAAAATGCATTTCTGTGTCATCATTTCAGTTGACTGAACATCAAATTAGAAACAAATCTTTCTTGTTCAGTTAACTAAGTCTTTTCTTCTCCTCATTTTGGAAACAATCAAGTTAACTGAAAGGTGACTCAGGTAAATCCTCTTTCAATTTTAGAAGTTTCATGAATGAATGATTAGACAGTTTTGTTAACTAACTCTCTCAACCAATGGTCTTCCTTGCACATGGATTGTGCTTCTTTGAGTCAATCTTGTCCATTCTTTGAAGTTCAATCTCAGTCGTCAGTTTGGCAAAGATTTTCTATAAAATAAAGCTTCATTTCATTCACAAAGGATCCAATGTTTTTAAAGTAGAGTTATTATGTTGTTTTTGTTTATCATCTTTTATTAAGGATTTATTATCTTAGCATATTTACAAGTTTGAAGCATTTTCATTGATAATCTAGGAACATTTCATTTGGGCTTTAAAATAGATTCATTGATACTTTGAGTAGGAGAAGGAATTTGTTGACTGAAATGAAGATTGTAGTATTAAGATTTGATGAATTAAAATCATTATATGAGGATGAGCCAGACTTCACTAAACCTTGGAAATCTTGCAAAGAACCTAAACTTGAAGATAGAAGTAAGTAGTTAGATTATTTTATTCAAGATGGAATTTTGTTTCAAAGGAAGTCAATTGTGTATACCCAAAAGTTCTATGAGAGATAATCTTATTAACGAGAATCATAGTGGAGGATTGGCAGATCATTTTAGCATTGATAAAATAGTAACTTTGGTGAGTGAAAATTACTTTTGGCCACAAGTTTAGAAAGATGTGTGAAATTTTGTTCAGCATTGTAAGGTGTGTCAAGTTGCAAAAGGAAGTAGTCAGAATGTGATAGTGTATACACCTTCTATAGTACCAATTAGACCTTGGGAAGACATGGGCATGGATTTTGTGCTTGGTTTTTCAAAGACACAAAGAGGTCATGATTCAATATTTTTGGTTGTAGACAAATTTTCCAAGATGACACATTTCATACCTTGTAAGAAGACTACATATTTAGTACATGTAGAAGATCTATTTTCAAAGGAGATTGTGAGATTGCATGGATTACGTAAAACCATAGTTTCCAACCGGGATAGTAAGTTTGTTGGTTATTTTTTTAGGACACTTTTGAAGAATATGAAGAGTGATTTGAAGTACAGTTCTACTTTTCATTACAAACCGATGGGAAGACTGAGGTTGTTAACATGAGTTTAGGGGATTTGTTAAGATGTTTGGTTGGGGAGAAGACAAGGAGTTGGGATTTATTCTTGCATCAAGCCAAGTTTTCATATAATAGTTTAGTAAATAAGAGAACATGGAAGACACCATTTGAGATAGTTACTACTTTTAATCCTAAGGGAGTGGCACAATTGAGGGATATGAGTCATGATGTTAAGAATATTGCTGAAGGAGAACAATTTGAAGAGGTTATGAATTAATTGCATGAAGGAGTTAGATAACATTGAATGAATAAAACTTACAAGGAGGGAGATCAGATGAGAAGTGAAGACATAAGGATTTTTAGGTAGGAGATGAACTCATGGTGTACTTGTAGAAGGGTAGATTTCCTATTGGTACTTATAACATGTTGCAAATGAATAAATTTGGACCTTGTAAGATCTTGAGGAGATTTCATTTAGGGAATGCATATGAAGTAGAGTTACTAGAAGTCATGGATATATCACCTATATTCAATGTTCCAAATTTGTATGTGTATCATGAATTAGATTTTAGTAGTTGTGACGGATCATATGTTGAAATAAACTATCCTAAGAAGAAGATGGACTAGATTGAGGAAGTTTTGCTTAGAAGAGTTGGTAGAAGTACAAGAGGTAAGTAGTATATAAAGTATCTTGTAAAATAGAAGGATAGACCAGTGGAATATTCTTCATGGATTTCACAGGCTAAGGTTGACCATTTTGGTCTTCCTTTGGCCCAAAAAATAGAGAAGATCACTTTTCAAAATAACACCAGGTGTCTGATGCAAGAGAATCTTGGGTTCTTGGAAATATTACATCAACCAAAATATTTATTTTCCTATTTCGTCAGTCTTTGATTTTCTTTCTGCGATTGTTCAGTTTGGATTCTTTGTGGTTGCAATCCTTACAACATATTTCTAGAATCATGTTGATAATTTCCTTGGGTTTGCACAATCATTTGGTTGCTTCACGCATGAGATCTTTTAGATTTTTGGTGAGACTACACTATTCTTCAAGTTTTATGGCTAGTTTTTTGTTTTCTAATCTCATGAAGGATTTCCCATTTAGCAAAGCTTAACAAATCATTTCTCAATGATGATACATTTATGGACAATGTACTTGATGGATCACGATTCATTTTTCATTTGTTGGAGGAAGATCCTTATGATTTGGGTCTAGACCTATATGTTGTAATACATTTTCTCTTCATTGAGAAATGTAATATTCTTGGCTGACCTAAAGTTTGCGAAGGTTTTAAATGTAATCTTCTTGTATTCAATTCAGTTTTCTCTTGTTTGCTTCTCTTGTGTGACTCTTGCTGTAAGGAATGGTTTGAACTCTATGATTTACCACATTCCTTGAATGCATCATTCCTACACCACCTATAGCTCCTCTTCTTATTTCTTATACGCATGCTTCTCAACCCACCTCTCAACCTAGTGTGGTTCCTTCATTTCTTCTTCATAAAGAAGAAAAGGAGTCAATGTTGATTGATCCTATCCCAACCCAAATTTTTATAAAAACTAAATGTAGCCAACATGCTTGTGATTGTTATTGCAAGTGTATTTCCAGAGCCTATCAACATGCTTCTCAAAAATTTTATTCACCTCATACACCTCCTCATGCTTTGATTCCCTTTGACCAACCCATGCCTAAGCCAATGGAGGAAGTGAATTTAAACAAAGTTAAAAAAAAAAAACATGACAATGCTATTTGTATCTTGGATTCTATTAAAATTAATCTAGATGAAGAAGATACTCTTGATGATGATGTTATTGATGCTAACAATGATATTCATGCTAGTGATTCTCATGACATGTATGAGACTATTGATATTGATCATGATTTACCAATTATTCTTTCACAGTAGTTATCTATCACTCTTAGCAACGAACACAATGACCTATCTTCATAGCAGGGTCCTTGTTAAAAATTGGCTATTATTTCATTCGTTGTGCTTTATATTTCTCCTCTTACAAGTTTCCCACCTTCCCTAAACACTATGGAGTGAGATGGGGGGCAAGCAATACACTTTACTAGCTCCTCTAGTACGGTGGATTTTTATTTTTTTTTGCCTGATTGTCATGATGTGTTTCCCCCATGTTGTGCTACTTGTTTCATATTTTTTTTACATTTATTTAAATGACCCTTGTTCCTCTGTTGGTGTAAGGTAATAAAGGAATTGAAATTTAATTCACATTCTTCTATTTTTATCTCTCTTCTTCTATATGTTGTTGTACGTTATGTCATGCTTATGCCACTATTTGTACATGCTCCTTTGTGTTGTCTTCTTGGGATGATGAAAAATGATAACTATCTATTCTTTTTGGTCGCCATGATGTCGGTCCAAAAAGAATCTCCTTTGTAAATATTGCATGCCTTTCTTCCATTGCGCTTGTAGTTTTACTTCCTTTGGGGGATGATGACAATTCATTTTGACATAATTATTATATAAATGATTTATCATATGACCTACTGGCCCTAGAGTTGGTACATCCCTTTCGTGATCTCTTTTTTCATGTTCTCATTTCCCTTGATTTGTCCTTTCTTAGGGTAATTTCATAGTGGAAATGTTTCTTGCAGATATACTCTATGTTAAATCAATTTCTCTGGTTAAGGTGTTTGCAATAGCTTTAACATGGGGGCATACACTTCATTCTATTTTTAGATTTTGTACAGACACACACACAAATTTTGTAATGCCCCGCCAGGGAACCCAGGAGAACTAACCTAAACATGCAACTAAGTTAATAGGATGATTTTTTTTAAATGTTTACAAACTATAATGATAAAAACATAGAAGCAATACAATGAGATACATGACATACACATAAATACCACTCGAACATAGATTACAAATCTTGAGGGTTCCTTGATGTAGAATTACTTAAGCAAATTAATCTACGAAGAACAACTATAAAGGACTAACATAAAGGATACATCAATTGAATCCAATAATATACATATCATATAATAAGACCATTTATACAAATGATACCCAAGGTATACAAAATAATTAGCATCCACTACAAAATTCACAGGGTATGCAATAGGACATAACAATACAATACATCCTCTGAAAGGATGGTAACCAATATACAATTATGGTACAAGTATACAACTCATGAAAATGAACAATTCTCTAGAAGAGTAAGAAGATAGAACTACAACAAGGATCATCCAAGCATAAAGAAGAACATCGGATCTCAATGGTATAAGAATCACTACCACCCAACCTCGTGGAACCAAAGGTCCACTCCCACCGTGCTAAGGAGATAATATCAGGCCCACTCACATGAGTATACAACAAGAAGGTAACATCAAAAGTATACAAGCCATCACAAATAAACACATATAAAGATCCTAAAAGCTCTCTGAAACACAATAAGAAATATAACAAATACCAGAGGCAATCAACACATGTAGGATAACCTAATCTGTATATATGAAGGTGTCATCATCTACGTCTAACCCTTAAGTTTCATCTTGGTAGTCTCTCTAGACCCCGACACTCAAGTTACCATACATGGTATCAACGACCTCTCAAACAGACAAATTCACTAACTATGCCAGAAACACACCCCTCAAGGTGGAAAGAATCATCGCATCCTCCATCTTAGCCTATAATAGCACTCAAGCATGGGTGAGGAAACATATCTTATTAGTTCATTTTAAAACACCAATTAATTATTATGTTATCACTTGTTAAGATTACTTACAATAAGTGATCTTGGCAGCCACTTGTAGAACCCGACGCTTATTGCAAGCCACCCACTACTACACAACTAGGTAACCTACCCTAGTCTCACAGATCCTACAAAGATCTAGCAAGGGTATAAATATAGATAAACCCAAATCCAGTTCCCCACATAATAACAGGAACGATCATACAGATATGCACTCTTAGAAAATTTATAAACAACATCAAAAAGAAATACATAACTCTCAAAATTGGTTCTTGCCCATACAAGAACTATCGGTTCTCAATTAACCAAAACCACTTAAATTACTCTCAAAGAATCACTATAAGACAAGTTCAGACAAACCAGGTTGGGTAAAAAAGATCGAGACCAAAGATCAATATCACATACACTAATGCACATAAAACACCATAAAGAAAATAGAAATACCCAAAACCTCAAGTTTTACCTCCTAATAGCCAATGTAGCTCCCAAATACAAACATACAAGAACCAATTAAGACATGAAAATGGTTATAAATTCTCACAATATAAACCCAAGGTGCACAAAAATAAATCCATAAAATAATTCAAGCCTTAGAAGACAAAATCCCTCCTAGGGCATCACTCTACCTGAATTGGAAAAATATGCAAGTATACAAAACACAACAATATAGCACCCACATAATTTAATTTTTTTTTAATAGAATTTCTGAAAATAGAATACCCCCACTGCATGTGAATTCAAAAAAAGTTTTTTTTTTTTTCAAAATTTAATTTCTAAAAATAGAATACCACTCCATGCGAATTCAAATAAGTTTTTTTTTTATTTTTTTTTAAATAGAATTTCTAAAGAAACATAATTTCTAAAAATAAAATACTATTGCATGCAAATTCCAACAAGAATTATTATTTTAATACAAACAAATAAATCCTTCTTAAATAACATGCAAATAAATATATCCTATAAATACTTATTCTTTAAAAATCTTATTTAATTAATTTTTATAATAAAAGAGAGAACATGCATTTATCCTCATTTTATATTTTACAATGCAATTGAAGATCTACATGCAATAATATCAAATTTCTGATAAAGGAAGACATCTTTCATAGATCTGAAACCCTAATGACAGTTTTGAAAACTAAATCATTCCAAATGAAAACCCTGATGCCCATATTACAACCAAAGCAATTAAATGAACCCCTTAAGCCCAAAACACAAATCTGACTTACAATCATAAAGGAGAAACCACACAAAAGCTCCAATAACCTATTTTTCAAATTTGAAACAATATAAACACATAATTGTTAGAATAACTGAAAAAGGGGGGTGAATCAGTGGCCTTAATAATTATTCTAAAGATTCAACCAAAAACTTATCTCACAAATATAATACCTTCATTTATCTTACAGTCCCAATTTCATCGAGATGTATGCCATAAATAATCTTAACAAATATAAATTGCTCGGTAAGATATATTGTTTCTCTTTTATGGACTTTACCGAGTAGCAGCAAATAAACTTACTGTTAACCGACCAATCTAGTTTCAATAATGTGTAAAAATATATTCATGCAATGAAATATATACACATTTGACGCATAGATTTTAACATGGAAACCCGAATTGGGAAAACCCACCTAGGACTAGTAACCCAAAATATTTGCACTCTTCTAAAGAGAGCTCGGTGAAGAGAAAACCCTATTAAAGGTTACAATACACGGTGTTAAGTGTGACCTTGTTAGAGGATTTAAAAACATCAGTCTGTCTTTTGACCTAGCACTCACTATGTTGTCAACAAGAAAACCTTTTGATACTCTTTAGTATCTCAATACAATAAGGACTGTTAAATCCCACTCGGTTAAGAGATTTTCTGAATCAATGGTTAAACTGATACAGTAAATGATCTGTTCAAAATACAACTTTGATTAGCAAATATTCAGATCTATTTTTAGTCCAAAAATACCTCTCTAATCAATATAAACTTCAGTTCCTTTGCTTTCTTTCTTTATTTTTCTTGGTGAATGCTTTGTCCTTTGTTGCTCGGTGTCTGCAAAATTCCTTGGCTCTTTTCTTCAACCTGTATGATCAGATCTGCATGAAGATTTCTATCTTCACACAAAATATACTTATCACTCCTCTCTTTGATAATGAATTCCTTGTCTCTTTATATAGACATTATTAGCTTCTCAATATCCTTTTTTTTGTCATAGATCTCTCCTTGATCCATAAAACTCGCCATGATTTGATTTATCTTGTAAAGCTCTCCTTTAGTTTTATTTCATAAATCTCTCCTTGATAACTATGAATAAAATGTTCTTTTAATCTCCTTCCTTGCTTTAGTTTAACTTATCGTTGATAATAAAATAGTCAATCAGTCAATCCCTAAATTGTAGCTCTGCCAGCTAAGCATTTTTTTCATTCTTTAACTCCATTTATGCTAGGTCATCAAATTTAGTTATGCTCGGTCATCAACTCTAGTTATGCTCGGTCAACAACTCCATCTCAGTAACACTTGCTCAGTTACTTCTGTGCACGGTATACACTATGAACTACTCGGTGTTCACTATCACTCGGTGTATAGAAACCTTAATGTTTTACCGACCACACAAACTTTGTCTCTTCAGATCTTCAAGGTTATGATAATATGTGTATGAACAATCAAACCATATCAAGTTGACATTAATCACAATACAATACATTAATTGATTTAATGTCTTGCATTCACTTTTGCAACTTGGTGAACATCAACTTATCATTTTCAAACATTCAATCAGTTATAGTTCATCAATCTCTCCCTTTGGCATTTATGGAAACACAATATGAAAATTGTAGTATAAAACATGCCATAACATACCAAACTTATTGTTCTATAACCAATTCAAATATCTAAATCTCGATAAGCTCTTCTAGCTTAGATTTAATATGTTTAATCAAAAAAATGTTTACCATACAACTCTCCCTGTAGATTTTATTTTGTTGTGTGCTCTCCCTTTCTTCATTCCCTTCAATGGATAGGCATAGCAATTCTATCTTCTAATTATGTCTCTCCCTTTCTTGTAGAATCTCTTCTCCAATTCTCTCCCTTTAATGGATGGTTATTTTATTGACAGTAACCTTTAGATATTCTCTCCCTTTGTGTTGTAGAATCTTTGTAGAATATCTTCTCCCTGATGGATATTTTATTGAATCTTTCTCTCCCTTTGCTAGAAATACAAAATATATATACATCTCTATAGTGGCCAACAATATTACTAGTGTGTGGTTCAGATAGGTACCTTCAGTGTACTGATATGTCATTCAGTCCATATCTTAGCTTGCGTCAACATGATTAATATTTTGATAATGTGTAGGTTGATGCAACCTCCTCGTCGGCTTAGTGACTAGTAGACAAGGGACAAACCCCTAGTCTATTCCTCAGGTATTCTAATGTATCTTTTGGCAATGGTTTTGTGAAGATGTCTGCTAGTTGTTCTTTGGATTGTATGTATTCTAGTATTACATGTTTCTCTTGTACTTGTTCCCTCAAGTAATGATACTTAATAGATATGTGCTTTGTCTTAGCATGCATCACAGAGTTCTTTGAAATGTTTATAGAAATTTTTTTATCACAATAGATAATTACTAGGTCAAGAATTTCCTCGTTCATACCTTTTAGTAATTGCTTGATCCATGCAATGTTAGAGCAATTTGCAGCAGCAGCTACATATAATGCTTCTGCATTTGATTGAGATATGCATCTTGCTTTTCACTTATCCATGTGACAAGTCTGTCACCCATAAAGAATGCTCCTCCTGTAGTGCTATTTCTATCATCTATGTTTCCAGCCCAATCAACATTAGTATAAACTTGTAGCTCAAATTTTCCTTCTTTATTGTACCACAAACCATAGTCTTCAGTATTCTACAGATATCTCAAAATTCTTTTAACAGCAGTCATGTGTGATTCCTTAGGGTTAGCAGAGAATCTTGCAACTATACCAACTGCATGTGCTATATCAGGTCTAGTGTGTACAACATACATTAGTTTACGAATCATAGATCTGTATAAGGTTTGATTTACCTCATTTGTCTTGTCTTCCTTTGTCAATTTGCATCTAGTTTCCATAGGTGTTCCAATTGGTTTGGAAACCTGCATCTTGAATATCTTCAGAACTTCGTTGATGTATTTTGATTGTGTGATGTATATGCCTTCATCCTGTTGTAGAATTTGTAGACCAAGAAAAAATTTGATATCTCCAAACATTGACATTTCAAATTATTTTCTCATTTCATCAACAAATGACTTGCATAGCATATTATTACCTCCAAATATGATATCATCAAAAAATATCTCAGCAATCAAAATCTTATCATTAGTATCTCCTTTTAGATATAGATTACTGTTGTCACTTGTTCTAACAAATCCAATACTAATGAGATAAGAGTGAAGTCTTTCATACCATTCTCTTGATTCTTGTTTCAATCCATACAAGGCTTTGTGTAGTTTACAAACCATGTTCCTCTTGTTAGGATCAACAATCCCTTCAGGTTGTTCAATGTATACCTCCTCTACTAGTATTCCATTCAGAAATGTAGATTTAACATCCATTTGGTATACTTTGAATCCTTTAAAAGCAACATAAGAAAGTAGAATTCTTACTTCTTCTAGTCTAGAAATGGGTGAAAAGGTTTCTCCATAGTCAATACCTTCTGCTTGTGCATACCCTTTGCATACCAGTCTTGCTTTGTTCCTTGTGACTTCTCCATTCTCATTAAGTTTATTTTTGAAAATCCATTTGGTGCCAATGAAATTTTTGTCACTTGGTCTAGGTACTAATGTCCATGTTTTATTCTTCTTAATCTATTCAATCTCTTCATTCATTGCACTAACCCATTCCCGATTCTCAAGTGCAGTATTTACAGATTTAGGCTCAAATCACAAATCAAACATCTATTGTTAAGTGACTTACATCTTGTTCTCATTCCTTCTCTTTTGTCCCCAATGATCTAGTCCTATGTATGGTGTCTTCTGGCATATTTAGCAAGTACAGGTTCAGATCTATGTTCTTCATTCTGATCTTCATCACTTGGTTCAGCATTGTGAGCATTTTTCTGATTCTCAGTGTGTGCAGCATGTTGCTCGGTTGCATTTTTTGTTGCTCGAGCAAGGTGTCAAGTTCTTCAATGTAGACAAATCTATTGTAATCTTCAGGTTCCTTTCTAATTTCTTTATAATTTTTCTCATCAAATTCATCCACTTTAACATTTGCACTCTCAATGATTTTGTTAGAAGATGTGTTCACACATTTATAAGCTTTTCTTTTAGTAGAATATCCTAGAAATATTTCTTCATCACTTTTAGAGTCAATTTTCCCATTTCTATCATCTTTTAGTACATAACATTGACTTCCAAAAATTCTAAAGTAACTCACATTTGGTTTGTATCCATACCATAGCTCATAAGGTGTCTTATTTGTGTCTTTATTCAATTGAACTAGTTTCAGTGTATAGACAACAAAACTTACACCTTCTCTCCATAATGTTTGTGTGATGCCTTTTTCAATCATCAGTGTTCTGGCACAATCAAAAATTGATCTATTCCTCCTTTTATCAATCTCATTTTGTTGTGGTGTTCTCAGTGTAGAAATCTGTCTTGTAATCCCATGCTCATTACAAAAGTTAGTGAACTCATCAGAAATAAATTCTCCTCCTCTATCTGAACTTAAACATTTTAGTTATGTTCCCCTTTGTTTTTCAACTTTAGATTTATACCATTTGAACATCTTAAATGCTTCATATTTCTCTTTTAAGAACATGACAGTCATCATCCTAGAATAATCATCAACAAATAGAATAAAGTATCTATCACCATAATATCCCTTTTTTTCTCATTGGTCCACATAAGTCAGTATGGACTAACCCCATAATAGCATTAGATGAGTAGGTTTTTTTCTTGAAACTACACTTTGTCATTTTTCCTATTTGACAATTCTTGCACATAACATGGTCGAGATTTGAAATACTCGGTAAGCCTCTCACTTTTGTTTTCTTACTTATCTTAACCATGTTGTCAAAAATCACAAGACATAACCTTTTAAATGTATTCATTTCTAGAAAATAAACAAGTGTTCTCAATATTATCAAGATAGAATAGATTACCTTTTGTTTGTTCACCAGTACCAATCAACTTTCCTATTTCATTATACATCATTACCTTTTTGTTCTCAAATGCAACTTGGTGTCCTGTGTTGTTCAGATGTGAAACACTCAACATATTATAGTTAATTCCTTTCACCCAACATGGATTTTCACATCTGATCATATTATTAAACACGATGGTTATTTTTCCTTCAACTGGGCAAGGTGAGTCATTACCCATCCTAACTGGTCCACCATTATAATATTCAAATTTTACAAACTTTTCTTTGTCTCCAGTCATGTGATGAGTAAAACCATTATCAATAATCCAGACATCATTTTGCTAAATTTAGATATGAGTTTTGTTTCAACATACCTTTCTTCTTTGTCTGAGGCATCCTTCATAGCAACAAATACTACCTCAATATCTTCATCAGAATCGGTATCATAATTTTTAGATTTGTTCTAAACCAGGTAACAAGCCATCTTGCCTTTGTCCTTGTAATCTCAGTTATCTCTTCTGTCAAAGTTTTGATTGCTTCTATAGTCTTGGTCATCACTTCTATCATACTTCTTTTCATTAGATTTGTCATTGTCTCTTTCATCCTTTCTCTTGTTAGGGCATCTAGCAGCAAAATGTCCAATTTTTTTGCAATTAAAATAGACCAATGGTAATTTACCTTTATATCTTCCTTTACCTCTATGTAATCTCCTATCCATTACTGCTTCAAGTTCATCAATTTCTTGCTCATCAATATCACAGTCAATATCATTTCTCATAGTGTGTTTGTTACTAGATTCTCTTATTTTTTAGAGAAGACTTGAATGGAGACTCAATAGTAGGTAAGACATTATCGTCATAGTTGTTCATCTCAAATGAAATAATTCTACCAATCAAACTATCAAGAGTAACATTTTTAATAGATACTACTCTCATTTCTTGAATTGCAGATACTCTAATAGCATAAACAGGCAGTAAGGTTCTCAGAATTTTACTTACAACTATTTCTTCATCAAGTACTCCTCCTACTTTATGGATAGCATTAACAATTTCTTTGATTCTGTCACTGTACTGAGTGATTTTCTCTCCTTCTTTCATTCTCAGGTCATCAAACTTTCCTCTTAGGCTTTCAGCTTTAGATCTCAGCACGTTGGCTCTCCTCCATGTACTAGCTTGAGTTTGTCCTAGATTTTCTTTGCAGAGGTGCATGATTTCACATCTTCAAATTCAACATCAGTTAGTGAAGAAGCAATTTCTATCATCATACAATTGTGTTCATGTTTCTCTCTCAATTGGTCAATAGTCAGAGGTCCTGTAGGTGTAACATATTTCAGTATCCAAGTGTTCTGTAACATTATTTCCAATACCTGATATAGATGAAGTATTATCCTTCTTTTCCATGATGAAAAATTTTCTTTGTTCAACTTAGGCACATCCCTTTTACTCATCTTGTGATCTTTAGCTTAAGTCCCTTTAAAATTTTCTTCTAAGCACCAGAGCTCTGATACCAATTGTTAAAATAACTGAAAAGGGGGTGAATCAGTGGCCTTAATAATTATTCTAAAGATTCAACCAAAAAATTACCTCTCAAATATAATACCTTCAGTTGTCTTACAGTCCTAATTTCATCAATATGTATGCCATAAATAATCTTAACAAATATAAACTACTTGGTAAGATATATTGTTTATCTTTTCTGGACTTTACCGAGTAGCAGCAAATAAACTTAGTGTTAACCAACATAATGTGCAAAACAAAATATCAATGTAATGAAATATATACACATTTGACACAGATTTTAAAGTGGAAACCCAATATGGGAAAAACCACGTAGAACCGGTAACCCAATTCTTAAATATTTTCACTCTTTTGAAGTGAGCTCGGTGAAGAGTCAACCCTATTATAGGTTACAATACACACTGTTAAGTGTGACCTTGTTAGAGGATTTAAAACCAATATTTTGTATTTTGATCTAGCACTCACTATGTTGTCAACAAGAATACCTTTTGATACTCTTGAGTATCTCAATACAATAAGGATTGTTAAATATCACTCGATTAAGAGATTTTCTGAATCAATGGTCAAATTGATACAATAAATGATTTTTTCAAGATACAACTTTGATTTGCAAATATTCAAATCTATTGTTAGTCCAAAAATACCTCTCTGATCAATATACACTTTAGTTCCTTTTCTTTCTTTCTTTATTCTGCTCGGTGAATGCTCTGTCCTCTGTTGCTTGGTGTTTGCAGAATTCCTTGGCTCTGTTCTTTAGCCTGTATGATCAGATCTGCATGAAGAGTTCTATCTTCACACAAAATATACTTATCATTCCTCTCTTTTATAATGAATTCCTTTTCTCTTTATATAGACATGATTAGCTACTCAATCTCCTTTTTTTTGTTGTATATCTCTCCTTGATTTGTAAAACTCGCCATGATTTGCTTTAGCCCGTAAAGCTCTCCTTTAGTTTTATTCCATAAATCTCTCTTTGATAAATGTGAATAAAATGTGCTTTTAAACTCCTTCCTTGCTTTACTTTAACTGATCATTGATAATAAAATAGTTGATCAGTCAATCCCTAAATTGTAGCTCTACCAGCTAAGCAATTTTGTCATTGTTTAACTCCAGTTATGCTCGATCATCAACTTCAGTTATGCTCGGTCATAAACTCCAGTTATGCTCAGTCAACAAATCCAGCTTGGTAACACTTGCTCAGTTACTTCTGTGCTCGGTATACACTATGAACTTCTCAGTGTTCAATTTCACTTGGTGTATACATACCTTTTATGTTTTACCGACCACATAAACTTTGTCTCTTTAGATCTTCAAGGTTATGATAATATGTGTATGAACAATCAAACCATATCAAGTTGACATTAATCACAATACATTAACTGATTTGATGTCTTGCATTCAGTTTTGTAGCTCGGTGATCATCAACTTATAATTTTCAAACATTCAATCAATTATAGTTCATCAATAATATCAAACAAGGAAGATTCAAACATAGGATCTCAGCAATCCAGATGCACAAAAGACAGGGATTTGGAAAGCTGAAATTAACAAGATCAAGATCCTACCTTAGTAACTGATGAGAAGATCCAATTCAAATCCAAAGCAATCAAGAATCCAAAATACTCCTAATCTTTCAATAAATCTCCCATCACCTGAATTCTCCTTCTCCCTGATTGAACAACTTCCAAAATGGCTTTCAATTCAGAGATATAGAAAACTAGGCAATTAGGTTTTCAAAAAGTGAAACCCTAATGGAATATTAATTATTAATTAAAATTAAAATAAATTTTTTACTTTCAATTTCACTTAAAGCAATGCACAACTCAACTTTATAATATAAAAGCAAAGTCATAATTGAAAATGCATGAGAATATTTCAATTTAAATTAAATCAATTAATCATGCAACTTAAAGTAATACTCAATAATTTCATTTGCACAATTAATTACGTTATTTAGATTTAATATTTATTAAATCTCAATTATTAAATTAAGACTTAATAATTAAATCAATTAATTAAATATAGGCATTTAATTAATATTTAATTATTAAATAGCCATATGGGTATGTGCAAGATCATGAGGGGGCAAACTATGCCCTTAAGTGGCAATGAAAAATTAGCAAATCAGGGTTAGTCAACTTGACGTGAAAATTTCAACTAGCTATCAATCTAATATCAAAAAGTTGTAAGAATAGAATCTGTAGAAAATTGAATGTAGTTTCTAAACTACTAGGCCTTTTTTGAAAAAAAGTTAATATGATTGGTGAAAAAAATAGATTTTAATGCAGCAGTACAAAAATTTCACGAAAAAAATAAGAAGTAGGTGTATGTCTGACCATCTTAATCATAATCAAATGATAATATTTTATTATAAGATTTTATATATAAGTAGTAGACTCATGCCTGGATGTGACGCATATTTTTTTGTAATTTTATTCCAAAAAAAAAATTAATTTTGAATTTTCTGCTACAATGTTTTCAGAATAAAATAACTCTTGTGTCTGACCACCTTAACTCATCGAAAACTTTACAAAATTCAAAAAAATCAATTCCCTTATAGTAGGTGAAGCATAGAATGTGACGCATTTTTTGGATTTCAAAAATGTTATACCGTCTGAAAGTTATAGCCATTTTTCAATCATTATATAAATCAGTACTTTTGAGGTAACTCAATTAGAAAATAACTAATAATTACTTATCGAATTCAAAATTTGACAGCAATTATATCGATAGAAAGCTGATAATCTCCTTAAGATACCCTTTTCGTTTCATCAAATTTAGGTGAAAAAAAAGTTGTCAGCTACATGGACGAAGTCTGGAACTCAAAGAAACATGGGAAAAACACATTTTTGCGACATTTGTATAGTTGACCATGTAGGTTTGATGCACAAATAAATACCGAGCCTAATCGGGTACCCAAAAATTCTGGTAGAATTTTGATTTTTAAATTTTGCCTCCCCTTTCTCCCTCTTAATTTTTTTCCAACTCCTTTCTCCCTCCCATTTCTCCATCCTTCATATGATATATTATATATCAAAAAATATATGTTAGATTATATATTATATATATTAAATATTATATAATGTCTATTATATATTAAATATTATATAATATACATTTTACATTAAATATTATATATTATATAGTGTATATTAATATTAAATGTTACATTATATATCATATATTATATATTAGTTTATATGTATTATATATTAATGTGTATTTTGCAATATATCACATAATATCTTCATATTTAAATTGTATGTAATATATATTTTATATTTTATATATGTTTGTGTGTGTGTGTGTGTGTATGATACGATATATAGGACATATTAATATATAGGTTAATTACACCAGTATAAGGCATCCAAAAGGTTTACAAAGGGGTCATAGAGGGTTCCTAGGGGTCCTAACGCTTGAGAAAGTGTACTAGGACCCCTTAGGTCCCTCTGTAACCCCCGAAAACACATTAGAACACTCAAGTGTGTCCAAAGAGATTGTACGACCCCTTGGAACACACTTTAGTGTTGAAATGTGTCGAAAGGGGTCATGGGGACTTCCTAGGGGTCCTAACACATAAGAAGGTGTACTAGGATCCCTTAGGTCCCTCTGTGACCCCTGAGGACACAATTGGGTGTTCCAATGTGTTCTTAGGGGTCGCAGAGGGACCTAAGGGGTCCTAGTACACATTATCATATGTTAGGACCCCTAGGAAGTCTCCATGTCCCCTTTTGACACATTGGATCACTCAAGTGTGTCCCAAGAGGTGGTAGGACCCCTTGGGACACACTTGAGTGTTCCAATGTGTCAAAAGGGATCACGGGGACTTGCTAGGGGTCCTAGTACACCTTATCACACATTAGGAACCCTAGGAAGTCCCCATGACCCCTTTTGACACATTGGCATAGAATTTTCATTTAGTCCGTGGTAATGAGTAATGTTAATTGTCATGTGAATACCAGTGAATTTGAAACTTGTTTTTGGCATAGAATTTTTATTTATGCTTGTAAATGTAGAGATAATGAATTGGGGCCAATAATTTTATTTTTTACGGAGGGGAAATGTCTCAGAGAAACCTATATATTACCTCCTTCCATGGAACTCTTACAAAATGATGGTGTAGATGGAGAGTCTTGTATTCCTATAAAAAGAGAACTGCAAAGCCATATGAGAATGTATATGTATTTATTTACACACCCACTTCGGGGTTTTAAGAGAATATTTACTTGAATCTTATAGGGAGTGTGTGAAGCTAATTAGAGGGAGTTACAAGAAAAAATGGGAGTTTGTTGAGCAGAAAGGGTCCCCTGATTTCTAGGTTTATAACTCTGTTGAATATGTGGGGATGAGAGGAGGTAAAGATGGTGTAGAATTTGGTCTTTCATTCAATATTTTGTTTATAGATCAATTAGTTTATCTAGAAGACAAAATAGATTAGATTGAATATATTTTTTATTGGTAACAAGTCTACAAATGTGATTTTGTTGATGATAGTCAGGAGGCAGCCATTAATCATGGGCTCACCAAAAAATTGGTCATTTTTCAAGGCCCTCCTGGCACTGTAAAAACATTTACCGAGTTGCAAATTGTAAAGGCTTTGCTTCATAAGATTTCAATTCCTCTGGTCCCATTCTCATAGTGTGCTTTACTAACAGAGCTTTGGATCAATTTTTGTAGGGAATATATGAATATGAGAAAAGTCTAGCAAGGTTAGTATCTAGAACTCAGAGCTTAATTCTTAGCAAATGTACTCTTAACCAGGGACAAGAGAGTTGATATCATATGTTTTAGATTTACTACAAGAAACATTGAATTCCTAATTTGAATGTAAAAACATTAGAAAATATAGGATTTCTTAACATTCCAAACAAAACTTGTGTTGCTCTTTCCAGGGCTAGAATTGTTCTGTATATCTTTGGAAATGCCAAGCTAGTCTCAAATAATTATTCAGTGTGGAGTGATATTAAAAAGTGCATTTTATAGATAATGGGTATGTTGGTAATGGAATACCACTATACTATCCTAAACATCCAGATGATGTTGGACATGTTGTTACCAAATCTCATGATTTAAGGAGGTGTAGCGATGGAAGTATGAGCTTTTGTACCAGGAAATGCAAAGAAAAATTAATTTGTGGTCATCTTTGTCCTAGGAAATGTCATCATGGAGGACATGCAATAATTGGATTTGCAAGGCCCGATGTATGAAGAAGTTTGAATTTTGTGGACATGTCTGTAGGAAGGTCTGCCATGCAACTTCCTATGACCCCTTTCAACACATTGGAACAATAAAGTGTGTCTGAAGGGGTCGTAGGACCCCTTAGGACACACTTGAGTGTTTTAATGTGTTGAAAGTGGTCATGGGGACTTTATAGGGGTCCTAGTACGTGTTATCACGTGTTAGAACCCCTAGGAAGTCCCCATGACCCCTTTCAAAAAATTTCAACACTCAAGTGTGTCCCAAGAGGTCGTAGGACCCCTTAGGACACACTTGAGTGGTCTAATGTGTTGAAAGGGGTCATGGGGACTTCCTGGGGGTCCTAACTTATGCTTTATTAAGCGTTAGGACCCCTAGGAAGTCCCCATCACCCCTTTCGACACATTGGAACAATCAAGTATGTCCCAAGGGGTCCCATGACCTCTTCGAGCACACTTGAGTGTTCCAATGTGTTGAAAGGGGTCACAGGGACTTTCTAGGGGTTCTAACACATGATAAAGTGTACCTTCCAATATTTTATTAATGTATTGTTCTAGTTCACTCACTTGAAACACCTATGTACTAGGAGGGTATTAAATTATAATAAATATGTATGAAAAGTTGGAAGATTGCAAAAAAAATCATGGATGACCATTGAAAGAAGCAAAGGCAACCAATCGACCATTTAAAAAAATTCATGGGAAGCCATTGAAATAAGCTATTTTGCTGGAGGGAAGAGAAGAAAACTTTCGCTAATTTGCAATGGCCCAAAGCGAAGGGAGAAACTCTACTTGTGGATGTATTTGAGGTTGCCCATCTATATAGTTTGGTGAAGAAGGGTGTGTATTTTCTGATTCCTACTACTCCAATTGTTACCAATTTGTGCCTCCTAAATACTATGAAGATTACCATGTACATGTATTTTATACAAACTTTGCGGGGTGAAGGAAGAAAATAAAATACTTAGGGCAGAGGGTGAGAAACAATTTGGAATTACTGAAAATTTCTGAGAAGAGATGAGATTATTGTGAGAAAAGGGGGAAAATCAACTGGGTCAAATTTTACAAGCCCTAAGACAACAAATTTCATCATTGTGTTTAGAGAGCGAGAAGCAATTGGGAACGCGTCAAAGAATGTAAGAAGAGATTGAAATCTTGCATGCAGAGGAAGCAAAACAAAGTGAGAGTGCAAAAGAGGAGATTGGGTTTCTTCATAAAATCTCAAGCGAAGCATTGGCTAATCTAGATGTCACGCTCTATGCTTCTGATGCTTCAACATTTCAAGTACATTCTCTCATTCACGTGAGTGCTCTTTTCATTTTTCCCTAGTTTTAACATTCCTACAAGTCCTACACATGATAAGGTGTTAGTGGACCCCTAGGAAGTCCCCATGACCCCTTTCGACACATTGGAATGTTCAAGTGTGTCGAAAGGGGTCCTACGACCCCTTAGAACACACTTTAGCATTCTAAAGTGTCGAAAGGGGTCATGGGGTCTTCCTAGGGGTCCTAGTACGCCTTATCACATGTTAGGACCCTAGGAAGTCCCCATGACCCCTTTCAACACATTAAAACACTCAAATGTGTCCTAAGGGGTTGTAGAAAACTTTGGGACACACTTGAGAATTCCAATGTGTTGAAAGGGGTCATGGAGACTTCCTAGGGGTCCTAACATGTGATAAGGCATACTAGGACCCATAGGAAGCCTCATGACCCCTATTGACACATTAGAACACTAAGGTGTGTCCTAAGGGATTGTAAGACCCCTTGAAACACACTTGAGCATTACAAAGTGTCGAAGGGGGTCATGGGGACTTCCTAGGGGTCCTAACATGTGATAAGGCATACTAGTTGGCCCGAAGTGAAGGGAGAAACTCTATTTCCAGATGTATTTCAGGTTGCCCATCTATACAGTTTGGTGAAGAAGGGTGTGCATTTTTTGATTCCTACTGCTCTAATTGTTACCAATTTGTGCCTCCTAAATATAGTGAAGATTACCATGTATATATCTTTTATACAAACTTTGTGGGGTGAAGGAAGAAAGTGAAATAATTAGGGCAAAGGGTGAGAAACAATCTAGAATTACTAAAAATATGTGAGCAGAGATAAGATTATTATGAGAAGAGGGGGAAAATAAACTCAGTCAAATTATACAAGCCCTGAGACAGAGAATTTCATCATTGTGCGTAGAGAGCGAGAAGTAATTGGGAACGCGTCAAAGAATGAAAAAATAGATTGAAACCTTACATGCAGAGGAAGTGAAACAAAGTGAGAGTGCAGAAAAGGAGATTAGGTTTCTTCAGAAAATCTCAAGTGAACCATTGGCTAATCCATATGTCACGCTCTATGCTTCTGATGGTTCAACATTTCAAGCATATTCTCTCATTCTCGTGAGTTCTCATTTCATTTTTCCCTATTTTTAACATTCCTAAAGGTCCTAACATGTGATAAGGTACTAGTCGACTCCTAGGAAGTCCCCATGACCCCTTTCGACACATTAGAATGCTCAAATGTGTCAAAAGGGTTTTTAGGACCCCTTAGGACACACTTTAGTGTTCTAATGTGTCAAAAGGGGTCATGGGGTCTTTCTAGGGGTCCTAGTATGCATTATCACATGTTAGGTGTTGGAATAATGTTATATTTGTCATCAGTGAAAATACTTATTCGATTCTGAATGCTTACCGAGCTCATCACTCAGTCTACAGCTTATACCGAGCATTCAGTAATCACCTTGGAAAGCTCAGCGGTTAAACAGTTCAAACCAAGAAGAACAATGGTCACCGAGCATATGAACAGTTCAGTAGCGGTTACTGAGAAGAGTAACATGTACCGAGCAGACGGTAGTCACCGAGCTTCACCGTAACTACCGAGCCATCAGTTGAAGCCAACCAAGAAGTCAGTTACCACCGAGTCACCAGCGATTACCGAGTGACACTATACCTACCGAGTCACCAACGGCTACCGAGTTCCAAGCTACACTTTGGGACTAGTATGGACCAAGCTTCTACTCTTACCGAGAGCATGACGATGCCGAGTATTGTAGTGGATGCCGAGTATCAGAAGATCACCGAGCCAGCTTGAGGAACCCGAGCTTCTACCGACTCAGTAATATTTTGTTTACTTATGAAAGGGCGACTCAGGAATAAGTTTATCTTATTTTATTTATTTGTATTTGGCTGACCTTGTAAATTGTAATTATGGGAATGGTATATATATGTAATGTATTATACCATTTGAAGTGTGTGAAAGTGAAATAAGAGTAATAAGCAGAGACTGCAACAAGGCGAAAAACAGTAGCAGAGCAGAGCATTTTCACAAGGTCAGTAAAGGAGTAGAATAGCCATATCTATCACAGAAGGTGATTAGTACTCAAAGGATCTTATAAGCAATAAATTTGTAAGTCAAGATCTACTGTTTCATCCTAACAGTTGAATCAGTTTGTAAATCCTTTAACAGGGTAGACTTAACAGTCTTTCATAAATCTCCTAACAGAGTGCATACTTCATTGTAT